>VXBA01004175.1:31371-77150 GCA_013399895.1 Serilophus lunatus
TTTCTTGTTTTATTTGGTTGTTTGATTTGGTTTTTTTCCCTAAGATATTTCTTTTATGTTGCCTTAATATTCAGAGAAAGATATAATTCAAAACCTGGAAAACAAATGAGAAAGTGGTGTAAATGTGTTTTTAGAGTCAGTCTTTTAACGTGAATTTGCAATAAAATCGGTTTAAAGATTTCAGTAAAATATATTTTATACTTCTGGAAATAGCTTTCTCCCAGAACCTATGCAGGTTTTCCCAATTATATTCCAAGGTCATGCTGAGCTTTGAAGATCTAATTTCACATTTTTACGGACATGTTTCTGATAGCAAATCCCTGAAGAAAAACACTGGTATTTCATGTCAATGCTGAAATTAGAGGATGGTGTGTTATTTTGCTCTTGTGGTTTATGACAAACCTAGCAACAAAGCATTTAATTCCATCTAAATCTCTAAAATGTTTTATTCTCCTCAGAGACAGAACCATAGGAACCAAGATTCCTTTTTATGCAGAAACAGATAAAAACCAAAACAAACCAAACAACAAAAACACATAATTCTGCTTTGACAAGTAGTATCAACCTGTATGAACTTTGGAAGAAGCCTTGAAAATCTGTTTACCTAGCAAGTCACTGTTTTTACTTCTCTGAAAGGAGATTGCCTTCCTGATTTGTCTAATAACCTGATGTTCATAATGGTCAGCAACCAGATTATTCTCATTTTGTAAAAAATGTTGAAAAGAATATGTGAGAGGAGACATCCAGAAAAAAAGTGCACTTCCAGATTCAAAACAATTTACTTGTTCTGGAGCATAAAGTGTGCTCTTACCTATAAAGTTGGCCACAGGTTCTCCTTCAAAAAGCCCAATATGGCAAGAGACTTAAGCTGCTTCTTGGGATGTATTTATTTTGATTTTACTAGCTCATCCTTAAGTGTTCATAGCAGCGTAGTTCTACGTAAAGTTTGCCTTTGCATCCATAAAATAGCACTGAAATTTGACCCATCTTCAACCCATCCCATTCCTATCCCATTTAGAGGAGGGGTTCTGGACCCAGGGATCACTCCCTAACCTCTTTTCTTTGTTCACACCATCTTTTTGACAAACATCAATGAAAGGGAATGATGGGTGACTGTTCATAATAGAAAGGTTTCTGTGTTCTCCTGTCCCATATCTCTGGTATCATCCTTGGAAAAGGACTCACTTGCTTAGAATTCCTGTCTTTGAAAAAGTTGATTGTATTTATGTATTTGTTGTATTTTTAAATGTGTGGTCAGAATATTGGCATCTATATATGCAGGCATACAAGAGCCAGTACAAATCTAGAATAACCCTACATGCCTAGTCATTCCTTAATGTATTTCTCATCTATTCATAATTCTAATGAAGATTCATCCCCAACTTTAACATGGAATGGATCAAATTCTGAGCCCAATATCGATAAAAGGTTGGAAAAATATAATTTGAAGTCTAACCCAGGTATCTAACCCAGGTACAACTCAATTGCCCACCTTGGACCTAAAATTGTATGCTAGCTACAAAAACTCTAATTTTAAGATACTGTTAGGCAATGATTTATAAGACACAGATTCAGCAATATCATAAGAGTTTTATTAAAAAATGGGGGAATTAAATTCTGTTTACTAATTCTGATTTAAGCATTATTAAAGTGGTTTGTATCTCTGTTTTCCTCACTGGTTATTATATTTCTAGTTCAATTCTTTATGATTTAGCTATGTGAGGATAATGTACTTTTCTTGATTCAAGCTGCTATAATATTAGCAACACAGTTGGAAATGTTCTTACATAAATATGCATATAGTCTTTTTCTTGCATATTAGAATATCATCCATGAAAATGCTAGAAAGCTTCTGATGTTCTGTTAATTGGAGCCAGAAATGCTATCAAAATTTATTTAAAATGTATTTGACTGACAAGCAATATACTCTAAATGACTGATGATATTTTTGACAGACATGTCTAATTACCACTAATTAGTTCAGAATTAATGATAATATTTAATCTTTACATTTATTAGTGTGCATCAAAGTGTAAATGGTCATTCTGAGGACATAATTTATAGTTCCACAAAAAGAAAAACTCACAGGCAAATACGATATTGAAAAAGAAATGTCTATTAACAGAAATATTTCTGCATCTAATGATACACTCCACATGGCTTGTTGAAATAGGGCACTATTTACAGTAAACTAGAAGCAAGTAAAACAGCAGTAGTTGCAGTTCTTCTGCTATAAGATTGAACAGTTTTGTCAACTCTACATGAATTAGCCATCATAATTAAGATTTCCATATTTTCTTTGAGAACTGAGTAACAAACTTCCATAATATTCTTTTGAAAAAAAAATCTCAGTTTATCTTGATAGTTTTTATCTTTCCCTCCCCACCCAAAAAATACAAAACTTTCTTTTAGATAAGGGAAAACTTTCAGTGAGGGTAGAATAATATGCAACTGCATATACATAGATAAATTAAAAATATATATGAGGCAGTATATTCAGTTACATTGGACAGCTAGAACACATAAGGAAAAAATCACCTTATCCTATGTTCCTTTGTTTGTTCTTGCACAAGAGGTCCAGCCAGGCATTGAGGTAAAACCCAGTATGCTTCCTGTCTGTGATCTTCATGTCCCATTTCAAGTTACAGGACTGCCTGATACCCCCAGGGCCCTGTGAGAATTGCTCAAGGTTCAGTTGTCTTTTAGTGTTACAGGAATTGCAGTAGAGGGTTGAAGGAAAGCCCATGGCCTCATACAAAGGAGCAACTGTGTGCTGGATTTTGCATCTTTACCCCTCAAAGCATATTTTGGTGCTCATCTTAAGCCTCTAAATGAACACAGACTAATATTCATGCGGCACATTCTTGAATCCAGTAAAATGTACCCAGAAAGGTGGTTTTATCCTGCGTTCAAAACATTAGAAAAGTATCTTTTAACTTAGTGGCCTATTATGAAAATGCAGCACAAAACAGCATTTGACATATCACAGTGACATGCAATGTCTTTCAAAAGATAAGAAAGTCTGACTGAGAGCCCTATAAATGACAGTTGATCAATTCAAAACAAAATGTTATTTTTCGTGTAGAGGTCAGTTTTGGGGAGGTTGTTTTTTTTTATTTTTTAGCTGCTTGCTAAAATTTGAAACCTTCTCATAGAATTAAATAGTTTAAAAGAAAGAACTTTTAGAAAGAAATTTATTCTCTTTGCTTTGGTTAAAGACAGACATTCTTGGACAAAATTCTCTACCTTTGTTATTTGGACTACTGGATTTAATGATCTAATGTAGTCATGACTTTACAATGTGAGGAAGATTCAGCTTATTAGCAAAAGCCTGTTATATAGTGTGATTACACAGTTTTGAAGCTTTAAAGAGGCTTCGTTCAAATATCACCTAATAAGTGTCCCTAACCTTAAAATATTCTTGAGTGCTCTATACAGTCCTATTTGTTGAATGGCAGCTACACTACAGGTGTGTTTGATCTGAATTTTCTTATAACAGAAAGAATTATAAAAGAGTAACATGCTGACTCTCTTTTCAGCTAGGCACATCTGGCTGTTATTAAAGTATATTGCTTACTAAGCAGATAAAACAAACTGAAAACAAACTAACATACACAAAAAATACCCTCCCCCCAAAAAAAATAAAAACCAACCAAAAGACTAAAACACCTTTCCTAATATCTTATGCATGTTTTATATTTTTTTCCCAGCTACAGACAGTTTATGCAGTTGAATAATTAATGCCTAATCATAATTGATATTTAACATCTCAGTTTGGCGTGAGTTAATGCACAAGTTCATCACATATCAAAACCATGCTATTGATAGAGCAAAGGGGGAGACAACAGATCTTCATGTCCTTATGAGATGCTCAGAAAGCGCAGTGTAGGCATATCCTGGGACTTAATGTTTTTAAACTACATTTAACTGCATTTCAAATTATTAGTATAAAATGAGCCAAACTAGCCTTTGATAGAGAGAACAAAAAGAAAATTAATGTTCTACAATATCTAAAAGCATATGTATGTGTAGTGGTTTAACCTGGGCTGGGTGGCAGGGGCCCAACTACAGCCATTCTCTCACCCCCCGCAACACAGCAAAGGAGAGAAAATATAACAAAAGGCTTCACAAGTTGAAATAAAGACCATAAAAGATTCCTCGCTAATCGCCGTCACAGGCAAAACGGACTCCACGTGGGGATAATAGTTAAATTTATTACTAATAAGATCAGAGCTTAAGACTAAGAAATATAAGGGACACCTTTCCCCCCCACATCCTCCGCCTCATGTTCAACCTTCTCTCCCCCAGCAGTGCAGGGAGACAGGGAAGGGAGTTACAGTCAGTTGTTCCCAGTCCCTGCTTAGGAATCCTTCCCCTGCATCTCATGGGGTCCCTCCCATGGGAGACAGCTCTTCATGAACTGCTCCAATGTGAGTCTCTCTCACAAACTGCTCTGATGAGAGTCCATCCCATGGGCAGCAGCCCTTCAGACACTGCTGCCACATGGGTCATTCTCCACAGGATGCAGTCCTTCAGGCACAGGCTGCTCCAGCGTGGGCCCCACAGGCCACAAGTCCTACCAGGAAATCCTGCTCCAGCGTGGGCTCCTCTCCCCGTGGGATACAGGTCCCTTCCAGGACCCTGCTCCAACAGGCCACAGCCTCCTTCCAACCTCCTCCATGGGCTGCAGGTGGATCTCTGCACCCCCGTGGTCCTCCATGGGCTGCAGGGGCACAGCTGCTTCACCATGGTCTTCACCACAGGCTGCAGCTTGGTCTCAGCTCCGGCGCCAGGAGCATCTCCTCCCCCTCCTTCCCCAATGACCTTGGTGTCTGCGTTGTTGTTCACAAGTTCTCACTCTGCTCCTCTCCAGCAGCCATCTTCATCTGAAAACTAATTTTTTTCTTCCTTCTTAAATATGTTATCACATATCCTTTAACTGCTGATCGGCCTGGCCTTGGCCAACAGCGGGCCCAGCCTGGAGCTGGCTGGCATTGGCTCTGCTGGACATGGGGAAACTTCCAGCAGCTTCTCGAAGAAGCCTCCCCCTCAGCTCCCCCGCTGCTACCAAAACCTGGCCACAGGAAAAACAATGCGGTATGATAACATGCCATATATTTTTGCAACAGTTTTAAGGTTTCATTTGAGATTCAAGGCTGAGCCTGGAATGAGTAAGTATACATGAATAGAACTGCACTTTTAATTCAAGTTAAAATACATTATTTCTGCATTTCAGCCACTGCAGACCCAGCCAGCAAATGAAAGTTATAAGAAAAAGTCTCCAAATAAAAATCAAGTTTACTAGCATGTTTTCATGGAACATGGTGTCTTTTTACTTTTCTGCATTACCAGTCAAAATTGATTTTGTTAGTGAATCATTTCCTAAAATGTAAGGTTATATTAGAGAACAGTAAATGGTCATATTCTAAAAGCACGTAAAGCTTGTAACATATTCCAGAAAAAAAGAACAATCCAGCATGTAAGATTAACTTCTCCTCGGGGTACTTTTGTTTCTCAAACTTTGTTCCTATACATTTTTTTTTTCGTACATATATTTCACTCTCCTGCTGTAAATATTGCCCCACAGTTGGATATACAAAATTAAATCACTTAATGCATTTGTGGTTCAGTTGATTGAGGTCCCTCAGTCTCTCTGCACTCCTGGCAGCCATCTTATTTGGTCTGTTACTGTCATTCACTGTCATTTCCACTTGGCTGGTGCCTGTGACAGGTCAGATTACTGGATGTGCTTAAAATATGATAGGAAAGAGAGGACTGTGATTCTGATACTGATGGGTAGTGCTCTGCCTGCTAAAGCTATCTGAAGAGATCTTGTTAAATGTGGTTTCCTCAGGCTGTTTGGGGAGTCAGTGAAAGAATTGGAGCTAAAAAGAGGGACCATCTGTACGCATTTACTGATAAGCCCATACTTTCTGAAACACATTTCCCTTACATGGATCTTGTTAAAGGCAGGAGCTGATTTACTGATACAGGATTATTTTAAAATAAGTAACATTTTTAAACATTGGCTAAGCTGAATACCTTTTCATCTATCTTTTGTACATTCACTTTGCTTCTCTTCTGTTCATCTAAATAATTTCAGGTTTTGGGGTGTTAGTCTAATTGCACGGCCTTTCTCTACTTTCCCTACTACAGCCGCTCCATTTTCTTGCAAAATAGCTACATAACTTAGAGAATATGACATGGATTTGTTTGGGTTTCTGGTTTTTTTGTTTTTTTTTTCAAATCATCTTAGTGAGAGAGCTCAAAATATTTAATATATGATCTATTAAAGAGCTTGACAGATTGTAGAAGTTGGAACATTTCTGTGATAGTAGCTCTCTGATTCCGAGACAGATACTGCAGCAGCTTCAGCAACTGCAGTCAGTGAATTACTGTGACTCTGAACAGATTTATAACAGTAAAATAAAAATATGTTGTTATTGTAATAATAAAGGAAGAAATCTAGTTCTGTATGAAACTAGAGTTGTAAATAAAAATGGTAGAAACTCAAGGGACCAGTACTAATCTGACTTTTTTTCTTCAGTAGAACATATGAAAAAAAGGGAATATGTATTTCTGTAAAAAATATGTCTGAGTTTCCATGGGACTTTGTAGATCATTTCACCCAAAGTGTGAAGCCAAATTTATTGGCAACACAGCATAAAATGTAAATGTGAAATTCACATTTTACATAAAATGTGAAACAGGATGAAGTTAGCCAATCTGTCTTTGCTGTCAGAGTAAAGATAATAAATAACTTAGCTTGTCATTAGGGAAGTAATGTAGATTAAATAGCATAAAAAATGGTTAAAATCATGACATATGTAGTAGGTCTTCCACAAACGAACAAACCTGACTCTTACGAGTTCTATGTTCTCCAGTGCTAGCAGTTTTTTTAGTAATCTAGGACTGATTCATATGTTATAAAAAAGAACTTTTCTATCTGCAGTTTTGTAAGGAGGATCATATCTGTACACTTTCCTTTTTCAAGAACTTATAATGGATTCTTCTGATACAATACAATTTGGAACTTGTGCTGTTTTCACATCAAGAAGGCATGTGGTTAAAAATAAAATGACCTTTCTTTTACATTCATGTGTGGTTATGTTGCCTGAAAGCGAGATAAGAAAATTGAGACAAACACGCCGTTTGCAGAGCTGAAGGGAAGAACAGCTTTATTAGTGATGTCAGTGATCCAAAGAGGAAAAGAATAACAATCTCTTCAGATTTATAACTTTCGTAGTGCCCACCACTATGATGATACCATCCAACTAAAGTCCATCTTACTATTATGTCCCTTAAACATCCAAGAAGAATGCTCTTTATTACCTGTCTCCACCCAGGTCCTGCCTCTGGTAGGCCTGGGAAGCCTAACTCTATTGAGTTGCAGAATCAAGACTTTACAGTCAGAAATTGTAAAGAAGGTATGTTTTATTCCATCTGGAAGGGCATGGGAGATCTCTCCACATCATACATGCCCACCTGGCATGCCCATCTTTAAGTACACACAAATCATACAGATCCACATCCCCTCCCCACCTACTCTCCTACTGTCTGCCTTTTTTTGCTTTTTATTACAATTAGTCCAAGCCTCCCGGTGGTCTTGGGCAGGGTTCTGGGCAAGAGTCTTGGGATGAACTTAAAAGTCTTCCTCAGGTGTTCGCTGTATGATCCTAGTTCTTGCACAGGTGTAGTAGAAGTTTGGCTTTTCCCCAAGATCTCTTTGCTCTGGACAAGAACAGGGGTCCTGGTTTTTGCTGGTTTCTTAAATCACAGGTTTTGCTCTATCAAGCTTACACAATATATTCTACATTCCTATGTTCTGCTTTACTGGCCTTACACAATATACATTTTACATTAATGATTTTTGCCTAGTAACTACATTCTTATGTGTATTAGTTACAGGGGTTTTTTTGCCTAGCAGAGTACTCCCCTAAATGTTCTGGTTTCTACTTTTACAAAATTGTTGAGCATATTGCATATTTCTCTTTTTCCCCTTTTCATCTAGCTAAGCACGCCAGATCTCTAAACCCCTGAATTTTCACATATGTTTCCCATATCACTATGTTTTGTCTTACTTCTCCTCTTATCTACACAAAAGAATGCTTACATTTTGAACACAGGCTCTTCTGGGCCTTTAATATTTCAAGCTACCCAGCTACTTAGGTAAAGTGAATCCCCAAAATATTAAGCATACCCCTTAAGGCATCAGTTATAGTGCTAATATGATTTCTAAAACCATTTATATGCTCTCCTTTTACAATTATAATGGATAAGATATTAAAACATCATTTAATGAAATAACTGAATTTCTCTGATAAAGAATTTTTCGGGAAAGTCTAAAATGCACTGCAGAGGACATGAAGAGACTAATTTTCCATTATAAATGGGAAATTCTTTCTGAGAAATGTTTCAGGGAAACTTTAGCTTACTTGATTTCAAACCTTTAAATGTTGCAGAAAAGTAGGTACCTTGTGGTACTGGAGCCTAAGTCTACCAAAAGACCTCATCACTGATGCAATTTTCTGCTATCTGATAGTTTATGAAGAAAAACACGTTAAAGACATTTGTAAAGACTGATTTGAAAAGAGCAGTTATAAAAGTGGGATTATTTTTTACTTGTATTGACCTAATATGGAGACGTTTCTAAATATTTCTTATTTATGATGTTTCTTCTCTTGTGCCCATTACTCTACATGTCTTTTTCTAGCCAGAGAAGCCAAGAACTTGTTTTCGCTATTCAGATCTCACCTAACCTCATGGGATTATACTGGGCTCTGGAGAATATGAATGTCTTAGCAGATGCTTCTGCCTTAAAGAAGAGATGCCAGTGAATGTCCCTCAAACTCTATTAATATATGCTGTGACCTGGGAGTGTGAAGAGAATGTAAAAGATTGGAGCTGGTTACATTGACACACTTCCACATTACACCGACCTCTTCTTGCCCATAGAGTTAAAATGTAGGGGTTTGAAAGGGGAGAGGGGTACAAGGGGGTGCTGGAGGGTTCTTAAAGGGAGAAGGGGAGGGAGGAAAGGGGAAGGGATCCCCGTTTTTGGTATAAACCCCTGTTTTTTTCAGGTTTTTTTCCCTCGCTTCCCTCCCTGACTCACAGCTGGTTCTCCCCGGGACACAGTTTAACTCCAGCATGGCCCTAGCACGGGGTATGCGGGACTGGGGCGGGACCCAGAGCCCGCAGTGCCTGGAGCGGGGCCGGGAGCCCGATGTGTGTGGGGTGTGTTCAGGGTCAGTTCCCAGGAGCCCGCTGTGCCGATGAGGGATTGCGGGGCGGAGGTGGTGGGCTGCGGGCACTGGTCACAGCTCCGCAGCGGCGCCACGCAGGGCATCCACCGGTTTTCCCCGAGCCTTCAGCGGCTGCTCTCACACACACGCCTTCCCCCCCCGGTGCCGGTGCCACGCTGCCACGAGGAAGCCGGCGGGCACAGCGCTGCTGTGGGATCGGGTCCCTCGCAGAGCGAGGCCCAGCGCCGGGCGGCTGCTGTTGCACGCATGCCTTCTCGGCGGCAGCGGCTGCAGCCCACAAGTTCCTCCCGGCACGGAGCGGTCCAGGCACCGGCTGACTACGGCACATGGGCGATTCTCGGTAGTGCCCTGGTGCCCGTGGCCGCGGGACAGTAACATCAGAAGCACCCCACCGCCAGTGCCTGGCGGTCAGCGGTGGCTCTGCCGGCCCCCGCACCGCTGCGGGGGTGCTCTGCTGGCCACGCTGGCCCCCACGGCCGTGGGGAGCCTGGCGGGGGGTCCCGGTGGTCCCGGCCACCCCCGGGGGCAGCCCCTGCGCGGCAGTGCGGGCGCGATGGCTGCTTGGGCAGTTCCTGTGGCCCCGGTCAGCCCTGGACACCCCTTTTGTGGGTTTCTGTGGTCGGCAGGTGCCCTGGGAGGTGGCAGCCATCCCGTGGCTAGCAAAAGATGGCGCTGGGGAGCTGTCGGCTCACAGGTTTTGGTGGGAGCCGCCATTTTGTTGGAGCCGGGAGCCTCGAAGGGGGAGGTGGAGCCCAGACCGCTGGCCGATCCGAGGCGGCGAAGCCGGGAAGAGGACCGCGAGACTCGTGCGGGACTTGGAGAGCTTAAAAACCCGAAGAATCAGAATTTCTCTCTCTTTGGCTTCCTGGAGAGCTGGAGAGCAGGAACACGGCTTCTCTTCTCTGACTCCCAGGCCTTGTGGCTTGGCTCCGCCCACCCCCATCGGCATCGGAGCCAATCTTGCACAACTGCAGGTTGAAGGCTTCCCCAAAATAACATTCCAGGTTGGGGGGGGAGGAACCTTTCACTCTGCTGTGTTTTACAGAGATTCCAAGGGCTGGGAGTTGGCTACCACCAGAGAGAGAAGAAGGAAGTGGCTCTCCCTTCCCACTGCTTGTTTTTGGCCAGCCTCCCTGGCCTTTGAAAGCAGTTCCCTCATTTCTTTTTTTTTTTTCCTTTTGCGTGTTTTTTGTTGGGTTTAATTCTGTGTTAAGCCTGGAGTTCCCTTAAACTGTGTTTTTCTTTAGTCGAGCTCTAGACAAATAAAGCGTTTCTCTGTTGTTAATTCCGTTCATTCTTCTCGTCACTGATGAGAGTGCCCCCTAGTCAATATAGTGGTGCTAAACCACCACAGGGCAACTGATAGACCATGATGGAAAATGTATGTTACATGTAATTCTCTAAGATATGTACTGGAAACATTCAGCTTTCTTGTTATTTTACCTCAGAAGTCCAATCACAGTCTCTTTGCTTCCATTAGCAATGGATGGCTTAGAGAAAAGGGAATATAGTGCCTTTTCATGGTGTCTTCATCCCTCATCAACCATTCTACATCAAGCAGGAGAAGCACAGTAGCATTTGAGCAGATTCTGGAAGAAGGCAGGAGGGGAAGGGATTCTTCACAGACCAAACTGGAGACCATTCTTTTAGGTATCAGGTATGAATGAATTAATTCTGAAACCAGGTGTTAGCATTAATAAACAGCAAATTGATACCTGCAAGAAGACAGTAATTTCATTGTTAGTAATTTCTTTGCTAAGGGAGAAAATTTCCACTTCTCTACCTTGTGTCAAAGATGAAACAGAATTGTGTTTTTACAATTATTGTACTGAGCAGAAATTAATATCTTCTCTGCTGAAAAGTTCAAACCTTATTTTTTTTCTCTTTCAAATCTTTCAAGAATATTTTATCAATTACTTCAAAGGGGGTAAAAGAATTATTATAATTAGGCAGCTTATGCTACATGAATGCTCAGAACCTAAAAAAGGCATAAGTTATTTATTCTGCTACTTTCTGTCTAACAGAAGGAAGACTTTATGTACTGCATAATTTATAACTTAGTAACAAAACACATGTTAAAAGCTGACTAAATTTATTATTTTTCTCCTGCAAATGAAAATTTAAATTAAGAATCCCACTACAAGCCTTACTTTGTCCATCTAAGAATATGCCTTCCAGACCCTCATCCAAAAAGACACTTTTTAAAAATAATAAGAGTACTCTTTTATTTTACTTTTTTTTTTTTTTTTTTCCACTGGAGTTGATATCCCTGCTTAAGTGCTTTGAAAGATATTTTGTGATTTTACGATTAGCACTGCAACTTTTAGGAGGTCTTATCACTTGACAAAAATCTGCTAGATTCTGCTGTAAATTTTACTTGTGGAGGGGAAGATTTCCATTCAACAGAATGGCATCATCAGCAACACTGCCATGCAAGCCACTGTATTAAATGCATTGTAAAAAAAAAGTGAAAAAGTGTTTATTCTGTCTCCATTAATGACAGTCTGAAGGTGGGGTGCTTGTGGGGCAGGAATTCTGCACTTGTCTGAACTGAGGAGTAAAAAGATCCCAATGCTGGAACTTCACTGTGTGTATTGTGAAGCAGCTACAACCGGGCAACAGCTCGACTAGCTAGCAATCTCCTAAACCATCACCACTCTGCAGTCAGCATGGCAAAGTGACTGACCTTAGCAGATAATTTGCTCCCAGACATCTGTTTTCCATGCTGATAGCATGCGCACATAGTGTCTTTTGCCAATTGTCCTCATTGCTAATGAATGCACTCAGAAACATTTAGTTTACTTCTTTGGATGCAGCTTCCAATCCTCATACAGACCATGGCTGAATTTAGTTTAATGTTCAAAAGCAGAAATTCTTTCCCGAAGGTTATTTACTCATTCATAGGAAGTTGCTTGTAGGACTGAACAAAAATTGTTAGATATGCCAATTATACATCACAAAAAAAGTAATAACAGATCAAGAGAACCATTCATTCACTAGCAAATCTGTACATATGGACACAGTTTACATGCATTTGTAACTTCATAAGTAGACAGACATAAGTTTAGTTTAAGTAAAGTCATATTGTGTGATTTTAACTCCAATACAGATTATGAAACAGTGGATGAAAGGGAAAAAATATGTCAACATCTCTACCCACCATCCACTAAACTCCATTTTCAAGAAGTTGAGGTGAAAAAGCACAAGGGTTTCATAGTTGACATAGTAGTGATGTCTCCAGCATCTCTTTAGACAACATACTTAAATGTTTCTGATAAAAGCTTCTGTTTTGTCATTCTTTCTGTCATAGTTCAGTATTCATCTGCCTTCACAGCCTTCAAGTCATTTAACTTTACTGTAGTGTTAATTTTTTCTTTTGCTTCAAAATAGCCAGTATCTTCCCTTCTTTGTACCATTTCCACTTTGAAAACTGTAATAAACTTGTAATGCCTTTAAATTTCATCAAAAGCAAGTTATCATGCGAGAAAACAACTATTTTTCTAGTTCATATATTCAATTTTCCTTTCATTGTATAAGTTGCAGTCACCTTTCAAGACTGTTTAACATGCCAGACATAATTATATTTTCTTAAGCTTTTAATACACAATTAAATTTTACTTTTGATAGTATTACATAGAATCTCTGATTAATTTCTCTTAATGTGTCAGGTGGCAGAACATGGGAAAAATCCTATAGCCTTTTGTTCCATCCCCCTAGTAAATTTTATATCTAAGAAAAATAATTTCCTTAGCTCTGCTTTTACACGTTTTTCTTACTAGATGATATCTTGTGTAAAAATAGCTGCAAAACTGTTCTTGCACAGTGGTACTTGTCACTAGATCATCATTACTTCGAAAAGAAAAATATAACTGTAAATAAGAAAATGGTCAGTACAAAAATGCAGGTTTTTTGAAATAAGTTTTTGTTTTATTTCAAATATGGAATATAATTCTAAAATTATCAATTAGATGTGTAATCAAATAGATCTTCCTGATGCTGCTTCTTATGATTTCTTGAAGAAAGAAATATGGTATTTTCAATAAGTCCACTTATATCTATGTCTGTTACCTTACCACACATCAGTGGAAAATTTTCACAGAAATGAAAAGTTCACGTCTCATGTAACTTAATTTGGAACAATGAATTGAAATGCGCACAAAAGTGGGGACTCCTCCTTCTCAGAGGGGTCCAACAAGCATCATTTCTTGTCCTCTGCGTTAACTGATTTCAACCATCAAGTAGATAAGCAAATTTTTTTAAATGTTACTCTGATAATTACGTATCTGATAGAATAAACCAGAAGTCTTAGAATATAAAGTGCATAAAGATTAGTTTTATTCTAGAGATATTAAAATACAGACCTGTTGAAATCTTTAATGTGCTTCTACTCTGACAAAAATCTCAATATATTCCTCCAGTTAAAAAATAAAAGCTAGCAAGGACAGGGGAAAGAATTCATCATAAAAGAATCAAGTAAAGGAAATTTAAAGAAAATTCAGGAAAGTGGGGTTCAGGTGTAAAAAAAAATGTATTTTAGAACAGGTAGAGACAGTTATCAAAGATGGCACTTTGACTGCAATTGAAATGTTTTTCAGATAGACTTTCACAATACAAACATCACACACTGAGTTTAACATGTGCTGGAAAGCTAATATGTCTCAAAGCTTGATAATATAATAAAAGACTGGCCTATTGAATCATGTGTTATTTATTGTTCTCCGAGAAAGGAACAGAGATTGTTTTGTATTATTTCCATAATGTGTTTTTCCACTAACCCTATAATGTTCTGTAGTGAGAATTTTTAACTTTGAAGTTCTCTTATTTTACATTTGTACCAAAACTTTAGTAGAAGCTTGTCTTGCTTCTAGAGTCTGCTCCAACTGTAGGTGAAGACAATGAAAGCAGCTACAACAGGAATGCAATCACATACAAGTCCTGTTCATGTGTAGTTACTTATGGATTGGAGATCCTGTTCATTTGACTACACTTACCTGCTATTCTTTCCATTATTTGAGATACTAATGACTGAGTAAGCCATGCTGCTGGCCTAAGAAATAAAGAGAAGTAAAAGGAATGAAAGCATTTATTCCTCTCATTCCCTGCTTCTCTTTCCTCCTTTGCCAAAGTATACACAAACAGGGGCAAGTGTAAGTGACTAGACCTCTCCTGCCCACTTTTGAGGTCACTGATGCTAGAATAGGAGCCCATCACAAAGAAATGAAGATATGACTTTGGAGTTGTTAATTTTTTGGTATACTTTCAAAATAAGCTGTTCATATTTCATACACTTACTGAATCATAGAAATATAACCTGTAAGGCTCTTTCTAATCCTTCACTACTCAAGTAACATTTAAGCTCATTACATCCACATATGCAGAGTGTAAGATATTGCATGTGAAAATCTACATGTTTAAAAAGTATGTGACAGCATGAATTTTCTTCCAGCCTTCTATTTTTTCCTATGATTGTCACTGTAAAATACTTTCAGTACTTATATTCTGCAGCTCAGATTTAGGGTCAGTGATATTATCAAAACAGTAGATTTCCTAAAAGTTTGCAGATTTACAAGCATATTGGAACTTTACCATTCAAACCTAAACTATATTAAAAAAAAATGCCTATTTCTAATATTTTTCTTATTTATTTCCTTATTTTATTTCTGCTTCAGCATCATGATGGAAATAGCATGTTATAAAAAATATGAGCCTGACTCCTCTTAAATCCCTTGACAAAAATTTTTGCTAAATAATCAACTTATTTCTAACATTTAAGTGCCATCCTAAATTCTAGTTCAAGCCCAGCTGCTTTTTTCTACTGAAAAATACAGACTCAAACATTCACAAAAGAACATAATTTATCTTAATGATAGCATACTTGATGCATTACTGTACAGCACATGGGGGGCAGCAGTCCCACTGCTAGCTGATATATAACTTCAGAGTCACAAAGAATGCAGACCTTGAAAGCCATAGAACAACAGACAGATAACAGGAAATATTTCATAGGCCAGTGTCAATAACCTGACAGTAGCCTGCGTTCTGAATCATGTATCTCCAGGTAGAGCTATAATTAAGAGCATGTAAAGGTTTCATTTTTTTACTGCGCACACAAAAGGGAAAACTAAAGCAATGTTAGCTAGATGTGTTAAATGAATTACTGTCTTCTAATTACATTTTTTTTACCAAAGTAGAGATGCTATTTAGGAACAAAAATGTGAAACTACAGCATGTGAAAGGGGGAAGAGAAGAATAAGATACACCCAGCTGGCATAAATGAACATAAATGAAATTAAGTTGCCTGAATAGCAGGAAACACAATTTGTGCCAGAAACTGCTAGGCTGATCTCATCTGTCTCTCAAACAAGGCTATCAATCACTGTCTCGTCCCTGTCTTCAGCAGTTTTTCTTACCTCCAACTGGCTTTACTTCAGCTGTGGAGTCATGTTAGCTGAATCCACTGCCTTTCTTTGCCCATCTTTTGTTCTTCAGAATTTCAACTGTTGTTGCCAACCCTGAAACAGTATTATTTTTCCTATATAATTGAACAATAAGCAGATCATGGGCAGGAATGGAGGCTACAGTGAGCATAGACTTTGACACTGATGAAATCTCTATTTTATTCTTATTTCTGTAGTGGACATTGAAAACTCAATCCTTCTATTCTTAACCATCTTCCATATGCAAGATCCCCACTTACATGCTGAAGCCTTCTTTATTGATTATGGATTTCTCTCTCACAATCTATGTATTTTGCATATATTCATACATGGAATACTTATAATAGTGAAAGTCTTAATCTTCCATGCAATGTATTTTAAGTGCCTATAAACTGGGAAGAGGCAAAAGATATTTCTTCAGAGGAACAGTGAAATGTTTCATTACTGTGCATACAATATGCAATCATAGGACTGTTCTCTGTTCAGGATCTTAAATTATTAGGATACAATACAGAAGTTAACATCAGGGAACATTGACAGCTTTCTGTTGTCTAAGGAAAGGCAAACTAGGAGCCAAGGGTGATGCCAAGGCAGACAGGGCAGCAATGTCACTGACAAGGGCATAGCAGCAAAGCATTCAAATAAAAGAGGAACAGAGAAATATCTGGGGTCAGCTATCTGGCTGGGGATTGCCAAGCAAATTCACAGTGATGATGTAGATCTGAAGTCTAGCCTGGGTGCTGCAGGTCAGTGTCCTGATTAGCAAGGTACACAGATGGCAAGAAGAGGCATGGATGCAATGTAGCACAGGCAGGGACTACAGCTGAGTGTCTCAGGATAAACGCAGCTCCTGAATAAAAGGACCCAGCCCCACCTCAGGCTCCCCTTACAGCCCCGTATTAAACAACATCAAGGCCAGATAGCTGCTCTATCTTGAGTGCTTACTGCCAAGTCCCCAGGATGAGTGCAGAATTTACTCAGGGCTTGGACACTTAGTGGGTAAGTGATGTGGTTAAAACCTGCTTGAATTGCATAAGTATGTGATAAATTGTATTGAACAGTATACACTGAAATTACTGGAACAACTTGCATAGAAAGATTTAAATAAGCATTACTCAAGTTGCTAGTAAAAATAATGGTAGACTGACTCTTTTTCTGTTCAAAATACTTTTACATCTGCTAAATTTTAATAAAGTTCTTTATGACAAAAGTGACAAACATCAAGACCTTCAAGATATTTCTTCATCAGATATATTTTTCAGAAAAAGACCTATTGATTCATAACCAGTAATGACTCAACCCCAGAAGTCATTAGTAAATCAATTCAGGAAGATTATCTTTGGCTTTAATAGTAATTCCATGCATGAATGGTTTAAATGATCAGTCTGGCAAGATACCATGTTTGGGTACCATTTAGAAATTGCTAAATGACTAACAGATATAATCTATAAAATAGCCCCCAAAATTTTCTGCCACTGTACTTAGGTTGCTCTGATTAGATCACATGAATTTCTGGATTTTAAATTGCTATGTGTTTTTCCATGACTTAGACATTTCAAAGCTAATCCCTTTAAATTCAGAACATGGATGATATTGACACTTCATTTTTCAACTTTGTAGATTTTCTCAAAACTGCATTTCATCAGAGATCGGGGGCAGCAGGACATCAGTAATAGCAATGCTGCAAAAAACCGCATATTGCTTACAGAAAGCATGTTCACTGTACTTTTTTAGGTGATAACATTTGAGCTGAGGTAGGAATATTGTGAAATTGCCTGCTTTGTATGCAGATAACTACTTCCAAATACAATTTTATCATCACTACACAATGTCAGTAACTCCTTCTGGAAAGCTGGAACTGCTCACTAGAGCTTTCTTTCAGATCTCAGATATCAGAACAATGGCACCACAGCAATATACATCAAGGAAAATGTACAAGTGAGTGTATCTTTCAGACTGATAGTCAGAAATTAATGAATAAAGAAACATTCAATATTATTGATGGGTTGTCTCAAACCAAGAGCCTGGAAGCTGTACTTCTCTGATGTCAGTGGCTTATGATGATTATTGACTTATCTTTTTGATTTAAGGAAGACTATACCACTAATGCATTTTTCAAAACCTCTTTAATATTTGATCAAGGATAAAGTAGATTATACAATAAACTTACTGGAATAGTGCAGTAAGATGCAAATTCCGAATAGAAAGTCGGTGAAAACTTCAATTGCTGTTAAAAGAGAGATTACAATTGTGATGATCCATCAGATTTCCACTACTATTTGGGAAAAGCAGACTACATGTATATCTGTTTTATGGGACTCTATATCAATTATGAATATACAAATGATGTCAAAAATACATTTTATTTTCTTCTCATCTACTTTGTGCATTGTCAGGGCTGCAAAGAAAGTGGATAGGGTCCAACACAAAATTTATGCCTCTGTCAGGAACAAAAACATGACGAAATAATTGTTATATATGTTTTAATGACTGTGGGTGTGCTGTAGGATTACATTAATATCATATATTTAGTGTGGCTCTTTGTGAGGGAAGAGAATAGCTTGCATCAACTTGAACAACTCTGAAAAAATGTACCAGTATAATGTACAGAAAAAATGTACCAGGTGTTTTTTACTGGTACCAGAAAAAAAAAAAAAGTATCAGTTTAACCTACATTTTACATAAATGTAAACTGTCATTGTTGTAGACATGTGAGATAGCAGAATTAAATTCTTTCTCAATATAAGCATTTCTTATGCACAGTGATTCCACAAATGCTGCCGTTTCAAGTCTGAGTTTTCCAGACTTTACCTGTTAAAATTGCTTCTGTATACACTGCAAATAAGCAAGAAATGTTCATCCATGATTGAGAAGAAACTTTATTTTTTGATCAGGTTCAGCAGCCTAACTTAACCAATGCATGCACATCTGTTTAGATGAAAATCATTCCTTTTTATATTGCAAGTAAACCACATAATTTTGTACTTACGAACCAATCTTATTATACAGAAAAGTATCTTGAAAGATGTTTGTGACTCCTGTAAAACTCAACTAATCTTTTTCTGTACCTTATGTTTTATCCATGGTGATGGTAAAATGCTAAAACATTCATGTTACAATTCTTTTTTTGATATTTTCTCACCTAAAAATGGTTGAGGTTTCTTATTTCCTCCTTAAGCACCACATTGTTTTCTGTTCTTTTCTTTTTGTATGATAAAATGAAGATGTAGACATACTACAGGACTGCACGAGGAATCTCACTGACGACTCAATTTAGAACATTATACCAAACAAATTGAAAGTATAACAAAAATTGAAAGAAAAATATTGAAGGAGATCAACAATGGTGATAATCTTAATGCTTCTGCAATGTAAAACCTCACTAAGACTGAGATGTCTATAATTACAGTGATTTAAATGACTGCATTGTTAAGACTGCATTCTTAAGAGGAATGTAATGTTAAAGTAAGCATATGAAACAATAATCCCTGACAAAACAGGGTTATTGTAACTAACTCTTAAAGTAAAAGAATATTTAAGCCTCTCAAATTTCCTCTAACATGAATATATGAGAACATGTAGCTAGTATTTCAGCCAAAGTAACAGACGGTTAATCTGAACTTAGTCAAAACAAAAGACTTTACAACAATTTATTTTCACATTGTGATCCCTCTTGTCCATAAAAGTTGATGAAATCTAGCTCCAAAAATAAGAGTCGGTGTGAGTCCTTCCATTGTATTACCCATTGATCATTTTCAGTTAAAAGTGTGTTATTTGTCCTTTGCTCTTCTTACTTGGCCACGCACTTAGGCATGCATCTGAACGCAAGCATGAGCAGTTTCATAGATTGTACCTAAATATAAGCATAGTCCCAAAACAGTCAATGGCATGTCCTTGTTAAACAGGAATCTGAGGGAATCCATGGGTTTCAAGTTCATAATCTCCCTTTTGGCAAAACAGTTTAATGAGGTAGCTCTGAAGATGGTATATTCCAAATGCAATTTCTAGGAAAATTAGCATGCGTATTTAAAATATGGTATCATAAGCTTTGGAAGTTCTCAAATAATGCAGCTGTATACCATACACCCATTATTTTTACATGAACCTCAGGTTGATCCACAACATCCTACTCTTAATTTAACACCTTCAAAATCAACTTTCTAGAATAACTTGCATATTAACCACACATGACTACCAGAATTTTACATAGAATTTTTCCAGGAGTCAATAGACATCCTTTGACTGTCCCACAGAAACTTACAGTTTAGGAAAAAAATAAAGCTATTGATGACAGTAAGAAATAAATCAATAAGTTATATCAGTCTCTGGTTGTTGGATAGTTTTTTTGGTTATGACAGTCACTATTTGCTTAGTCATACTGGTATTAATTGAAAGTTCATAGAATTTAACAGCATTGACAGGAGTCTATCAAGGGTGTTTATTTATCTAAGTAAATGCAGCAAAGTTAAGTAGAAAAAAATCTATAATATGAAAATGTCACCATATCTTAAGAGTTCTTTCAATTGATTTTAATGAACTGGCTTTTCCTTCCACACATATATCTATATAGTTTGATAGTCATCTGTTTATCTTCTTTAAAATTTTAGTTTTGCCAAGGCATGAATTTGGAAATTGCTAATATGGTTGTCCTCACTCAATTTATCAGAAATTCAAATCTAGCATAAGTGTTTTTTGACCTGGTGGAAAATTCCAGTGAAATTCAGCAGAAAGTTGTGCTATATTTTTAAAATCCCCAACATTATGTAGTTCAGTTTAACACTGTTATAATTAAACAAGACTGAAGAACCCACACCAAAAAAAAAAAAAACCAAGTTTCACACATATTCTCATCTGCTAATGAGTCAAAAATTGTACACTAGTCACAAAGCACTACAGAGATAATTCTCATAAAAGTCTTGTAGATCTTGGCAAAATGCAGAACCGTGGTGAGTTCTCTTGTACTTCTCAATGGGCGAGAATTTACTTATTCAACACAAAAAAGATTAGCATTTTGTATTGCTATTCATAATGGTACAGATATTGCTAACCTTTTCAGTCAGTTCTGGGAAATTTTTAGCAACATCTCAATTCATTTGTGGACTTCTGTCTAGTTTTTTCTAGATTGGTATGCTTGCTTTTAGAACCTGGATGTGCATCGAAATCATGTCATGGCTTGTTTTTCCCCCCATCTCACATGTTTTTACAGAAAAAAAGGATAAGATTTTTTCCAGGAATGTGCCCCTTGTTATGCATTGGAAGTAAAATACAAAGCCTGCAGTAGGAATAGAAGTCAAGTTTGGCTAATATTTTCAAGATAGTTTCTAATTGTTAGTTTAACATGAATCATGCAGCTATCATTGCCTTCAAAACACAGGAAACTCTACAAATTCTACACTGATGCACCGTATCCCATGTCAGCTCTGGTACAGGACTTTGGGACTTTGTGACTGTATTGGGTCTGTCTGAGATGGAGCCCATTTCCCCATAGCAGCCCTCACAGTGCTGTGCTTTGCATTGATGGCTGGAAAGGTGTTGATAACACACCAGTGTTTTGACTACTGCTGAGCACAGCGTCAGGACTGTAGCGTTCGTTTCCTAACTGAGGGTAAGATTCTGGGAGGGGACATACATAGACCAGCTGACCCAAACTGACCAAAGGGATATTCCATACCATATGACATCAGCTCAGGTATAAAAACTAAGGAAGAGCAGGAAGTGAGGAGGGGACATCCACTGTTTCCAATGGTGGCCCACTGAGAAACCACCACATGTGTTGAAGCCCTACTCTTTTGAATGTGGTCAGTCATCGCTGCTGATGGGAAGTAGAGATTAGATTTCTGCTTTGCTTTGCATGCACAAGCTTTGCTTTTACGTCTAGTAAACTGCATTATCCCAACACACATGTTTTTTACCATCTTATTCTTTTCCCTCTGGCTGGCTGGGAGGGGGAGAGAGGGGTTAGAACGACTGTGGGCACCCGGTGTCCAGCCAAGGTTAACCCATTACAGTCCATTTGGTGCTCAATATGGACGGAGATAAAAGCAGTTATATATACATGTATACAGCACATGCTATAAGAATAGCAGCTGCCAAGCAGCAAACTCCTGTGCCGGACATGAAGTTTGCTTGGCAGCAGTGCTTATCTCTATATTGTGCTGAGTTTGGGAACATGCTGATATATAAACAATCAGTCCTCGCTTTGCCTTTACACTTGATTTGCTATGTGTGGGGAGCTATTTTCTGGAGACAATGTAGAAATACACCTTACCCCCCCCTACCAAAAACTGATATTGATGTGAATGGCTTTATAATGAATTCTCTTGTGGTCCTTGCTCACCCTTATATAAGCTGTTTAACACTGTTACTATTACTAACTCAGACTGTCAGCACATTATGGGGTTTGTGCAATCTGGTGTTGTCCTGATGTGAGAGAAAGCAAACTTTAGGTGATGATAGAGGGAAATATGTCCTAAGGCGTCCAGTTCCTGGGTAGCAGGGTGTATGGAAGGATTTGGGCAGGTTCCAAGGTCGGCTGACACCTCCCTTTAGCTGGGACTTCACAACAGGTGTTCAACCCTAATGAACTGACACATCATCTGATTGGAAGAGTGCCTTACCTACCCCAATGGAACCGAGCAGCTTATGCCCTGTACTGGGGCCTGGCCTGTGCCCACTGAGCTGCAGTTGAGTACTCTCAGAAGTCTATGGCAGAGGCAGGGAACCAAAGTGCTTTGGAGGACACTAAAGCTGAAATAGGGACTCAAACCATGACACCTACAGTAACTACCGCAGTAGTGAAAATGAAAAAATGGACAAGAGAAACTGCAGGTCCATATCCTTGATTAACAAGGGAGGAAGAAGAAGGTAAAGAGGGAGAAGAAGGAGAAGAAAGAGAAGAAAGATAAGAGGTGGCAGATGGGAAATCAAAAAAATCAGAAGGAATTAGACAAACAGAAGACTGATGTTACCTGGTCCCTGACCTCATCAGAACACCAAGACCTGTGGAAAGATTACAACTGTCAACCCAGTGAGCAGATGCTTCGATGCTGGGATAATGGGGATGATAGCCAGCAATTGGAAGGCCATGAAGCCCAACAGCTAAGATCCCTCACTAAAGATTAGAAAAGGAAGAACAATTTGCAGTCTTTGGAGACGGCTCCTTATGAGCATAAGGAAAATGTATCCATTTAAGGAAAATCTAATGAGCTCTCCAGGAAAGTGGATCACAGCAGATGAAGTTATCCAGTATCTGAGGGAATTGGCAGTACTGGAAATCATTTATAGTAAACCTGGAAGTGATAACTCTCCTAAAGTTCCAGAGGATGTACCTTGCACAATGGCCATGTGGAGGAAGGTAGTTCAGAGTGCCCCTACATCATATTCCGATTACTTGATGGCATTGTATTATCCAAAGATGGATTCTCCAACTGTAGAGGTGGCATCTCCTTGGCTTTGAAATGTGGAAGAAGCTCTGGGCACCTCCTCATCCTGAAAGGTCCACACCTCGGCTCTTAGGGGAAGCCTGGGAGATCGATCCTCTCCTGCCTCAGCAAGAGGGAAGGGAAGCCCCAGCTGTAGGCCACGTGGTGAACTCTGGTTCTTTTAGCATGACTGGGGGAAAACATGAAGAAGTGTGGTGGGTAAACCACCTTTAAGCTGGAAGCTTGGGTACATGAGGTAAGAGGGTAAACAAAACTGTTAAGAAGGGGTCACACAGGAAGGCTGTCCACGTCGTTGCTACAGACACTCAAGAGAGTAATTGGTGACCTCCCACATGCAAAAGGAGTGAAATCAACTCCTTTGATCCTGGCGAGGGGACTGCTGAGCTGACATCACAAAGGTCACACAGTGGATACTCTGACCAAGAGCAGGAATAGAGGATCCCTGCCTTCAGCCAGGAGAAGGGAAGGGATGAAACGGTGTACTGTACCATGCGGATTCTATGGCCTGGTACATCAGATCCACAGAGGTGTAGAACTTTAGCGGATACTAATGTGCAGTGTATGATGTTGCCATCAAGGCACAGGAATGCAGAACCTGTCTGGATCTCTGGAAAAAGCACCCTATTTTGACTGGCCTGGAAGCCCCTTGTATCTTTGGCATCGACTACCTCAGGAGAGAATACTTCAAGGATACCCAAAGGGGTATTGATGGGCTTCTGGTGTAGCTAATGTACTCACAGAGAAGATCAAGCAGTAATGGACCCTGCCTGGCCTTTCAGAGGATCCTTTCATTGTGGGATTATTGTGAGATGAAGGCTAGCAAGTGCCAATTGCTACCCGAACAATGCACCTACGGCAATATTGCACTGACTGAGACTCCCTAATCCCCATCCATAAACTAATTTTTCAGCTGGAGACCCAAGGAGTTATCAGACCGACCCGCTCACCCTTTAACAACCCCATATGGCCAGTGCAAAACCCTGATGGAGAGTGGAGGCTGATAGTGGGTTGTTGTGGCCTGAATGAAATCACGCCACCTCTAAGTGCTGCTGTGCCAAACACGTTAGACCTTCAATATGAGCTGGAGTCGAAGCAGCTGAGTGGTACACTACGATTGATATTGCTAATGTCTTCTTCTCCATCCCTCTGGCAACAGAGTGCAGGCCACAGTTTGCTTTCACTTGGAGGAGTGTCCAGTATACCTGGAATTGACTACTCCAGGGATGGAAATAGTCCCACCATCTGCCATGGGCTGATCCAGACTGCATTAGAACATGAGAAAGCGCCAGAACACCTTCAATATATTGACAACAACATTGTGTGAGGCAAAATAGCAGAAAAAGTCTTTGAGAAAGGAAAGAAAATAATCCAAATCCTTCTGAAGGCTGGTTTTGCCATAAAACAAAGTAAAGTAAAGGGGCCTGCATAGGAGATCCCGTTTTTGGGAATAAAATGGCAGGATGGACGCTGCTATATACCCATGGATGTAGTAAACAAAACAGTGACTATGTCTCCACCAGTCAGCAAGCAAAAAACACAAGCTTTCCTAGTTCTTGTGGGATTCTAGAGAGTGCTCATTCCAGGGTACAGTCAGCTTGTGAGCCCTCTCTATCAAGTGATCCAGCAAAAGAACCATTTTGAGTGGGGCCTTGATCAGCAACAGGCCTGTAAGCAGATCAAACAGGAAATCGCTCATCCGGTAGCTCTGAGACCTGTTCAGACAGGACGAGCTGTGTAAAATATCCTCTAAACTGCAGCAGGAGAGCATGGTCTCAACTGGAGTCTTTGGCAGAGAACATCTGGAGAAACCCGTGGTCAACCATTAGAGTATAGATACATATATCCTATCTGGGATCTAAATATGGTGTAAATGGTATGGAATAAGGAGTGAGGACAGTACATCCATCTCACACAGACCCAATACATGACATTCAGGTTACTAATTGTATATTTTATAATAGTGAAGAGAAATGAAAATGTACATACTTTGACTGTTTCTGGAGGTGCTATCCTCCTTATTTACAAATGCTATTAAAGAAATTTTTAATTCTTCCTTAAAACTGGAAGCAGTCCAAAATTCTTATATTTAGTCATTTTTTCAGGTAGAATTCTAGCAGTTTGTGTCGGGTCTTTCCAGCATATGTTTCCTTGTACTTCACCTCAACAGCATTTATTTATAACCTGAACCTGTTAACAGGGGTTAATTTTGTTAAATTTTCTGTTCCTTGTTACAACCCTGTCCTGAACGAAGATGAAAAGAGGAGACTAGAAATGTCACAATAAATTTTTAAGTTCTGTCCATTCACATTTATGGCTTCTTCTTTTACATCTTTATAATCTTCTCATCTATCTTTCAGGCTTTCTTACCCAAGCCTAAAAGTAGATTTACAACATAAGCCTGGGAGTCTTGTAGTGCTTTACGCACCAGCATTACCTACGATGGTGCCTCCATTCAGATGAAGTTTACATTCTCCAAATCTATTCCTTTACAGAGACATACCCTTGCTGCTTTGTCATTGTATTTTCTGTTCTGTCCAAGTACCTCTGATTTTGCTATGCAGTCAGCTTGTTTGTTTTTGGTTTTTTTTTAAATCCCAAGACATTAGGTGTCTAACACAATATTTACTAAAATAATGTCACAGTTTGTCCTGTCAGTATGTGAAGAGATTATAAAAGCATAATTCTCCCTCAAGACAACAGGTCTTATTATTGGTGTCCTGACTATTAAGAAAAATACAGTTAACAGTCTATCATGTTTCTTTCTGCATATAGATAAATCAGGTCTCTATGGTTTTGATTTTAGAGTCAGTAGTTTAGTTACAACAAAGTACTCTTCAAACTGTAGTGCTTATTGAATAGCTCCCCTTAGATGCCTCATAGCCTTCTGTACTCCATCCAAATCATTGTGCAATCTTTGACAGAATTCGAAGCTATGACATTATGCTTCATAATCACCAGGTTATTAAAACCAGCCAGTTATTTCACTAGGGTGTCATTAGAGCAATATATGCAATGCAGTAACATGGTTGATATGTCTTTGGTGTTCATAGACCCTTCAGTATGAATAGGGTGTTGTTTAAAGGGATTGAGATTTTTGTTAAATTAGAGGATTTTTGCTAGCTGTGACTTTCAATAGTTCCTCCCTGCAGCACTAAATAACTTTTACAAAACATTTTAGAAATCTTAATCAGAGTAAAAGTAAAAAGAAATGTCTCCCAGTTTTTTAATTTAAGTAGAAAGCTTCTAAGTCAATGATGAGTGACATGGAAGCTTCAGAAAGCACTTTCCCCCTCCTCCATTCACATCTGTGTATAACTGAACACCCATGGCTCTCTTCTACTTATTTTAAAAGCTTACTCAGAACTGTCAGTTAGTCTCTGCTAAGCTTTCTTGTGACAGGTAGAAAGGCTTGAAAAGAGTAAAAGGAGATGCTCTTTTAGTCACCCTCCAAAGTGTGGGTGCGACAGATATGTGCTATCAAAGTCCTAGACACCACAGCAGTGCTGCTAATTGCTACTAGCTTGGCTGCAGGGTTGTTCCTGGCACTAATCTCTCTTATGTTAAACCAAAGCACTGATTCAGTCTGTGGCTGTATAATTAAACCCGGTAAGCAAAGTTAAAGATTTCAGTATAAAGATGACAGCTTGTTTAGCTGAATTTTTGTCAAAGTTGTACTATTTAACTCAAGACATGAGGGTTTTACTACACTCTTCTCATGCCGCAAACTATAAAAAAGCTATGATACAAGAGTAAAAACATATCATATCTATAACCTCATGTCAGAACTATACAAAAGATTAAGGTCTTTGCATCTTTAGAGAATAGAGATGTTCCTTTCTGCCCAGAGATTCAGTAGATGCATGAGTACAGTTAACTGTGGCATTTTTAATATAAATTAATTTCCTACAGTACAAATATTAACTTGAGCTCTATGAATTGTTCACAGCCTTGTGAGAATTGCTAGAGGAATACCTTCATAAAACTGTTATGCATTTCATTAATCCCCTTGTAAGCCATCAGTTAAGCCTGCATTAAACAATCACTGCAAACTTCTAAATCCTGGAAAGCTCACATTTTTCAATAAAAAAATGCAGCATAATAAAAGCTTACATCATGATAATTCCTAAAATATATTATAAAATACATATTTAAAAGATAAATCTCTCTATTTCAAAAAATTTTCCCATTTCTAAACCAAACCTTTTTCTTCTCCATCATATAAATATTTTATTTTTTGATGTCCTGGTTTTAAGGACTAAGTTGCTCGTATCAGGAAATAATTTCCCTGCTTCTGTGTATTTTTAGAATAAAATGCTTTGTGGTTTTTTTTTTCTTTAGTTGAATTAAGAATTCACGAAAATTAATAAATGCTCAAAATTTGAAGTTTCTTGTCAGTTGTGACTGCCATTCACACCAGACATTATTGGTCCTGTTTTATTGGACCCATTTCACTCAGACTAAGGCATGAAGGCAGCTTTGCAGTTTGAAAATACATGGAAGAAACAATACTAAATTAATTGTGATAATCACCACTAACATTATATATGTCTTAAAAAATCTAAACTCCTCACATTTAATAAGGGCACTGATTTAACATCATGTAATATCAGTAAAACCTTAAAAAATAATGGAAATACTCAAAATGTCACTCATTATACATGATTAGTCATTAATACAAAAATTGTAAATAATAGAGGACTGGATATTTTCCTTATCTTTGTTTCAATATTATTACATAATTATCATAATATTATCATATAATAACTTTTAATTTTCATCACTTCAATGATGAAGGAGAGCAGTCTCCTAATCAAGGTAATGCAGGTGAAGAATATGAATTCAGAAAAATTATGTGTAATTGAAAATTATATTTCAATTTTTTTTTTTTTTTTCTTAGAGCCCCAAGGATGACCTTATCACTCTTCATAACTTCTTGAAAGGAGAGAGTAGCAAGGTGGGGGTTGGTCTCTTCTGCCAGGCAACAGTGACAGAACAAGACTAAATGGCCTCAAACCTCATCAGGGGAGGTTCAGGTTGGATATCAGGAGGAATTTCTCCTTAGAAAGGGTTATTCAATGCCCAGGGAAGCAGTGGAGTCACCATCTCTGGCAGTGTTCAAGAAATAACTGGACATGGCACTTAGTGCCATGATCTAGTTGTCAAGGTGGTGATCAGTCAAAGGTTGGACTTGATGATTTCAGAGATCTTTTCCAAACAAAACAATTCTGTGATTCTGTTTTTGGTTTTGTTTTTTTTTTTTTCCTGTATTAGGAGTTCAAAGAGTTCAGTGAGGTGCCTTCAGTCCTCTGTTTCCTCACTATGTCAGGATGACATAATCCTGCACACAGGATTGCCTTAATGTATACTCTTGTTCCCATGATTACCTTTTCCCGTGCATGGACATTGATGTGCACACATGTCATTGCGTAGTTACATTCTGGCAAAATACGAAGACCAATATGACTAATTTTCCTCATTGTTCCAGAGTTAATCACAAATGCAAGGGGTGAAGTTGTCATTTCAAGTGTATAGTGTGCAAATCTGCTGCTGTACCCTTTTGCTTCTAGTGAAAACATTTCTGAGCCAAAGTCCACTGATACACATAAAATACAAATTTGAACTTAACAAGAAATCTTTGTTCAAACTTGTGGGGTTTTATCCCCTAAAATGCAAAAGGATAGCCTATAGAAAACCAACATGGAAAGGAAATCCAGCAAGATTAAATGAAGCAAAGTGGAGAGGGACTTGGGAGTGCTGGTTGATAGCAGACTGAACATGAGCCAGCAGTGTGCCCAGGTGGCCAAGAAGGCCAATGGCATCCTGGCTTGCATCAAGAATAGCGTCACCAGTAGGACCAGGGAAGTGATTCTTCCTCTGCATTTGGCATTGGTAAGGCCTCACCTTGGGTACTGTGTGCAGTTCTGGGCCCCTCAGTTTAAGATGTTCAGTTGCTGAAATGTGTTCAGAGAAGGGCAATGAGGATGGTGACGGGGCTGGAGCACAAGCCCTATGGGGAATGACTGAAGGAGCTGGGGTTATTTAGCTTGGAGAAGAGAAGGCTTAGGGGAGACCTTATTGTTCTCCACAACTACTGGAAAGGAGATTGTAGCAAGGCAGGGGTTGGTCTTTTCTCTCAGGCTCTCAGTGACAGAACAAGAGGACACAGGCTGTGACAGGGGAGGTTTAGGCTGGATATTAGGAAAAACTTTTTCACAGAGTGATTTCCCAATGGAATTGGCTGCCCAGGGAGGTGGTGGAGTCACCATCCCTGGATGTGTTTAAGGAAAGGTTGGATGACGTACTTAGTGACATGGTTTAGATTATGGGATGTGTTGGGTAGGTTGATAAGTTAGGTAATAGGTCGGACTTGAAGATGTCTATGGTCTTTTCTAACCTTGTTAATTCTGTGTTTAATTCTGTGTAAATTGTTTTAAAATGTTAAAATTAATATTTTTCATTGTTATTTTTATGTACGTGTTTGTCTGTCCTCCTTTCCTGAGTCACAGTTTAACATCATCTATGAAGTCTTTACAACATATGCAAATTTGGATCATCTGCACCAGCTTTATAAACCTTCATCTTCTGTGTCCATCACATATTGCTTCCTTTTCTCTACCAGTCTGAGATAGCTCCTCTTCATTCTCTTCCTCCAACACATGTAAGATTCTCTCTTCTCCTAGTCAAATACCACTGAAGGAAAGACCAAGAAAAAGCAAATCCTGTTTCTGACTTCAGCACCATTATGGCCACTTCCATACCCCATTCTACTGTATAAATTTCTGCTATAAAAATTTTTAGGGATGGGTCACACTCAGGCTTATCTCTGTACAGAGTTTGTGTAGGACCTACACACAGGACACAAGCTATCACTTTGCATACACAAAATGAAGTTTTCAAAGGTAGCAACATTAGAACAAGTTTTGTAGAATAGCAGAATTCACCCCTCACTCCTAAACAGGAATTTTTCTGATTTTCATGTCCATGTCAAAAATATTTTATGCATTTCTTAAAAACCAAACAGAATATTCTTGATCTTCTCTGAGATGAAAAACAATATGATTTCCTTAAACTAATTATAAGAAATGTTTTGATCATTTTGCTGAAACTTTCCAAAAGCAAGCCTGAGGAAGAAAATTAGCTCTCAAATTCCTCACAAACAGTTACATTTTGGCAGCCATCTAAAAAGCTTATAAATAACTGAAATACTTCTCTAATAGAGCGGCTTTGTTTTGTCTTGCTTATAAGCAATCCTTATAATTTTAATTAGATATATGTATGATTTATATATCATGTATGCTGTATGTGTATAGTTTTTAAAACACAGCTAAGTGGTCCTCTAATATATAAAGAAAACCAGAGTTCTTTGATCTTTCTTTGTAGTAGTTCTCTTTAAATGATATATCATCTTAATAATTTTAGTCTTACCAATTATATAGCTCTTTAAATCTTCAAAACAACACACAGAAAAATGGCATTTTTTTAAATATATACTAAGAGTTAAGTCTGCAGTCATCTCTTCTTTGATCAAGGACATTAGGAAAGAAAAGTATTTAAAAAGTTACCTGCAGTATAACTGCTGAAGCTGTGAAGCAGATTTTGTCAAAATTTCTGGATGTGTTAACTAGCACTGAAAACAGAAAAGCTATTTTTAGGTTTCTAGACCATTTAGAAGGATAGACTGCTTGAAAAGATGAAAGTATGTATTAACTCCAAGAATAGGGGGAAGAAAATTCAACTATTTTATTATTTGCAAATCTTATTGCTACATGAATGAATATGCACTAATGTTCTTTACCATATTCCAGCACATGAAAATATCTGGATAAAATAAAAATTGTATCATATCAAAGAGGAGGCAATTTCTTAAGAAATTAGAAATGCATTTTAATGGCATGCAAAGACCATGTAATAAAATGGCACAAGCAAAAAATAGGAAATAGCTTTTTATAATATAATCAATTCACACTCATGGTGGGTTGACCCTGCCTAGATGCCATATGCTCATCAAAACTGGTCTATCACTCTTTTCCTCAGTTGGATGGGGGAGGGAAAATATAACAGTATAACAGTAGGCTTAAGGGTCAAGATAAGGACAAGGAATATCACTCACCAATTACTGTCATAGGGAAAACAGACTCAACTTGGTGAGATTCAGTTAATTTACTACCAAAGAAGTGATAAAGTAATGACAAAAAAAGCCAAAACCTTAAAACATCTTCCTCCACTCTTCTCTTCTTCCCTAACTTGACTATACTCCCAAGGACTCTACTTCCTCCATCACAGTAGTGCAGTGAGTTGAGGAATGGCCATTTTGGTCACTTCCTCACGTGTTGTCTCTGCTGCTCCTTCTTTCTCATGGAGAGGACTCCTTACATTCTTCCCCTACTCCAGCACAGGGTCCCTCTCACGACAGGCAGTCCTCTAAGGACTTCTTCAGTGTGAGTCCTTCTCACTGCCTGCAGTTTTTCACAAACTGATCCACTGTGGGTCCACCGTGGGGTCACAAGTGCTGCCAGAAAATCTGCTCCAGAGTGCACTCCTCTCTCCATGGGGTTGCAGGTCCTGCCAGGAGCCTGCTCCAGTGCAGGTTTCCCACTGGATCAAAACCTTCAGGCACATCTACCTGTTCTAGAGTGGGGTTGTCCACAGGTTATAAGTGGATCTTTGCTCCACCATGGACCTCCATGGGCTGCAAGGAGACAGTCTGTCTCACTGTGATCTTCACCACAGGGGAAGGCTTCAGGGGAGTCTTGCCTCTGGCTTCTGGAACATTTCCTCCCCCTTCTTCTCCAGACCTTGGTGTCTGCAGGGCTGTTTCTCTCATATATCCTCCGTGCTCTCTCCCAGTTGCTGCTGCACAGGATTTTTTCACACTTCTTAAATCTGGCATCTCAGAAGCACTAGCATTGTCATTGATGTGTTCAACCTTGGCCAGCAGTGGGTCTGTCTTGGATTTGTCTGGCATTGTCTCTGTCAGACATGAGGAAGCTCACACAGAAGCCACTCCTGCAGCCTCCATCCCTCCACTACCATAACCTTGCCACAGAAGCCTAATCCAAGTATATCGTCTTTATTATCTAAGAATACATAAAAACACTCTTTAGTGAAATACATCATGTTTGTTTCATGCTATGTATCTGCCATCATTTTTCCATTTCAAATTTTGAAAAGAGATCTAGGCTAATTGAACAGGAAAATGTTCCTGTTCTCTCACCAGAGCTTTTAGTGCTTTTAATAAATAGTCACTCTCTTGGAAAAATATTGATCTGTGTTTTGAAGATCATTGTAGATCTTTCACAGTAGTTCATGTCAAGTCATTTTCTATGTTTATTATTTACTTTTAACAACATTGACAAACCCATTAGGGTGCTGACAATTCTACAGTTTTTCAGATGAGAAATCTTGGCCCATTCTCATTGTAGAAAAAGGTTACAAGACCCCTTTAATGAGATTCATTTGATTTCTAGTGAGCAACAAATGCAAAATTCAAGTACATTTGACAAAAAGAAATAAAGTCATTAACTCAGTCATCAGTATGTTAAAAAAAGCTATCTGAATACTTAAAAGATCAAACAAAGTGTATACAGAATGCAAGACAGACTGAAGTTTTTTGGATTATGTCGATTAGAGAAAAAGAATTTTAATACAACATTGGGGAAGGAGAAAATTAAAAAGGATAGTTCTTTCTACTTATTGATCTTTAGGACTTGGTATTATATTCAAAAAAAATGCATGCCAGTTTTACAAGGCATGACAAGTTATCCCATTTAAAATTTTAATATTGTTTTTGGAAATTATTTGTGAATTAAAATGCTGAATCATGGCATAAAAAGCCCCAGAATGTGACCACAGGTAAAAAACAGCAGTTACTGTCTCTAGGTTTTGCTTACTAAAAACACTCATGTTTGAGGCTTTGTTCTGAGGCTTTGATTTTATCTTTTCTGTCTTGCTTTTTTTTTTTCCTAAGAAACACATATTTTCTGTTATTCCAAATATTACCATGTTTTGAAACTTTCTGTAACAATGAGAGTGAATCCCATAAAAATGGCTGAAAGCTTTATATATGGGCTTAGCCTCAGTCAAGGCAACAAAAACCACCTGAATACTATAGTTCAATACATAGCTGCAGTCACAATAACAAATAAGAACTAGAAACAAAGCGAACAAAGATTTTTAGATACGTATTTGCACTTTGAAAATAAATTTTGGGAAAAAAAAAAAAGAAGATGTATAACTAGGTTTACAAAGCATGTTGTTCCTGTCCTTCTCTTTGAGGAAGACAAAAAAAAAAAAAAAAAGGAAAAAGACTATTATGTGATGGTTTTTGATTTAATCATCCCTCTGGGTCCATGTTTGCTTTTTTAACAGGAAGACTGATTTGCAAGATTCTCTTTGGTATATCCCCATGCTCCTACCTGCTAGCTATGATTTAAAGTCCTCCATCACAGACAGTGCCAGTATGAACAATTTACTACTAGAAAAATAATTCTTAATCTGCCATATAAATATATTGAAAATGTGCAATATTGGAGAAGATTTTTGTTTATTTTGCTAGTAGCATCAATACAAACAGGAATAGATAAAACTTTATTAGAAACTTAGACATTTATTATATTCAGTAAGTTTTAAATTAGATGTTGAATATGGAACCTGCAAATAGATTTTTTTACATAAAACTGCACCATGTTGTCCTGCTAATTCTATAATTTACTCGTCTTATTATCCTTTCCTGTTCACACTCCAAATGATACCAAAGAAATTATATAGCTCACTAAGGTCCACAGCTCATACACATGACTTCATCAACCCTTGGTGAACAGTAAAGACCCAAGAATGACAGTGTAAATCAGTCTTTCATGTACACAATACACAGTGAAACAAGAATGTTACAGGAATAATTCTGCTTGCATACAGAAATAGTTTCAGGTACTGAAAGTATCACTAATGCAATATTGCAGGGGACCCCTCTACATGTTCCATCAGGTGGAATTGAGAAGAACTTAATGATCCATTGTTGCTCTCAGTAGATTTCAAAATGTAAATTGATTTATGTTTCTTTTAGGGCAGCCAGAAAAACAAAACAAAACGAACAACAATATGTTTGCTGTCTCCTGAGATGCTTATTTCTATACTGAACTGGAGGCAAAGCACATAGTCAAGTATATAGGCAAGTGTCTCTTAATCCTACAAAAGATGTAGCATCTTTATGCATTATGCTTCATAATTCTTGAGATTCACAAAAACAAAGAATGTTTCAAGAAAATTTAACTGAAGTCAAAACATAAATTAGTTTGATTACCCATATCAGGAAAAATTTACTCTAGAAAAACTGTACCATATTTTATTGCAGAGGATATAATGGGACATAAGTGGTTCACAAGGATTTGCCTTTTATTTTTAACCCTAAAACAAAAGTTCCATTTAAGGCACAGGATATATTTGCCTAGAAAGCTGCCTAGGTCACTTGGAAAACCAGTGACATAGTGACTGCTTGCTAGGGGCAAAAAAATAAAAGACATCAAAGTTACTGTCCTACAGAAGTGAGACAACTGTAATTTAATAGGAGGAGAGAATATATAATTTAAATGAGTGCTCCAAATTGTACTACAACCTCTGTCAGGTCTTTTCCTTTCTTTTTCCTCATTGTTATCTAATCTTGTTTGCTTTGATTATTCTGGTTTTAAAATGGAGTATGATCAATTTCTTGCCTAAAAATCTTCTTTAGTGTGCAGCTTGGAGTCTTTTATCCCATGTGTCTGACCCATTTATTTTTTTTAAATGGCAGAGGGAAATACAGGAATGTGAAGCTGGAAGTTAAAAGTGAATTGAAGAAATTTTGGGGGGGGATTCATTTGGTCTGTTTTCACACCTGAGTCCTCTCCAGAGCTCTTTTATAATCTTTTTAATGACTTTCAATCAATATAATTTTCAATCAGCTTTTCTGTTAATCAGGGATTAAATCTGCTCAATATTGCTTAATTTTAGTTGTGAGCAAGATCCCAAACAAAGTCCTATGTCAAAAAATTATGCATATAAAGCAGAACAGTCATGTGCCTTCAATGATTAAAAAGTAGGAGAGTTTGGATAAAAATGGACTGTTGTGCAAATGCCAAACATCACTACTTCCACTTCTAGTACAATCCTAAAACAACCTTTGAGGTGTCAGCCCAGTTTCCAGCTAAGTGCTGCTATCTTCCTTTTTTTTTTTTTTTTTGGTTCTTCATAGCTATATCATTTGGACTGAGAGACTGCAAGCAAATTTTTTTTAAAGTAGAAAAGACATTGACATCCAAGGCAGATATAGGTAAAAACTTATATTACCTTTAACAGAAATGAAGAATAATGGCTAAAAAATTCTCTCTTTCCACTGCCCTCGACAGTGCTTTCCTCAAGAACTTCAAATGTGGTGTGTCGGTTTTTTCCCTTTTTATTTTCCATTTCTAGATCCTGTTATTCCAAACATTATATCTATGTCAGGGATGACTTAAACTGGTAACAAAGTAACATAGTGCATCTTTTAGAAACTTCTACTAATGCTCAACTAATACTGTAGTAGGTATTTTGTTTAACATTACCTGTAGGCCTATAATGTAGTACCTTTAGGGGAAAGATTAATGCACTTTCTAAATACCTCAATTTTTAACCTTTTATTTAAGCAGGAATGTTACCTAATAACTGTCTTGCTATGGTATACATATTTGTCTTACATATTTTTTTTAAAAAAATTAGCTATATATATACATTTGGTTGGATTTAACATTCAAGATTTGGGGTATCGGAATCTGTATCCCATTTTTTATTTGCTTTTTTTTTGCCACATATTTCATACATAGAAGCAACTACATAAAGGGCTGTCATTACTAGGAATGCAATCAGCTACAATATGAATATTTGAGAATGCATCAGTGAAACCTTTGTTTAATTCAGTCCTTTAGAAGACTTGATTAACAGGAACAATTGCAAAAGTGAAAATAGAAATACAAGAACTGAAAAAACTTTCATCTTTTTGGTTCATTAACTCTGAAATGAGGAGATATGATTGGTCATAGTGGTGCCTCAAAGAATCTCAAAGCTGCAAGAAAGCAATGATAACTAGTTTCCTTTTTGTTTCTTTCTTTTATTTTATTTTTGACATTAGGGAAATGTGGTAAGAAGATTATACTAAAAACCATAAAGGCATCTAAATTACAAGTAGAGTTCAAGAACACTTGCATTTTTTTTCAGTGATTTGAAACATAGATGTAATTTTACCTAACTATTTTACTACCCTCTTTCAGTATATACACTACATTTTAAAGTACATTCTACAACACACATATATATACATAATCAATATTTAACTGACAACATCATTACAGTCTAGATTGACTCAACAAATAATTAGCCAATATACATAACAATCCAATCTTCACAATACAGACATAAGAAAATAACTTGGCCTTGAAATTTTAAAAAGATTTGGGAGCCCGGGGAAGAACAAATTTCATGATCAAGGTTACTTCTGAAAAATATTTAATCCATTAAAACTGAGGACTCTGGATTTAACTTTTCCTTCCACTAACTGTTGTTGTAGTTAAAACCACTTAGAATGTGGAAAACAGTAAGTTCTTGTAAGGAATAATCCCAAATCAGATGGAGATCTGAGGGCTAAAATCAATGAACATTCATAAATTTTAGAAAAGGCAGATTCTAAAATCTTGCTCTTAAATTCTCTTACTTTCGGTTTTGAAAAATTAAACATGAAACAGAACCATGATTTTGATGTTGTTTTACAAAGTGCATAGGGAAAATGTTGACTCAAGTGAAACATATCTACTTCAGATTAATTTTTTAAAAGTTGTTTTGACTCAAAAATATTAAATAAGAAATTTGGACTACACTTTACCATATTTCAGATATTAATCAAAACCCTACATTGAAAACCCAAGTAATAAAATGTGTTCAGGGATCCTTGGGTACCTCAGTCATCTAGTTGATGTGAATGCCTTAATCTTTCCCATCCACTAAATTTAAATCTCTAACAGCTTCATATGTGCATTCCAAAGCAGAAAAGACCAAGAAAGCACTGTAAAATAGCAAAATACTGTACCTTATTGGAGAACTCAGGAAAAAAGCCTTCAGAGGTGATGTGATTCAAGGGAAGTGTAAGAATGTCAATCGACGTCAATGTCAAAAGTGAGACACTGTAGCTGAATCTGAGACGGCTGGGAAAAAAAAAAAGCACCTACCACTTTCGGACTAGGCAAGAAAGATCATAAAATTTAGCCTTGATTTTCCAAAAAGCCAATCAAAAGATTGATTTCTTAGATTTTGCTGAGATATTTAATCAAACTGGAACTGGTAAGACAATGTTTCATGATTTGAGTCAATCTGGAAGATTTTCTTATAAGGATAGTAGATTGTTAATACTTGTGGGTTTACATGGTCTCTTAGAATATTCATTATTGTTATGAAAGCTGCAGCACCTGAAATGAAAAAGAATGTGAAAGATTTCATTTAAAAAAACCTACTGTTTCAAGATGTTCTGGATTTCTGGGCCAACAAGAGAGAAATTCACTAATGAAGTATAATCAGAAACAAATTTTACATGGTGTACATCAAGTCTAAATTTCAGACACTTTCTTAATGATCATCGCCAAATGATGGCGGATTTATTGAGATTTGTTTGGCTGTTTGCAGTGGTTTTTTAGTTGGCCATTCCTTGAACCAACAAAGAAGAGAAATCTAAGAGTAAAGAAGCAGAATGTTCAGTATATATACCTATGTACAGTAGCACAGTTGCTCTTAAGGCACCATCGCAGTTGTCTTTCAGCGATGTACTGAGTTTATACATCATGATGACAGTTCAAAAATGTTTATATGAGACTTGGAACTGAATGAATACTTCTGCATGCCTACTACTTGAAATAGCAAACATTTAAACTTTTTGTTTAATCTCATAAAAATTCAGCAAAATATATTTCAAACTATTACAAACAAGAAAAAGCAAAAGTTGTATATTGGCTTCATTTTACCATGAAATGCATACATTGTCATATAAGATGCAATTTCTCTTCAGTATTTGAATGTAAAAGTTCTATGAAAATAACTAGAAACACAAACCCCATTTTTGAGAAGCACTAAATTTGGAGCAGACCAACTTAAGTCACTGTAACATTACACCTGTTACAAATCACGCATATGCCTGAGGAAGCCCCAGATATCTCCCTATGTAATTAAATTAATTACTGATAGCTTCAACTCAAAGTATTCTTGCCATTGTTGCTCTGTCTGAATATTAATATTATTTAAAAGAAGTATAGATTATCCTCTGACAGAAGAAATACACATTCATGCACTTTGTTTAGAATAAAACAGGCCTAATTTAAGTATATGTTTTAGTGATGTCTAGAGAAGGAGAGAACAGTTAGCCAACAAGAATCTTTACATCTGTGTTCAAAATACTCACACTCTCTCTCCTGATACCTTTATATTTTCAGTCAGCTTGTACTGCTCACTTTTAAATCTAACATTATCTACTTTCACATCAGAAAATAGCTAAACCTTTGAACTGGAGTCCTGTAAAAAAAACCAAACCCCAAACCAAACTATCATTCTAACATTCCTTTTATTAGCTTTAAAATTCCCAAGTTACCCAAAACATTACTTCTTCTGTTGCTGAGAACTGCTGCAGAACAGCAGTAACAATTTATGATCATGCATTAGCTTGACAAGCACAAACACAAAAGATAGTCTCAAATTAGATGTGTGATTGGACCAGTCTACACCTGGAGAGGGGAGGGCTGCCTTCTTCCACAGCAATTTTCACTAGAGAAGTCACAGAATTCTCTGCTCTGACAGATATGAACTTGTAGTCTCTAACCCTAACTCAAGTTTTAACATAGATTTTTGTACCAGAGTAATAAAAACTAAAAAATAATTTGTTTTCTCATTATTACTCATTTTTTATGTGTGTTGCCTATCTTATTTTGGGGAACTGGTAAAATCTTGCTGTTCATTGTTACCAAGGAGGAAACTCTATGTGCCATGGTCGCTGGCAGCTACATGTGCATGCTACCACGCAACAGAGGATTGATGACAACCTTCTATCAGAGTGCTTATGAGGAGGGAAAGAAGCATATTGCACATTAAATCATCACCTAGTAAGTTACTTATCTCCATATGAGTCTTAAGAATAGTTTCTTTTAAAATAATTTTGCTACTAACAAGGAAAAATCAAGAAAACGCTAGAGAAAGATGCAATCAATACAGTAGCTGTTTGATTTACTTTCCAAATACAGAACAATCAGTAAAATTTAAAGTAGTAGAACCTTATACTTTGCTAAAGGAACCTTCAAATTGTGTCTGAGTCACCAGAGGCAAAAATCCCTTCTTTTTCCAAAGTACTATGGTGTTTTTTTTTTAATTTCCAGCCTTAAAATCCAATTATGGCTGGCAGAGAGTAATTAAACCAACTAATGAGATGTTATTTTAAATTAAAATCCTACTTTCTTTGAACTGTTTTTCACTAAACCTTAACTATCATAACTGCATTATTCTGATCCCTTTATAGATTCACAAGCTTGTTTTTCTCTGAGTTGCTTTCAGTTAAATATCACCTGCAGCCATACTAAGAAATAATTGCGTATTTTTAATTGCAGTTTTCCAAAAGCCAAGCCAAATCAAACCAAATAAAATGTAAGTCCACTTCACAAAATGAAAGTTGTCTAATGCTACTGTGTCACCACAATACAGATGATTGTAGTGTGCATAACTGTCATACAAGAAATGGCCTCTTGCAGTTGATTTTAGCAGTCAGATTATCTGCATTTCTTTTGCCTAAGCACACCATTGACTATGCTGTAGAGTCGTTTAAATGGGTTGCTGACCTATTTCTGTTTTTTTTTTAATTTTAGTAATAAAATTATATTGTCTGATGTACATGAACCATAGAGATTAAATATTTTGTTGCGTGCTTTGTTTATCTTTTTTTTCCAAAATGTCTAGATCATTTTATGTATATAATGTTGAAAAAATAACAAAGATTTATACAAAGTGAGAATGTGAATAATAAATCTCACATGCTTTCTAAGCAATTACAATTCCACCATTTTATGAGTTTTATGAATAAATTGTTCCTTTAACATCCATCTTTTTTTCCCATCTATCCTTTGCATCTTGCAGAACTTTTTACAAACAGGACATTTATTAACATCATCTGATCTTCATATTCTCCCTCCATCATTGTTAAGAGAAATTGTTGAAAGCATCCACCCCATTCAGCAATACAACATGAACAGCCACACTCCTGCCTCTACCACCCTTGATAACGTAGTACTGGAGGGCCCTGAGCAAAGCATTTTCACAGACACTTCTATGCCTATGGCTATGCAATTTGCCCTCTTGTCTCACCTTAACCCTCATCATGACATGCTGCAGTTCCCTACTCTGAACCAGTAGGTGACAGCTGAATTCCACAGCACACAAAACAGTGTTTCTAAGCAGCATTCTCCCCCTTTTAATTTTCTTTTTTATTCAAAAGAGCCTCGGGAGACCACTCTGGAGTACAAATGACCTCTATTCTTTCACTTAGAGCTGTTCGTTCACTGATTTGAAAGCAGAGGCCTCAGGGACTCCAGAAAGCTTGTCCAGTATTTCCATTTCCAACTGACAAGTCCAGATCTCTTTTCTTCCTAGCTTGCACCTTTCCCTACAAACTCTAAGTTAGTCTGTCAATTTCTGCCAACACTCTGTTGTAAAGGGCCATGAAAGATCAGAAATTAGAGATGACTGCTTGGCATGAGCATCTCTCTCTCTCTCTGTCTCTCTTATTCCCTCTCTCTGCCTGTCTGTCTATTTCTCTCTCTCATTCTACCTCTCTGTCTCTCTGTCTCTGTCTCTCTCTCTGTCACTGATCGCAAGAGACAGTGTCTTTCTTTTAGTCTCCCTAATTTTCTTTGCTGTACCTAATTCCTACACTGTCCACTATGTCCCATTACTCCCACATCCAACAGTGCCAGAACAAGGGAAACTTCTCATAGAATCTTTTTCTGGCTTCTGTTGGCAGGGAGCTCAGCAAGCACAGCCTCCCTTTACGGTTGCCTGGCCTTGCATATAGAACAGAAACCCATAGGGATCTTTCTCAGTCTGCCCCATGGGAATCTACTGAAACAGATTTTCCACCAGTGCAGCAATAGTTGTCTATGGAGAAAGCAAGGGATGGGAAGAAGGAAAGAAAAGACAGAGAAGAGTTACAGTTTTCTCTAGAGAAAGGAAGAATAGTTTTTTGGGGAAGGGAGAGAAACAATTCTTATACCTTGAGGTGGGATGTAACAGTTCAAAAAGGAACATTGAAGAAGTAAGGATCAGATGTGAATTAATGCAAAGAGAAGCATTTTCATGAAATGGAATCCTAAAGGATATCTGTTTTTTTAATGCATTTTAAAATCTTTACCAAGCTTTTTACTCCTGTATGAAGACACACTTTTTGCAAAAGCATGAATGTGTTCACAAGAAACTTGAGGGAGGTGGATGAAGTCAGACATAATTTGTCATTATTTACTTTTATGATCCATAAGTCATCCTATCATCAAATAGGATATGCCTACCATTCTCTGGGCTTCCAGTCTTTAAATATGAACTAAATGGTTTAAAAGCCAGAAACAGATTTGGACACACCTATGCTGATAGGCACAATCTGAAAGGCACTTAGTTAATCTGAACTGCACTCTTTCATAAGATTCAGAAGCACACCACATCCAAGCTAATAGCCTCTGACTGTCTCCAGTGTTCCAATAAAGATATCAAGATCTGTCCTGTCATTTCTATCTTTATGAGTAGAACAGAATGAAAACTTGGCTCTTATATGCAGAAATCCTAAGGTACTCAACATTTATTGCAATTAGACCTTGAACTGTATATATATTGTGCTCTCCCCAAAGTACCAGATTTCACAGGCATTTGTGTAATATCAATGTGAAACACCAGCAAAATAAACCATATTTATTTTTACTGATTTTTCTTTCAACCACCACTGAATTCAAATGTCAACTTTTCACAGATCACAGCCACAGTCCACTGAGTTCTTGTTGCTCCTAATGAATTCTGTTATTGCTTAAGAGGTCTTTAATACTACCAGTATATAGGTCTGACTGACACAGACACCTGATGCTAAATTCTTCAGCCTTATGCCTACCTAGGTGGAATTCTGTTAACAGTGTCCTGGTTTAAACACTAGGGGGCGCTACCAACGACGAGAGACTTAAAGACAACAACCAAACCCGTTTATTATCTATGGGCTATAAAGTGCGTAAGACCCACTGTAAGCATAAACCAGTTACACAAAACCCTGGTGCCTGCCGGGCCAGCTTCCCAGAGCAGCTGCAGTGCCCGCCACCACAGGGCCACTCCGTGCCAAGGCGCTGGCCACGGGGCGACACTCCCAGTTCCAGCCTTGGGTGCCAGAGCGGGAGCCGCGCCCGGCTGCCGAGCTGGGAGCGTGTCCTCGCGCAGCCACTGACTGGGGCTGTGCCGCACCCGCTGCGGCGGCACGGAGCAGGCGGCGAGCGGCAGCCCCTGCGCGGCAGAGAGCGGGGGTTCCACAAAAGCAGCGGACCATCCCCGCCCGCGGCACGGGGCCACCGACGGCAAGAGCATGGGCGCGGGGGGGGGGCCGAGAAGCAGCAGCAGCAGCATGGGGCAGGTGCTGCCAGTGCGAACACGGCCACCGAACTCCGCCTGCACCCCGCACCCACCAGTTTGCCAGCGGCAGAGGCATGGGTCAGCTCTGCTGCTTCCGGCCTGCTCTGCCACCACCCGTGCTGCCACTGCGCTGCCCTCACTGCGGGTCAGCCCCCCTCGCCTGCAGACGGCAAGTGCAGGTTGACTCCGCCGCTGACTCCGCCGCCCAGTGCCGGGATTCAGGCGTTTCGCTCCGCTTCGCTCTCCCAGGAAAAATGAAAAAAGTTTTAAAAGGCAAACCCCCCTCTCTCTCAGAAAAATGGAAAAAGTTTTAAAAGACAAAACCCCCTCCTAGGAAACCTTTCAGGTTAAACCCATAACACACAAGCTGAGGCTTAGGTATCTTTTGAAGAATCAGAAGCTGAATCCAAACTACTGCAGAGGAAATGATTGAATATGCCCCTAGAATATAAATATGAAGATGCACTGACTGACTTCACTAGATGTGCAAAGCCTATTCTTTCCAAAGCGTTTCTTTTTTTTTATCAAGTAAGCTTTCTACCATAAAGGCACTATTCAAGCTTTCTAGACAAACATGCTGTATAACAAGGTAAATGTTATACTTCTTCAAAACTAAAGGCTAGTTCAAATACCATTCTACAGTAGAAATGCGGATGTATTAGCCTATTCTCAAACTGTCTCAAGCTTTCCTCACAAATATTAATTTCAAATTATGATCATATTTCATAAAAAATTAATTGATATAGCCTCTTATGTCTCCTCACCAGAAATCAAGGCTAATTAATCCCATGTAGAGTCTGTAAAAACATTACATTCAACTCAATATTCATTACATCTTCCTGCAAACATTACATTCAACTCGGTATTCATTATATCTTCCTGCAATTTAAAAACAAAACAAAACAAAAGAATTGATTTTCTCTGGTACTAAATTCTGTAGAAATTGATAATAATTGCTGCTTAGCATTTGAATGTACAAATATAGATATTAAAGAGCAATGAAAAATACAAAACACACAAACCAAAAAAACTTCACAGCCATACAAAAGAGGGAAAACTATAATAATATCTATTTTTGTCCACTATTTCCTAATCAAATATTCTCGTTTTTCCATCATTGGCTGTGCTACTAAGGGAAGGATAGAAGGTAAGAAGCACTTCTAAAGGCAGCTGAGGGTTTTTGGTCATGTTACTGTCTTATTTGCTTTGATATAACCTTTGCTGTAATTTTTATATTTAGCTTTGGACAGCATCTCAACAGCCACGATGAAGTCAAATTTACTCTGATAAAATGAAACATTTCAGAGGTAAGAAGCTCCATCTGCTGGATATTCAGTTGTATATTCTAACCTTTTCATTATTTTAAAAATCTACTACTTACATCTCAATTAATGCTCTCCCTCTAATGAGAATCTCATTATTTTACATTATTAAAAGTAAATAATTTTGCAGTAATATTAGTTACCCAGCACAATGCAGCAAAATATATTAACAGTATTTCTTGATAGAGAAAATAATATGGAACACTGCTTACTGCCTCACTTGCTTTATTTTCCACTCAATTTAATTTGCAGGCAACTTTATTCCATAGAAACAGTGTAACAAAGCCCTGGAAGTCTCTTGGATTTTTTTGGCTTAAACGTCTGATTGCAAGTCCTTATATGCAACACTAACTTCTATATCAGATCTAACTGGAAAAAGAAATAAACCCAAGATAAATAACATTGATATAGTATTTGCACAACATGGCCCATTTTTTAGTATAGTGAGCATGATACACAGAATTTTCCCCCTTTGTGATTAAGTATGTTCCAACCATTTTTCAGAAAGAAAGTTATTTTATTTAAATGAAGGTTGATAACAATCTTTTCAGCTAGAGTTTTGTTATGAACAGCAGATGCCAGAGGTCCCCCATGAAAGTACAGTGCAAGCACCAGTGCCAAGTGTTGACAGCTTTGACAGAGAATATGGGTAATATTGTTGCTTTCTGCTCTATGCCACTTTTCTGTCACCTATGCTACAGTATCTCAAGTACAAATATTCCGATCACTGCAAAATATACTTTCAAATCTTGCCATGCATCATTTATCAAAACATGATCACTACTAGAAACATTTTTTAAATTAAAATTGAAACTGAAAGGGAGGAAAATGTTTGCAGAGATTTACTTAAGTATGACAAAAATGATTTATGTTTCTAAAAGTTTAACTTGGCTCCATTTAGCATTTCAGGTAGTTAATAAATTAACTAATCCTCTTTCTGCACTTCTTCCTTTGTTTTAAGTTTTTATGTTTTAGGGTTTCTTTTTGCTATGATAAGAAATGAAAATCATAGTCTTTGAAAACATTAATGTGCTATTGAGTTGTTTGTTATTCTTTTGGTCACTGCCAAGATCAAACAGCAATGCTGCCTTTCATTCTACACCTGGCATCATTTCATGCTCTCTACAAGTACCTGAAAGGAGGTTGCAGTCAGGCCGCGGTTGGTCTCTTCTCTCAGGCAACAAGAGGACACAGTCTCAAGCTCCATCAGGGGAGGTTTAGACTCGATATAAGGAAAACATTTTTCTCTGAAAGGGTGATTTACCATTGGAATGGGCTGCCTAGGAAGGTGGTGGAGTCATTGTCCCTGGAGGTGTTTAAGAGAAGACTGGATGAGGCACCTAGTGTATGCTTTAGAGAATGGATTGGTGTTGGGTGTTGGGTTGAACTTGATGATCTCAAAGGTCTTCCAACTTTGTGAATACTGTAATACTGTGATATATGTTTACAAAGAAATAATAACAGGGTGTTTTAGAAACAATCAGCATCTTTAAATAATTATGTTTAAACTATTTTTTAATAAAGTGCAGATGTACAGTTTTCTGAACTGACCCACACAGAAACTTTTAATTTTCAAATAAGCAAAGTATTTCACACTGGGTCCGGATATAAAACTGTCCTTTTTTTTTTTTT
>VXBA01004175.1:77223-92954 GCA_013399895.1 Serilophus lunatus
AAAAAAAAAAAAAAAAGAGAGAAGAGAAGAGAGAGGAGATTTCTCTTTGCAGTTTGCAACATTCTCATGGAAAGAGATTTGCAGAACTTAAAGGGTGGAAGTGCCTCATTGTTATCTTCATGGTTCTTTCTTGTTGAGTGCACTTCATCAAACACTCTGGATGAGCTTAGCAGAGACATAAAGCATCAACACACTCTTCAGCAGTATTGTACATACACTCATCTTAAAGTCAAGATGTAGGCAGCTATGTGTGATCCCTTACAACAAGAACTGGTCAGTTTGGTGGCGTGGGATATCAGAACCCTCTGAGACATGGCCACTCACAAGATATACTGGCCTTATGTCCATGATGCTGATGATCAGAGGATCTAGGAAAGAAAGACTATATACAACTATACCAGGGCAAAATAGAGTCTCTTCTTTATTGCAAATTCTTCTGGTTTTATAGTCCAAAGATTGTTTTGGTTAATACAGACAACAGAAAAAAGGAAAGGTGGCCATGTGGTATGCAGAGGTCACTAAACCAGTGTCTCAGAGCCACAGCAGATCACAAGAAGATGTTTATATTTCTCAGACATTATGCAATGATCTAGACACACTGTAATAGAGCTCAATGTTCTGCCACATCAAGAAAGTGTTATTGAGGGGCGGGTGTGTGTGTGTGTGTGTGCACATTTGCTGCTTTATCCTCTACCTGTGCTTCCTTGCTGAAATAGACAGAAGAGAAAGTATGCCACCCCCCTCCATACACATGCACTATTACACAGACCAAAAATCCCACTGAGGTATCACAGAATCCCAGAAAAGAACATTCTGAGTTGAAAGGGACCTACAAGGATCACTGAATCCAACTCTTGAGTGAATGGAAATTTAAAAAAAAAATGCTTAATAATTTTTAGAGCTTTTGCTGGAAAGACAGCATGATTCCTATCCATTATGAGTTTCAAATAAGCCTTCTAAGAAAGATTTGACATTTTTGTGTAAATTTTGTTGTCCATAAATTGTCTCTTATTTTTCTAAAAAAGAAAGCAGAACTTGCTTGTATTCTAGTAAGTATTGTTAATAGTATCATGACTCCATATCATCCAACTAAGACTTCTCTGAAGCCCTCCTGAACTTTATGTGCATTTTGCCTGAATACACAATTGCACAGATCAGACATTTGGATGACACATAGTGATTTATAACCACCATAAAACATCAGCCAGTGCTTATGAGAATATCTTTTCTAAGTTGACCACAACATAGCCATTCAAACATTCAGACATAACTCATAGTTACTTGTTATAACCGGAATTCTTCTGAAACAGAAATTAAAGAGTTTCCTAATACAGGGGTAATTCATAGAGATACAGAGCATGTAAGAGAAAAATCATGAAAACTGTGAAAACAATAATGTAAAGTACAAAAATGTGAAGGGGAAGACAAAGAAAATGCTGGAAAAGGGGCATATCGAGAGAGAAGTAAAAGAAACAAGGATATAATAAATAATAAATACTCCCCAAAATATTTCTTTCCTTTACTCTCTTTTTTAGCCACTGGGAATGAATATTTGAGAGGGGGAAAAAAAAAAAAAAAAAAAAAAAGAAAAGAAAAAGAGGGAGATAAGCCTAGAGTAGTAAAATGCAGAAGATGCTGGAAAGACCAGGAAAAACTCTTCAGCTAGAGCCAGGCATGGGCAAAGCAACACATACTGGGAGAGGGACCAAATGTGTAATTCTATATAATAAAAAAATCCTTGAACCATTCTAAGGTTAGCTTATTCACGTCTGACCAGCTCCCTTTTTGGTGATTTTACAAAATCTCTTTTGACTATGAACCTCTCCCATATTCAGTCTTCTTATAGAAGTGTATGTATCACATTTTTAAAGTATGGCAAGATCTACAATAAATAACTGTCTAGTATTTTTGTTCAAACTATAAATTAGTTTCATTAAAAAAAAGTCAATATCTCCGCAGTTTTGCCCATGTGCAGTTATTGATGACAGATATATACACTATAAGAAAATTTGAGACGTTCTTCCTAAAACAGCAACAACAGAGTTATCAGTGAAATGAAATACTATTGAGGCCATGTTAAGAGTCTGAACCTCACAGGACCAGATCGAAATTTTGAAATCCCTGACTGAGGGAATGACAACTCTGTATACTTTAAAAACTGTAAGTTTCAATTTTTTGATTGCACATATCAACCTAGATATTAATACTATATGCTTATTGAATGGGATATCTCTTGAGAGTATCAGAGAATAACCTGAAGAGAGACATAGAGAAGAGAGGCCTTCTTTTGAAGGCATCTAAAAGCAGTAGTCACTTGCAAAGTCTTGGTCATATATCATATACAATATAAGCCTCAAATCAAAAGTCACATTTCTAATTAATAGCTGATGCAAGTTCAACAAGTTATATATTATTGTCAAGATAATTAGTGTTCTTTCAGCAGCATTAGAACTCTCCTTTTAATATTTTTTCTCCGCCAGCAAACTCAGATTATGTACAATTAAAATCTTTTGATGTAGTCCTTGCTTTTAATTATGTTTGTCAACTTCCAGTTGAGGAAGTTGGTCATTTCTGCCTTGGCTATACATCAAATCCATTTTGCATTAATGTAATTTTAAAAAGCATTTTCTTTTTCTTTTTCTTTTCTTTTCTTTTTTTTTTTTTTTTGTCCACTGCTTCTGGGATTGTAGTGTCTGAAGAGTTGCCCCAGTGCTTCTAGTGTCTCTCAATGGGACTAGTGGCTCATTATTTAAAGAGAGAAACAACTTCAATTGTGCAACTTAATATGTCATGAAATCAAGCAAATGCACACAGTTTATTGACTATTTCTGATCCCTCAGAAATATTTTGTTGGTGATGGATTTTTTTTTTATTAGTTATTTGTTGACTGGTTAGGTTTGGGGAGTGTTTTTCCTGCCTGGATTGAAGAAAAATCATTATAATAAAATGCTGGCAATCCTCTCTAGAGAGAAGCTGTAAGTTGGGCTCAGGTCTGTTTTACACCAGATTGTGAACATCGCTTTACTTGTGCTGAAGTTGCATGAACATTTTCTGCGCCAACAGTTCCACTGAAATCCATCCTATTGAGTTCAGCCTGAAAGTTAATGAAAAGTTTAACTGAATGTTCACATGACAGTCTAGAAAGATGCCACAGGAGATGCTAAGTAATGAACAGACAAGTGCATTGGGCAGTCTGACACTTTGTTTCAGTTGATTAAGAGATTTGGATTTAAATTAAAAAAATAATCTTGATATTGAGGTGGGAATATATAAAGAAAAATAAGTCCTCCTGACCAACAGAATAAGCCCAACAACAGGCCTTCCCAGGTCAAAGTCACAGCTGTGCCTTCAGATTATTTATGAGAGCACTTTTAAGTTAAGGCATGCATGATTGGGAATTGTATCATTAAATTGGATTTTAATTGAACGCAAAAGATCATGTGGACCTTAGGCTTTAGGAGTAAGAGTACCTTATTTAACTTCAGGTCAACCTCTTCCCAGATGATTTCTGCTAAGCTGAAAAAAGTAAGTTACTTTATTGTGACTGTTCACAAATATTTCATACTGGTTATTGGTTAAGCTATCTCAGTTTAAATTTATACCTTAAATCACCAAGGCAAAATTTCCTCAGGAAAAAATATCCAAACAAACCAAACTTGACAGACCTAAACCTCTGTGCTACCTCAGTTTTCTACCTGTGAAATGTGGTGAATTAATTCTTCATTTCACCTAGCCTTTGTCAGTCTTATGTGTTGAGACTGCAGGCTGCTAAGAGGTAGAACCATTTTTTATGTGTGAGCACCATGCTTAGCACAGTAAGGCACTAATTTCATAAAGAGCCTCCAGGTGTTACTGTAAAACAAATTAGCATTATTAATATGTAATTGTTGCAGTATAACCATCCATACAAGCAGTGAATTGCCTTAATTTTCTTACTTTCAACACGTCTCTGAATGTGAAATAGTGTCATATAATTTTAAAGAACATGATAATACTCATGATAATCAAAGAAGAAAATTCTAGAGGGATTAAACCATATTCCTTCTTACAGAATGAGCACAATAAAAGATGCTGTTTCTACAGGAACAGGGAGGTAGTCTAATGCTGAAAATCCTCAAATCCTTCTGAATCTTGAGTTAATTAAAATAAAACTTTCTTGATCATGCTAGCTAAACTAAGAAGAGAATGTATCAGTTATAGCATATGCTTTTATATTTCCACTAGAAAGCATAATCCTAGTGTTGAGACTTACCTACATCAAACCAGAGGAACATTTTGAAGTTTTCTGTGTAAGTCATGTATTTTAAAACAGAAGTATATCTCTCCTCAATATTAATGCAGCTGATCTTATTCCAGACAATTTCTTTTATATTTTCATGTTTTCATCATTTCACATTTTTAAAACTAAGTTTAATTAATTATAGAGAAAGAAACATCTTAGAGGTATTTTTAAATCTAGCTTATTAGTTATATTTTAAATGCATTATTTAATAATTCTACCATCTGAAATTATTTCAGTCATGACTGCTTCATTGATATGTTAGCATTCAAAAATAAAGAAAATACATCTTTGGATTTTTAATGATTAAATTATGATGCTGTTCTAAGATCTAGCCACTGAAATATGATTTCAGCTTCATATGTAACTAGAAAATACCTTAAGCGTCCTTTTGTATATATGTGTACAAAAAGTAATTGTGAGACATGATGCTTATGAACCCTTCCTATGAATTCTTTGTCGCAAAACATAGTTTCTCCAAACTTGCAACTGATTTCCAGGGAATTTTACTCTTTTATTTGTTTGCTTAAATTTCAATCGAGACTTTATTTAATTTCTTAAATTTTAAATTGTCGAACCTCTGATCCACTCCAAGTATTTATGCTGGTGTCATGACATAACATGCTTGATAAGCTGAAGCAAAGGCTTCCTACAATTCATTGAAAATCATACCTGCAACTCTGACTAGTGTGGTATTTTAAATACAGAAGAAAAAATATATTTAAGAATGGGAGGAAACATACTGCATTTAGATATAGTGTTATGTAAGATGCTAATTGGAAGATATACACTACACTATTTATAACTTATACAATTAATAAAAGAAAGTCTTTCTGGATACTACTTGTCAGATTCATGCATTACCTCCAGAATGACCTTCATTAATATCTACCATGTCAGAGGGGGTAAAATCTTTCAGGTTTTGTACAACACTTCAATCAGTTTCACAGACACAAAGTGACAGAGCAGTTGTATTCATTATACTTGTTTGACCAGAATGCAAGCAGATTTCTATTTTGTGACTTAACCATGATGAAATTTATTTTCTTTATGGAATTCATTGTACAGCTGATTACATATATTGAAGCAACAGTTTGCTCCACATAGATGTAAATGTGCTTTGAACACTAAATGATGTTTGAGGTTTGGTAGAAGGTACTGCAGCCAGGAAGAGTGATGAGCTCTCATTTGTCACTGTTGAGATGGCTGATTTTCAAAACCAGCACATGTTATGATAGTTTTGTAAATCATCATCTGGACATGGTCTTGATGTGGCTAGCAAAGCCTTGCTTACAACTCATTACATGTTGGAGAGCAAGGCTGGTAAAAACCCAGAGGAGAAAAAAATCAACCTGTCATAGCCCAAAACTACTGGGAAGAAAGAGTTGGATGAGATACTCAGGACAACCCAATTAGCAGCTTCTTCTATGGCCCATGTAAAGCACTGGTACATATTTGACTATTAACTAACGATTCCCTTAAGTTATAGGCTTTCCCTCTTTTGTCGCAGTTCTACAAACAAAAAGTTGCAGAGACTTTTTTATAGAATTGGCAAATTATTATCTGCGTAGAGTAAGAACCTTTCAATCTTTGATCCCTATATCAGTTTCCTTGTAAAAAACTGAATCTCAGTCACCTATTAACCACATGGAGGGGCTAAAAGGGTTTAGTCTTAGTCTGAATTCTGTATTATTGCATTTAAATTGTTTACCAGTAAGCTGAAAATAGCTTGTATATGCCTACCTAGGCTGTGACAAGTGATGATTTCCTAAAAAGAGAAAGAGCTCAAAGTCAGCATTAAGGGTAGAGATCAAAGGCTAATGCTGTGTTGCTGACAGAGAAAGCAAATGTCATTAAACACCTTGAAGAAAGATCTTCTGTCACAGAGCATTATGGGTGTTTCCCAGTAATTCAACATTTATTTTTTGAGTTTTAGATTTTTAATTTGAATAATCCACTCTGCATAACTCCTTACATCAAATCTCATGTATTTCTAGTTGTTCTTTGTATGCTTCTTAATCAGCTGAACTAAATTACAAAATATGCTAATTTCTGAATTTTCCTCAAGTACTGACAATCAAATAAGAACATTTATTAACTCTGATATTAGAATCCAGCAAAATATATAAGTATGTAACATATTTTTGTGCAATGATGCTGTTTGAGCAGAAGGCTGCAGTAGAAGATCAGGTTGAAATGCCCCAGGAGATATGTCAGGTTTTTTTGTGTTTTTTTTTTTCCTTTACTACATCTTTGCCAGTTAGATTAACAACTACCAAAAATATTTATAAATTTCAACAAGCACAGAAGCTCTTTTCACAGACTCTCATAATTAAATGCATCTAGGGTGATGATGATCTCTGTTATAAAGAAGTTTTATCAAGACGCAGTATAAAGAAAAACATTTCATTAGGTATTCAATCCAACTTGGTGCTTGGCAAAAATTAGTCATACATAATGTCTATTTTAAACAATATTCATACATAAAATATGTGTAGAATAAAATTATAGAGCAACCTTAAAATGAAAACTCATCATAATTAATGATTAGCAATCATTAAAACAATTATCTCAGAGTAAAGAGCTGCAGAACATGGTTAACTTTTACTAACATCTCTGCAAAAAATTATTTAGTAAAATATTTATAGTAGGTGGCATTTCTGATAATCATCTTATGTTTGAGAAAGTGAGCATTTTCCCAAAATAGCACCCAGGTCTTGTTTATTTTGTTTCCTCTGTTCATTTGATATAATGAACACAGTTATCTCAGACCAGAATAGCTGCACTTCATTTGTATCTGTATGGAAATGCAACTCCTACAACAAGAACAATTTAAATCTCTTTCATAAGAATGATATTGAACTATTTGCAACATTACTGCTAATAAAACCGATCTTTTCTTCATCGGTTTCACCTTTTATCAGGTTATCTCAAAAAGACGTTTAACCCTAGCTGTGAAGGGCAGTCATTTTTATGCACTTTATATAGGAAATGATGCAGCTGAGGGAGATAAACGAAGGTTTTAATGTGCACACAGTGATTAAGTGGCAGGAATAGCTGCATTAATTGCAATAAGCTGCTCTGTTCCCTGAAAATTTCTTTAGTGTCAGGTGCTATAAAGATATAAAGGCATAATCTTTTTTAAATGACCTATTCTTGTGTCCCCCCAAAAAAATTAAAGCTAAACAATATATAAAAAAAACCCCTTACTTGAATAAATGGCAGACCAAAGAGCTGTATAAGCAGACCAAAATACACAAGGGGAATAAAAATAACGCAAAGACCAGTAATTAAATAAACGTAGTATTATGTGCTCTTAGCTCTGGTTTTGAAAGTTCAGATAGACACCATGTATCATGGTGGAGTAAAGATCCTCAGCTGGCAGGTGTTCAGATACTTATTACCACCTCACAGTAGTTATATGTTACGGATTTAAATTCTGATGAATTTTTTTCTGCATCCAAATCATGCCACGTTTCTCTGCATTCAGGCACTGTACAAAGAGGATGGACGTGGGTGGAAAGGTGCAAAGGGTAAGTGGGACTGGGCTTGACAGCGTCCGGCACCATTGTCAACTAGGGTGGACATGCCCTCAGTGTGCTATGACTGCACAGTGCCACCACCAATGGCCATGTCAATCCCCGGGGGAAAAGTCTTGGTGGGAAAATGGGGAATACAAAAAGCATGCACGAGACTCCACCTGTCTCTTAGGTTGGCTGCTCCTGGCAGCACAACTGACCCGGTGAAGCTAAGCTGGGTCCTGCTTTGCCCGTGCACACCTCCCCATCCCTGTCCTCTTTGCCACATGGCCCTGTGCTGGGCTCTGCTGTTCAGCTGCCCTCTCATGAGGTCTTACAGTAACCCGCAGGAGATCCCGGCTCGCTCCAAACCCTGGTCCAGTGTGTGCTGCTGTCTAGTATCTGTGCATTGCCCCTCTGCTGTGCCCTGAGCTTGTATTGCTTCCCTGTGAACTGCCAGCACTTCTGGAAACCTGCCCCGCACACTTGGGTAGACGCCATCTGCAAAAAAGCTTATTTTCCCCTCCCTGCACCTCGGGGAACAATGAGAGAGCTTCCCATACATTGCCCAAGGAAGATCCTCCGTTGACTCTGCCATTGCTGTGGGGTTGTGGCCACGGGCCCCCTCACTGGTCACAGCTCTCCCTTTGTATCCCAAGGCTGTGCTGGTGCCTCCTGTCAGCCACAGTTAGAACTGCCCCAAATGGAAGAGTGCTCTCTGAGTGTGAGTTCCTGTTGTTCTTAAGGTGTTGCTTTTGTGTGAATATATTCATAGTCATATTTATAAAATATATATATATAGTTAATAAAGAGCTATTGTTCCTTTTTCTATGTTTTACTGTCTCATTATTTCAAACTTAAATAGTACAATTATCTTAAAACAAAGGCAATATAGGTCAAGATTAGGATAACTCATAACAGATTAGGAGCAACTCAGCGCTTTTGAAGATTAGCTGAAGTATTTAATGTATTGCACTAGAGTTTTTAAAGCTGATGTATTTAGTGTTGATGTGACCTCATCCTAAATACTGTGTGTTGGGACCTCACAATTTAAACTATCTGTTAAAGCACTTGAAAGCATCCCGAGGAGGACAACAGAAAAAACAACAGTGAAAGAGCTGAGGAATATATGCTTTCCTAGTTTGGAAAGAAGGCAGCTGAAAGTGACAAACTCATTGTTCTGTACAGCTTTCTGAGAAGTATAAGTTGAGAGGGAGGTGCTGATCTGTTCTTCCTGGTTGTTGATCTGGTTATTAAAATTATCAGAAATGCCTCTGCTCAAATTAAGATGCAAACAAGGCTATATGACAATGTCAATGGTATAGATTTTATGTAACAGCAAATGTGAGGGGGAGAGAGAGAGAGATAGAAAGAAATAGAAAAAGGCTGGGGGAAGAAGAAGGAAGAAAGAGTGATAGAGAGAAATTAATAGAAAAAGTATCATCACTCCAAATAACCTGGTGATGTCCTGTGGGTCTTTTCTGGTCTTCTTAGGGGTGAGGGTCCCACAAGATATTAATACACATCCAGGAGATGCCAGGCACTTCCCCTGGGCCAGGGGAAGCTTTGCAGTCTCTTGCAACAGGCTCAGGATTTGTTACCTCACTTAGATCACATGCAGTCCTCTTGTGGTGAAAGGCCTCAGGAATGAGTCTGATGAGTTCTTGGGCCAGAAGCAAACACTGTTCTTTGTGGGTCTTCTTAGTGATGAGGGTCCCCTCTTGTGCATGCCATGTGTGTTCATGGTTTTCCCAAAGCAGCGGGATTTACTCTGTTTGATGCGGAGAGATTTTACCATCACACACCCAAACCCCTTCTCCTCCACCACCCAACGAGCCATGTTCATGTCTCCTCAGACCTGAGGTGATTAGACAATAGTCTTATCTCAAGTTTCTTTTCACAGTCCAAATTCCAGACAGGAAGCATACTGGGAAAGGGGAGTGCTTTGCAAACAGATAGTTGCTTCCTTGTAGCTTGAAATAAAGGTTTTCTATGATTTTGGCAATGTTTAAGATATCAACATTTCAGTCCAGCGCACCAGTGACAGAATGTGTGGGAATGGTTCAAAATTGCATAAAAGAAAGTTCAGACATTAAGAAGCATTTCTTTTCTAAGAGGATGGTCAAACAGTGGAGCAGGCTTCCTAGACTTCTAGTCAGTCCTGTAGAATTTAGGCAGTTGGACTAGTTGATCATTGTAGGTTCCTTCAAACTCAACTATTCTTTCTGTTTGTGTCTAGTCTGCAAATATTTTCTTTTAAAAAATAAAAATGTTAAAAGGGAAGTTTTTTACAAGTCCATTTCAATAGAGGTTTCTAATGTATGTTAATATGACTTTTTATCCTTTTCATGCTGTGAAAATTTGCCTGGTCTAAGCTAGAGACTTTTGAGAAGCTCACCTCAGTGACAATGCAGGAGGAAGAATGAGAGATCCTAGAAAGAAATGGATGCTTTAAAATTTCTCTTACTTAAGAAGTTACTGTATATTATTTGCTGTTCTAACTTGGGAAAAACAAACATAGTACTTCAGAGGGAAAAAAACCCCACAAAAACAAAAACCCACAAACCCAAGCAACCTTAGGTTCTAAGTGGCATGAATACTTTTAAATGACAAAAAAGTCTAAAAACATGGGGTGGAGGTTACTTACTTGCTTCCTTGTTATCTCTGTATTTGTGTTATTCAGAGGGGACAGTAACAACAACAAAAATCCAAAAACCGGCAAACAGACTAATAGGGATTATTAGGAAAGAAATGGATCATAAAGTGGCATAAACAAGCAGTATGAACCCATGATGTGGCCACATAATGCATACTGAGTGTGGATCTGACTGACCAGCTGCAGGAAGAGTGTATCTGGACTGGAGCAGTAAAAGAGAAAAGCAACAATACTGACTTATGTACGATTACAAAGAGAAGAATTGGAAAATGGGTAACCAAGATGGTATGTTTTTGTTATTAATAGAATTCTAACTGACTTAAAAAAGGTGAATATGAAGTTATTGTTCACAGGGGTTTTTTTCCAGAGCAATAACTAGTGAACATTACATAAATAAAGGTACTTTTAGTCCATAAAATAAATGTACATCTAAATATGTAAGTCATCTCTACAGGGCATTTCAAGAGCTTCAAGATTGATTAGACTAACTTTGGAGAAAATTCAACTCCATAGCATCAAATACATAAACAACTTCTGTGGCTGCATAATATCACAAGCCACAAAGAGTGCAAAACTATGTCTTTAGGAGACACAACTCTGCATGCTGCTGTACACCGTAAGGCAGCCCATTAGGGCTTTGCTCTGGTTCAGCCATTTTTAAGCTTGTATTATCATATGCACAGAAAATTACTAATAGACCAGTGTTTAAGGCAGCAGTTATAAGAACCAAGGTCTCCTGAGTATATTCCTTACCTGCACATCAAGATTTCCTCTGAGACTGAGCAAGCAATTTTTCCATTGCCTATATAGATTCTCCATCCATAACACAGATAATTTTTATGTCTCATAAGCCTTTAAAAAATACATTTATATTGTGAATTGCTATTGTTATACACGACAGTATAGGTTTTTGAAAATCCTAAATGAAGGGGAAAAAAATATCCTTGTTAAAGTATTCAAGTCTCCATAATCCTATAATTTGTATACATTGGACAGAGAAAACATTTAACAAAACAGTAGCACACTCTTCATTGAACTTCTGTGTTTAGATCTTGTCTTTTATGTCACTGGAAGAAACACTAAAGCACTTTGTGATTACTTACTGCAGATTCTTCTTTAAAAGGGTTGAAAAAACAGGCAAAAAAAAGAAGTGTTTTTTTTTCTGACATTCCTCTTTCTACCTTTTGTATTTCCAATGGAATACTTGTTAGGACTAGCACACATGGGAAGAAGTAAAATTAACAGAACAGCTGCTTACACTCACTCCAGCACATAAGCTGTCATTTATCTCAGAATTTAAATAAGTCAAGAAGTACAACAAACATGCTCTTACTGTGATTTCTTTCGTCCTTCTTGTCCACCTGTTTCTGTTTGTTATACGTGTGATTCTGGCTTTCCTTTCGCTAATTATGTTGTGAGTTTGCTGAGAAACCTTCCTACAGTATCCAACCTAGACCACCTCAAGGGCACATTTTCTTCACAGGATCTTACTCCTTGTGTTCATAGCTTCCGTTCTAAATAGATAGTAGAGTCAAATCTAAACCAACAGTAGTTATTGAAAGCAGTCAGCCCCTAAATACTTTTTCCTTGGCAATGAAGTGGGGTTCCTGTCCAGAATAAAGAAGGGTGTGACAAACTGTGTAGACTTTGATGTGGAATACTTGAACTCAGTGTCTCACACATAGATGCAAAGACAACCTTGCCATTCAACAAAAATGGGTTGTTAAAATTCAGGGGTTTCAACACAGGCTTCATTAAGCTAGGTTCTTCTTAGAGTACAGTGAAAGATGGGAAAAACAGGTAAAGCTTGAAATACGAAGTATTTTGGGCTTCATTTTGACAATGTCTTTTGCTTTCTCAAAGTTTCTCAAAATTTCTCACTACTGAGAAATTGCAAAGGGAAAAAATCTTTGGTGGTAGATTAGATCTAGATGAAAACAACTGTCCTTTTTGAGGCAAAGTAAGGTGAGATGAACTGGAATTGTAATTAAAAAAAAAAAACCCAACTGCTGCTCTGAAGACAAATATACAAGAAAGTGCAGAAAACAAAAGAAAAAGCAAAATGCAATTTGTGTCTTTGTCTGTGATGTTTACTGCTGGTTTTAATCTTGATGCTTTTGAGAGGCAGCCGCCAGGCTCTTCTCACTTCAGCAGCCATAAGCAAAACTGTATCTGTGTGAAGTTGTGACAGCCCGTGTAGTTGTTTTGCTGGTCACAGTTCACGGGAGTTTTAACTAAACAGAAAACAAATAAAGAGGTAGTAAGGAAACTATGACAAGGTGGAAAAAAGTAGTAAGAAGACAGGAATTAGACAGGCCATGTTCAACACATGGCCCTGAACTTTAGCCAGCATCATTTCTGTGTATAAAGCAGGCTTTTCCTTGTGAGTTATCATTCTTCCTAGAATGGTATATAGAAGGTATGATGCCTCATATGAGATGCCTGGAGTGATGGATGTGACAGCTGTTATTTGCAAGCTTATTTACTATTGTTAATAAGAAATTGTTTTTATTGGGACCATTTTCAAATTGGGGACATCCAACTTAACAGAGGATTTTTATGTATTAGTTAGGTCTATATCCAGAACATAAGTATCCTTGACTTACTGATTTCCATCTTTACAATTGTTTTGTTTATTATAATTGTGAGATTAGGTATTTTTGTTTGGATTCATCTCTTTTCGACTTTTTAAATTTTCCTTGTTTTCAATGTAACATATTAAAAACCAAGTTGGAGTTTTGTTATTTTGAATAGCTTGTAACATAGGCAGATGCTCAATATCACAAGGTGTAAAAAGGACGGAATAAAAGAAGGAAGGAAGAAAGAAACATAAAGCTGACAGAAGAACAGTGGGACTAATAACTACTGATTTGTATATCCATCTGACACTTCTAGAAAAATCTGAGCTTAAAACAATGAGCTACTGCTTTGGTGCAAAATCCCTCCCTTGATATTTTTCAAGCACCAGAAATATGGAAGATGATGAATGCGACATCTGTTAAGCTTCTTTTGCCTGAAGTTCTGTGGAACTACTGACCATTATCTCAGATGCCTGTGCCAAGAAAACTGTTAAAAACTATAATAAGAAACAGAATTTAATGGATGGATAAGATACACTGAGAAGGAAATAACTTTTTTTTTTTTTTGTAAGACACATCAAAGACATCAAAGACCTGATGGAGTTCCTTGAAAAAGTCAGTACATGAATAGGGAAATGTACGTGTTACAGTTTACTTGGACTTCCAAGGAGTTTTCAACATGATTTATCATCAATAATTCTTGAAGAAGCTAAATGGCCAAGGAATAACAAGACTTCACAGAGATTAAACAGGTTTAAAGATAAAAGCCACAGAACAAATTATAATTTTCCATGACACAGGAAAGACACCAGTGGAATTATCATGAGATGTACTCTATATTAAAGTTCATAATTGACATGATGTTGCAGTCGGGGTAAGAATGACACACTGTGTTGTTCTCAAGATGGTCCAAAATGTCTACTTTATTCTGTTGCACACTTGGTATTATCTCCTTTACAGAAGGCAATGTGCTTTCTCTCATAGGACCGGAAGTTGTTTTCCACTACTACGATTGGAGAACTATAAAAAGTAATCAGAAGGCTCACTTATCACCAGTTACAATGTTCTTGCTACAAAGTTTACCTTATACCTTATCAGTAACCATTAGTTACGGCCAGCAGCACGAGCTCTTCTGCTTTTGCTCATTTAAGGATGTGCTGAGATTCACAAAGGATATATCTGAATATTATCAATATTAATTTCATAAATTAATGCTAGGATGCTGACAGGCCTGCTGTCATTCCCACAATATGGAAATATCAGGGAAGTAACAAAGGTTGTTAGCAATACAAACCAATCATAATAGAGCAGACAAAAGCTGACTGCAAAGAACTGGAGGAGTAACATTCATGATATTAAATGGACAAAAATAGGAAACCAAAACTCAGTGTTGGTAATATAAAGCGAGGCTCACGGAATGTAAAAAACAAGAATCTCAGTCTGAACTGTGCAATGATGTGCTCAAAGCTTCTGAAATGTCAGGAAAGTTCTTTGAGTTATACAGTCAAATGACAAGAAAATCAAAGTTAAGAAAAATTAAGTTCAATATAGGTAAGAATATGCAATGCTATGTTAGAAAGATAGTAGGAAAAAGAAGAAAAAAAAAAGAAAAAAATATGATTGGACCACGGTGCAGACCCACAATACACCAAATCTTGAAAATTATGTATGTTTTCAGTCCTCTTTTCTCAGAGGTAATGGTCAGCAATGATAACAAAATCTATGAACAGTTCATATTAAAAAAAACAACAACCTAAATACATGGTGTTTCTTAAGCCTGCAAGATACAGGACCAAGTGGGAATTTATCAAGGAATACAAAATGGTACGTGGAGATGTTTGATATGATTGTGATGTTTATTATTTTTTCAAACTCAGGTATTAGGAGTGATGACACATAACAGGCACACAGATCAAAACAAAAGGAAATCAATATATAGTTATAATGTGAAATTCTGTCCCCAATCATGTAGTAGAAGCTGACAGTATGGGTTCAAATCTGGGCTAGACAAGCTGACAGAAATAAAACTCACACAGGACTATGGAATACAGAGACACAGCATGTGGAAGCACCTGAGACACACATCACTAGAATATGAAAGATTACTCAAAATATATATATATATATATATGAACCTGATGATGACCAGGATAAAGAAAAGAGATAATATGAATCTGCTAATGACCACTACTGAAAACAGGATACTGAACCAGATGGAGCTGTGCTCTGCCTCAGTATGGCTTACTACCTTCTGAATCTTTGCCTGCACTACTTACAACTCGTGGCAATTTGGTTCAGTTTTCATAATGTTTTGGATCTGTTCAAAACAGTATTCCACTTGCTTGATGTTTTCCTTCACTACTGAGTCAAGATATATAACTGAAAGAATTAACTTAGTGTATTGGTTTTTCTGTGGCCAGGTTTTGGTAGCAGTGGGGGGGCTGAGGGAGAGGCTTCTTTGAGAAGCTACTGGAAGTTTCCCCATGCCCAGGCTGGGCCCGCTGCTGGCCAAGGCCAGGCCAATCAGTAGTTGACAGAACACCTCTGTGATAACATATTTAAGAAGGAAGAAAAAAAAAAAAAAAACAAAAGTAGGGAAAAAATGAAGATGGCTCCTGGAGAGAAGCAGGGTGAGAGCCTGTGAGCAACAATGCAGACACCAAGGTCAGTGGAGAAGGAGGGGCAGGAGATGCTCCTGG
>VXBA01004175.1:98797-138523 GCA_013399895.1 Serilophus lunatus
TTTTCCTCAAAAAGCTGGGAGGGGGGGGGTGGGGTGGGGGGGGTGGAGCTGAGATCAAGTCAGCCCTCTCCCAGACAGGGTGGCTCCCCATCCCCAGCCGGGCCAGGCTGGGGCAGCCACGTGGCTCCTCATCCCAGTGGGGGCTGAGGCGGTGGCAGCCGCGGGGGCTGATCACCAGCCGCAGGCACACGTGGTCCGGGGCCTGTGTTGGCACCAGAGTATCCCCAAGATGGTGCAGCTGTGAAAAGAAGATGGTGCACAGGACCTGAGCCGCATGGTTTTTGGTGGGAAAACAAGGCGGAGCTCGGCCCCACTGGCCAATGGAGATATGGTTTGGCCTGGAAGAAGGCAGCGACATCCACTTGAGAGCTGGAGGGCTTAAAAGCCGAGGCAACAGCCCTCCCCTCACTCTTCTTTGGCTAGTGCTCTGTGGGGAAACCCACAGCTCCTTTCCTCCTCAGCTTGCAGGCCTCACGGCGTGATTCTACCCATTTCTCTCAGCACAGGAGCAACTCCCAGCTTGAAAATAGGTAACCCTTCGGGGAGGTGGTGGGAAGGGAGAGTTTTTTTCACCTCTGTGTTTTTCAGAGAACTTCAAATGCCAGGGAAGGATTCCAGCAGACAGGGAGAGAAAGAGAGAGACAGCTCCTCTACCCCTCCCCCGGTTTTCTCAACGAGTCATCTAGCCGAGGGAGCAGTTCTCTTTCTGTTTTTGTCCTTTTTTCCCTTTTGTGTTTTTTCTGCATGTCAAGTGTTTGTCTGTGTAAATTTTGGGTCCGCGTGGGTTATCCCTTCTTCCCTATTCTAAACTGTTCACCTGCTGCTAATTTCGTTCAGTTTTCCGTCATCTTTATTGCATGCCCTGAAACGATAGAAGTGGTTCAAACCACCACAATGGAGTAACCATCAGTATAATTTTTTCCAAAGTAAATGCATTAAAAAATAAAATCCCACATAAGCAGAAAAACATTCTTTTATTTATAAATGATTGAGTGACTTATTCTCTTCAAAGAAGATTAATGAAAACACAACTCAAACAAGTTCATAACAAATGAGAATGGTCACTGATACTTCTCAGATTTGAGAATATGTAGCTCGTTACTGTTTTCTGCATCCTGCCTGCGTGATCTGTATAAAATTGGCAGTTGTGATTCCGTCTTTCTGTTGACAACCGTGATTGGTTTAGCATTATAGACAATATTTGAAAGAGTATTAGAGAGAAAGAACTGTCTTGAGAAGATTGTTGTCCACAGGGTCTTTAATTTTGCCTTGTCCAGGTAGCTGATATCACTTGCAATAATAAGAAACTCTCTTTTCTTTCCTCTCTGTGGAAGTGAATTTACAGGTCAAGCACAGAAATTATTTCTAGGGCCTTGCTGGGCTTTGCTTAGTGGAGGAAACTAACGAAGGAAAGATCCAGGTCCATGAGGAAGTTATTTCATTATCGGGAACTTTTACTAGCAGGAAGCAAAGGAAGATTACTTTGTTTACTATCATGGGTTAGGAAGGTGTTTATCTTTTAGGTTAGGGGAGAGGTTGTCTTTTAAAACTTTTTTTGCTGTTCCTAGGAGAGATAAGCATGCAGCGGAGTCAGTGGTGGACCTGACCCGTGCCCCCACTGGTGAACAAGCAGGTGTGGGGTGTAGGCGGAGCAGCCCCGTGCAGGGGATCAGCATCGGAACAGCCTGGTGGGCATGGACATGATCCACATTCGCCATTGACAGCCTGGTTGTGGCAGCCAGCCTCACTTCTTGCCAGGTTCTAGTGGCTGCAGGGACAGGAGAGTGCGGCGAGTGGAGTGGAGCCATTCCCCCCATGGCTCCGTGGAGCTTGGTAACCGTGTTCGTGCTGCCGGCACCCGCCCCATGCTACCTCCACTGGCTCTGCGATAAGCTATCTCAGAACCCAGATGAGTTTTGAGATAAGTATGTTTTATTCAGCGCCCTGGGAGGGAAGGTTAGAGAATTCAAAATTCCCTCTCTCCCCCTGTGTCACAAGGTCCCTTCCTCTTATATCTTCTCTCCCTGGTGGGTGTCCTCATGTTACATGATTGGTTCTCGGTCCCAGATCCCTCCCCACTCCCTGCCCCCACTCCACCCATCTCAGCGACCGGACATGGACATGAGGTGTTTTGGCAAGAACGCCACTTTGCCGCATGGCAAAATCTTGGAGAGGGTGTGGCAAGACAGGAAAAGGGGCCAAACTTCTGGGATTCTGGCTTTTATGTGCTGGCAATCCCATGTGATTTTGGGGTCCTCTTCCCAGACATGCTGTCCTCCCATTGGCTGGCGCTGCCTCCCTCCGAGATCTTGCCATGAGGCCAATATAGAGTTTCCCACCAAAATTGCCCACGTGGCTGTTCTTGCCAGGAGGAGAGGGGCTGTCGCCACCACCCTGCCTGTGCCGCTGATGCTCAGGGCCCAGAGGCACCACCTGTGGACTGCCCCAGCCACCATGGGACCACTCTGTGCCCTCTCCCATGCACCAGCTGCTGCCAATGCTGGGGTATGACCCCGCCCCCTGTGGCTGCCAGCATGGCTGCCAGGCTGGCTTCCGCCAATGGAACAGTTCCCTTCCGTTGGCATGGCTGCCGGGGCTCTGGGAACCCCAGGAGGGGAACCGCTGGAGGCCGGGGAGGACATCGCTGCTCCCCTGGCAGGATAGCGGGACCACCCTTACCCTTGCTGGAGGGGCCTGGGCCTGGCCGCCACCCTGCCACCATGGGGACAGACTCAAGATGGCCCCTGGGGGTTGCTTTGTGTCCAAGCACGGGCTGTGCCAGGCTAGCCCCCGCAGGCACTCAGTGACTGTCCCAAGACAGCCTTGGGAGACCCTGCGGCCAGGCATGGCCCCAGCCCAGGCCAGCCCACAGGCATCTAAAAGCACGGCTCCAGGCTGGGCCAGCCTGCAGAACCTGGGGGGCCCGACATGGCCCGAGGAGAACACCTGTCACCAGCACAGCTGCCAGGGGTGCTCCATGGTGAGGCACAGCCTGATAGGGAGGTGGCCAGCATGGCCCGGGGTGGGGGGGGGACCCCCCGCCCCCGGCACAGCCCAAGCTGCCAGCATGGCCTGGGAGAACCCCAGCCCTGGCACAGGTGGGACCCGGTGGAGCACAGCTGGGCAGAACCCCAGCTTTGGCACAGTTACCGGGGAGGGGACTCCACAGTGAGGCACGGTCCCAGGGTCACTACCTGCAACCACCTGGGGAGGAGGTTTCACCATCCAAGTTGGCCGTTTTTCTTCTCAGAAAAAAAACAAGTTTAAAGAAAACAACCTCCTCCCTCTCACCAAGACAAAACTGCCTCCCTAATCCACTACATGGTTTCATAGCCCATAGAGAATAAACTCTTCTTGTTATATTCTTTCTAATGAGTCTCTCTTTGCCCAGTAGTGACCCCTATCGTCCAAACCAAGACATTTACCCTGAAACTGAAGCTGGGTTGATTCCAATGAGTTTTAACAAGTGTAAGTGCCGGGTTCTTCACTTTGGTCATAATAACTCCATGCAGAGCTACAAGCTGGGGACTGAGTGGCTAGGAAGTGGGCATGTGGAGGGGGACTTGGGAGTTCTGGTTGATAGGAAACTGAACATGAGCCAGCAGTGTGTACAGGTGGCCAAGAAGGCCAATGGCATCTTGGCCTGTATCAAGAACAGTGTCACCAGTAGGACAAGGAAACTTATTCTTCCTGTGTACTCAGCACTGGTAAGGCCACAGTTTGACTGCTGTGTCCAGTTCTGGGCCCCTCATTTTGAGAAAGATGTCGAGATGCTCTAACATTTTCAGAGAAGGGCAACAAGGTTGGTGAAGGGGCTAGAGCACAAGCCCTATGAAGAGTGGCTGAGGAATCTGGGGTTTTTAGCCTGTAGAAGAGGAGGCTCAGGGGAGACCTTATTGTTGTCTGTAACTACCTTAAACGAAACTATAGTCAAGTGAAGGTTGGTCTCTTCTCTCAGGCTACCAGTGACAGAACGAGAGGACAGAGCCTTAAGCTGCATTAGGGAAGGTTTAGGCTGGATATTAGGAAAAAACTTTTTACAGAGTGATTTCTCACTGGAATAGGCTGCCTAGGGAGGTGGTGGAGTCACTGTCCCTGTATGTGTTTAAGAAGAGGTTGGATGATGTACTTTGTGACATGATTTAGATGATGGGATGATATTGGGTAATAGGTTGATGATAGGTTAGGTAATAGGTAACAGTTTGGACTTGATGATCTCTATGGTCTTTTCCAACCTTGTGATTCTGTGATTCTGTGGTTTGCATTTGAAAGTGAAGAGTATAGCCACAAAGAAAGTATCATCTGTTAGTACATCAAAATTTCCTACCCAGCCCAAACTTAGGCAACAATGTGCACATCTGATGTAGTGGATTCCTGCAAGCCAAGATGCACAAATAAGTGGCCAGAAACTTCAGAAACTGTAAGTCTTGCCAATATTCATAGGCAAAACTCAGCTGAGTCAATGGAGGCTATGTGTATCTTCTGAGCATGCTCTTAATATTTTCTTGTTTCCAAGCTAAGTATATTATCTGCCTCAAACAATAGATCTAGACAGAAAACCACACACCCATGGAAGAAAAAAAACAAAACAAACTTCAATCCAAAACAAAAGGAAACTCACAGAACTGTAATAAGCAGGCCGTCTTTGGAAAGCTGCATTTGACAACATAAATTCAGCTCTGAGTCATTCACTGTTAAATTTTCCATTATGAAGATGTTTGTACAATGTTTAGTTAGGAATTGTTTAAAAATCAAGACAGTCTGAGAAGTCTTCAACTAACATCAGCCACCTGCACCAGTCATTATTTTATAAAGAAGAAAACCTCTCAATAAGGAGAATTTTTTCATCTCTGATCAAACCTGCAGTTGGTGTTCCTGATATTGCTGAGCAGACATGAACATATTATTCTCACACTGACACAGCTTTCTGTGTTTGAAAGGAGGGCACTTGGCAACACTTTTGTCCTACTTACTTTGTTCTGCTTCATTTGCTTTACGATCTGAAATTCCTCTGGCCGTAGCTATTACTGCCAGTCCGTGTATCCTCGTTATTTTAAAGGAACTGACAACTATTATACGAACAAAGCCTTTCCTAAGACAGAAGGTTGTTCTTCTAGTCAAACTTGATTTTATTTCATTAGTGTGTTTGTTCGAGTTTTGCCTAGATATCTATCTCCAAACTTACCAGCAAGAACTATGTTTATCCCTAAAACATGTGCTCTCAAATCATGCACTCACTCATCCAGATTTTGGCATTTCACTGGAGAAGGCAGAGGCATGAACTCTCATAATTCGTTCTTTGTTGAATTTGGTTGAACATGTCTAGTAAGAGAAACAAGTAAGATAGCTGGTAAGAGAGTAAAGCTGCTGCCTTTGCCATTATACATCTCCAGAAGGAATTTTTATTATTATTTGGCAGAGAAAAGAATGAAAAGAAACAATACTTTATATCTGCTATAAAACTTCAAAACCTTGGTTTTTTTCTGCAATCCACTACCTGTAGGTAGTAACTTTTATTCTAAATAAAAAAAAAACAAACACCAAAACCAGGATACCAAAGAGGGCACTAGACTGCTTAGCAAAAAATAGGTTTAAATTTAATCTAAACTTACATAAAAACATGATTTCCACCTCATCCCTGCCCTCACACTCCCCCCAGTAGGTATTTAATCTAGATATCTGTGGCCTTTGGCAGGGACAAAACAGCTACAAGATATCTTCTGCCCTTTAGACACTTGACATTAAGATGCAGAGGAAATAAAAAATAAGGCGCAAGGATGATGAGGGAAATATTTGTTTTGGAGACCAATGAGTAAGATTTAAGTATAACTCAATCCAAAATGTGAAGAAAAAAAATACAGGCAAAAAATTTCAAGTAAAAAACCCACATAATCATGTAACCTGAGCAGAAAAATGCTGATGTTCCCCTCCCCACAAATAGTTTGCCATTTCAAATGGCTGATTAATGTCAGGATTGCTCTATAAAGAGACAGTAAACAGCTAATTATTCTATCTTAGATGTGTTTTCTAATTTATCAATTGACTCAAGACATTGGTATTTCACAATGAAGTAAACACAATGCAACTACTGTCTGACAGCAATCTGAACCAACATACTTTCTGTCTTTGAAATCAAACCTTCTCCTGCAACCTTATTTGATAAGTTCCCTCTTATCACTTTTCTCCAGGGAAATATCACAGTCCTTTTCTTCCTCCAAATGACTTGCTCCCATTACTCAGCCTTGTTCTGCTCTAGACCTTCTCAAAAAATTCTGTATTTTTTTTCTGCTCATTGACAAAGAATCTCTATTTTTCCTGCGCAGGAGTGAATTACATTAAAATGGAAAGATTTTGGTAGTGAAGGGACTACAGGGGTGGCTTCTCACTGTATTATGAATAATACAGAGAGCAGAAAGAGAGACAATAGGTAATGTTTTTCTCTTTGTTGGATGTTGTATTTTTTCATCCATTCACAGAGTCACAGCTTGACAAAGTGCAGGGAGAATTTTAACTCTTCCTGAAGAAAAAATATTATCTGGAAAGATTCAGGGCATGATATTTGGTCTAGCAAAGATCCATTTTCATCTTGAAATAAGTGTATTAATGCTTATTTTAATAATGAATAGTGACCATACTATGCCTTAAGTAGAAAAAAGGAAACAAAGTGACAGACAGAAATATTAGATCTGTATGCCCTCTCAGGGAAATTTCAGATATAATACTACATATACAAGTTTATCTCATCTGTTAAAAATCAGTTCTATTTCAGGCTCTTCTTTAGATTAAGACAAAATGTGCCAAAACCTTAGGGACACCTATATCCCATATACTTTTATCCCCATATTGGTTTTATACTTCTGTGACTAACATTTACCTGGTTCAATTACCAATCTAACTGAAAAATCACCTTGCAAAGGACAGAATAGTCTAGGGGAAAAAATCAAACCAAACCCAAAATCTTTCCCTCCAAGCCTAGCTGTCAGCTATTTATCAGCTAATTAGCACATAAGAGTTAATAAAGGCAACAGGGATATTGACTCCATGTGTGTGGAGAAGCAATTTTGTACCCCGTTGGACCTTACTTCAACTTGTGTTTTGAACCAATCAATTAGCCTGCTGACAAATGCAGTTCCTATCTGACTGGAAGGATTGCAAGGAACTATATAATCCATATAAAAACCACTGTTATATTCCAAAGAATTACATCTCTCAGCATAATGCAAGCCACACTGGATTTTCCCTCTAAGCCTACTGGCAGGAGTACATTGTCACTTGTTCATGTTTTTCAGACATTTTTTATTCTACTAGTGTTTAGAAGCAGTTCTAGTTAGGAAAGAAGTTTACAAATTAAACTATTTCACAAAAGAATAAACCTCTGTAATGAAATGCTACGTTTATATAATCCATTTTTAATTTAAAGAAACTGGATTTTGTAACATTTAAATGCTAGGTAGGTGCAGGGGAATAGATACTGTGTTAATTTTGAATAAATATTTGAGTTACAATATTGAACTGGTAAGTGTTCTAATTGTAATTGATTGATTTTATTTCTGCAGATCACAAGCTCATTGCATTTACTTGCATGAAGTCCCACATGAATGAAACAATAAGTTTTGAGTTTCTTTTGCTTTATTGTTTCCTTCCTTTACAACATGGAGATACACAAGTATAGAAGAGAGAAGAAAAAGAAGAAAAATGCAAGCTGGTTATGGAAAGTGCTTTGAACTAAGAATAGAACAGGAATAGGAAAAAAGTGTAGATGGAATGTGGAATGGTGAAATAATGTGGAATAAGAATAATAATGATAAGAATAATACCACAGATTGAAAAAAAGACACCAAACAAACTTATGGGGAAAAAGAATAGATGAGCCTAAGGAAAAAACATGGCAGATCTCTTACATTCAAATAGTTAGTTTTGATCTGTAGTGGTATGAGTTTGCAAAAGAGACATGAATTTCTTTCTATCTTTTCCTTCCTCCCTCTCTCCAAAGCACAAGAGCACTCTAAGTGAGAAAATAGCAAATGAATTGCACATTATGGCACTTGTTTGGCAGAAATATTTTGATGTTCAAGTCTTATCTTTGTCCAGTCAGAATGGGGAAATATGTGCAAATACGCTGATAGGTTGTAGGACACACCTTTTTGCGAATGCTTTCTTTATTTCTCTTTGGAGCAGTAATTATTAAATAGCTTTATTGGAAGCTCAAACTCAAAAACCTAATAGAACTCCTGTGAGAGTTTTACATTGCACTGTGCTGTGATAATTCTCCTTCCTGACACCTTTCAGCCTTTCCTCCTGCCTGTCAATCCCCTTTCCTTTTTCTAAGAAATGTTCCCTACACTTCATTAAAACTAGCAAGTTGCTATTAGCAATGCATTTTGATGAAACTACGTTTTTCCAATGGAAAATCAAACTTGCTCAGAAATGTTTTGACTAATTACTTCTGAGGCCATTGTTTCACAGGGCAGAGTGAACTAAACTAACAACCCAGCCCTGCTGAAAAAGGAAGGCTTCAGAGATCTAGGGCCATTATGGCAATTTTGGTATGTGAATGTCCCCTAAGGGCCACCAAAAATGGAGTCCTTACTGCTCCTTGGAGACACTGGTCTGCTTGTGAGTTTCACAAGCTCAGTTAGCAGTGATCAGAAATGTCAGTTTTGGTTACCTGATTGCAAGGATTAATGTGAATTCTTTGTTGTGGAAGCAATGTTATTTTCAAAAGAGAGTTTCTTCATGTATTTTCAGCTGGTATCTCTTCCGTGTGAAATATGGAATCTTTTGGCTTCGATACTGATAGGACTCAAATCTTGGAAAAAAGGCTCAGCTCCCCTTAACCAGAAGATCTGCCATTCTCTTACAGTTCTGTCACTATTTTCAGAGAGGGTGACAATTCTTATACGGAGAAGAATCCCTTGAAATTATCTGGATACTGAAAAGGATTTTTCTCATTAAATTTGCAAACTTTTTATTTCTCTCTTTGTAAAACATAAGAACAGAAGGGAATATCTATCCTTTTGTCTTTCAGAAGTAATAGGATACGAATATTTATATACACATACAGTCTCTGAAAAACTCACCTGAGTGCCACTGAAATATTAAGCATAGCCAATTTTCTTCTTTCCATATGTCTGTAACAAATTTGTTTATTCCATGCATAATTCCAAACAGATCTTCATGTGGTGATATGCTCTGTATATCATGTACCAATCTAGAATTCTTGTCACCTTAATGGAACTCTTTGCTTTACTGTGTCTAATGCTAACAATTATTAGAAGTATGCAAATGTGTGCATAACTAATGCTGAACATGAGATATAGTACCTTTCTGAAACCTTCATTTAAATGAGTTTCTATTTCACTATGATTCAATTTCACTGAAAGCGGGCAAGGTGTATCAAACAGTGTCAGGCGTTACTCAGATTACTTTCAGCCTGAGACTTTCTTCACACTGAAAATACGTAATTCTTTGGATCAAGAAAGGAAAGGACAGGGGGAAGACCTAGCTAGCGTAAGTTCCAATGCTTACCTTAGTGGTGCCACCTGAATGTTCTGTAAAAAAAAACCACAAAGGAAGTAAGTCATGAAAATTTTAGGTATACCAGAACAACTGTTCTATTTTATAAAGTTATCATGGAATAATCTGAAAGCAGACTCCCATTTTGAGTCACTAAGTTTTTCTGTCCAAGGTGGACTGAACAAAACATTCATTAGTGAGGGGTTGTTTTGGGTTGGGTTTCTTTTTACTGTTTGGGAGAAAACTTTTCCATTTCCCACATGGGTGCTGGCAGGTGTAGGGGGCTGGAGCGGGCAACCTGTGGGGCCACACTGCTGCTTCTCTTCCTGCTCCTGCCTTCACTGTCCCCTCCTCTGTGCATGGCCAGGTGGCAGCCTGTGGCTGGAGGGCCCCTGCTGGCAGTGGCGGCTCATGGCTGAGGGGCCCTGCTACCATCTGCTGCACAAACTGGTCCACATAGGGGCCTGGACTGGGGCTGCACTGCCCATGGTAGGAGTGGCATGTGGTGACTGGCTATTGTCTACAGCCGCCATGGCAGGTGAGGGGAGGGGCGCTACCACCACTCACCGTGTCCTAGGCTGCATGGAGTCCCTGGCCTGGGGTGGTGCCACCACTACCCCATGTGGCAGCACATGGCATGCAGCAGTGTCACCATGAGAGACAGGATCATGACCACAGCAGGGGCTGGCAACTTCTGTGTAGTGGCTCTGGGGAATCAGAACTGGAACTGGCTTGGCAAGGCAGAGGAATGCCCTCTCTTACTTGGAATCGTGACGTGAGGAGAGTGCAAGTTCTCTTGGCATTGAATGCAGCAAGCGGTGTAACCACTCTTCCCGCTGCCCCTGCTACAGATTTCTTGCAGCTCACGTAAGCCCAGCTTGAATCCCTGGGAGGGACAGTTCACCACAGAGATTTCCTTTTTTTCAACTTGGAACAGTGGTGAAAATGCATCTGCCTGTGGCTTCTACCTGGTTTGCATCTCAGCAATGGTCACATCCACCATCTTCATTGCAACAGCTCCAGCCACAAGAATGGATTAAGAGTTTAAGAGGGTTTTCTTCCTCTTATTTTAACTGCCTTTGTTCTGTGTTCCATTATATATATATATATATATATATATAAAATAAAAGAGCTGTTTCCTTTTCGTATATTTTTTGTGCCGCTTTGTGCTTTAAGATTTAAATTGCACAATTGTCTTCAAACCAAGCCAATAGTATAAACTGGAGCTAATTCCAAAGTAAATATAAAAAAGAAGAACTATTTCATGTTTGTCATATGACTCAGTTTTTATAATGCAGTGGAAGAATTTCTTTTCACAGTAATAATCAATGAAAAAATATATTAATTTATATTATAGGTGTATTTTATTTTTAGTATAAATTTATGTATTTATACATACATAGATGTATTTAAAAACAGCCTATAGACAAATCTTTAAAGAAAGGAAAGGAGGAGAAGGGTAAGTGAGGGATATCTATATCATGGATAATTTGTTAGTAGTATTTTTTAAATAGTTTGTCTGCATAGAAATCGTGACCCAGTTTGGGCTGCTCTAAAAATAAACCCTTCAGAGACAAATGCAATGGAGTATTAAGGCATGTTTTAATTTTATTTCCTCTCTTAATTTCAATTGATTTTAGAATTGGATGAAGTAGACCAGATTTCACAATTTCATAATAAACTGAACATAAAATAACATTATTTAAGTCTGTTCAGCATACCAATAAGACTATCAGTGTAATAGAATAAACATAATACAGTTGAAGAGGATTATTTTCAGTTCATCATGTTTCAGAATAGGCAAGGATTCATTCCTGGTCACTTAATGATTTTCTTTTCCTGTATGGTCTACTAGTATTGCAAGATTTCTGAGATAGAAGAAAAATTATGCATGTTAGTTCCACAGCACATCTCTGAGGAACAGATTTCTCATTAGTTTGCTGAAATGATTTTTTGCCTATCAGCCAATTCTTCATTTAAGTATACAGTCTTAATATATACTTAGTCACACCATCTCACATTACCTTTAATTGTACTCATGGGAGAACATTAGTGTCACCAAGTTTAATAAGGGACCTCTGATATCCTGTAGATGTTTTTCCTTCTATCAGTGCTTCCTCTGCTTTTTCATTTAGGCAGGATAAAATCAGTTTCATCGCGATTAGTATTTTAAACATAATGAAAAATCAAAGTAGCCTAACAGAATGTCCAAGCATGCAATTAAGTCATTGCAGTGCATGGGTTAGACACAAGCAAAGCAGCAATGGATAATGTTTTCTGAATCATCTGTTTGTTATACAGGTCTCTTCCATTCAGTGTTAATTTCAGTTTGAACAAGAAACAAACATGGAAAGAAGTATTATCTTAGAGTAAACTATTTCCTTTAAACTCCAGTCCTATTTCTTTGCACAAATGAAGAGGAACTACATGGATGAAAGAGGATGAGTCTTCCATCACTCAAAACTGTAATGGCTAACTCTTGCATGCTGTGCTATTATAATTGACGCAGTAAACCTGAAATTAATACCATGACTTCCTTGCCAAATAAAAACAAATAAGCAATTTATAAGTTACATTATTAGAGAATTATTTAATATATTTTTAGCTCTCTGACAGCAAAAAGGGGGATACGATGAAGTATATTTTTTTCTCCAGTGTCAGAAAAAAAATAAAGTTTTTCCTTAAATGCAAGAGTTATTTCTGCCTCTGTAAGATCACACCTCCCATCTTTCTCCTAAAGCTAGGCCTTATGAAACAATGTAATGATTGATCAAGCCTCTTTTTTAAAATAACAGTTCCAATTTCAGACTCCTGGGACTCCTGGGGTCAACATTTTTACTCTGGTTAAGGTTTAGAGGCTGTCAGACATCTAAGATCATCTCCCTTTTTTTTTTGGTGATTTGGATTAGGGCCAATTTATAATAACCACAGGCAGTGACCATGAATAGAGCTGCTCTTAATGAATCTAGAAGACTTACTGAACACATTTGCCTTCCTTCAAAAGTTGTTTTTTAAGCTAAGGCTCCCATCCTTGACACTTGCTTGCATCACAGCCAGTCTTGTGTCTGACTATTTATCTTGTTGATCCAGACCCTGTCCTGCAGACTGAGGACCTCAGTACTCTGGATTTGCCAGTCAAGTGCTGCACAGTGGTTTATCTTTGTTACTATTTGCAGACTCAATCCCAACTTGCTGACTCAGCTTTCTGGCTTGACCTAGACCATGTCTTATCACTGTGGACCTTTCTGATGGTCAGGGCTCTCAGCTAAGGCTAGCCTGCTTGCCTTGCTCAGGCAAAGAAGGACCTTTACAGGTAACAACACTGCCTGTGCTGATGGTACTGTGCTTGACTCCTGACTCTCCCTTACAGAGCTACCTGCGCTTGCTGTTGCAAATAGATACTATATACTCTTTTGAGATTATGCACATTTCAAAAAAATACTACTAACCCTTCAAAAGTGACTTATGCATCAAGCTGCAAAATGCTTTTGGGCCAAGTTTGTTTCAGTTTATTTCAGAAAATTCCAGGCCACAGAGATAATATTCTGATTTTATTTTCATCCTTGCTTAATCCCAGTGCTGTGTTAGTATTTTCTTTAAAATAGTTTCTCTTTCACCAAAGGTGATAAACAGTTTAAAGGTTCTAAATATTTGCCCTTAAAATTTACTGAGATGCTATGTCTAATACAGGCTATTCACTTAAGAGCTGCAGTTGATGATCCTTGTGGGTCCCTTCCAACTCAGGGACAATATTCTCTGATTCTGTGACTCTGGAATATTACACACATTGGATGAGTACCCTTCCAGCTGAAAGATATGAAATGCCGTGATAACAAAGGGAGATAGCTTAAAGTCTTTAAAGGAAACAGCGTCTCTTTTATATATATATGAAATATCTTCTGAAATTCCTGTCTCAGATTGAAAAAATGATTAAGAACTATTATTAAGCAATCTTCTATACAAAAAATAGCAACTCCTCTGTAGTGTACATTTGAAAATTTGGAACTGCAAATTAAACTGAGTATAAAACTGGAATAATATATTCTAGATTTCACTAATTTAGAGATGGAATGGCACCTCCCAAGTTCAATATTAGCATTAGCTATTGCAAGTGTTGAACAACTATCTACATTCAGAACAGCAGTTTCATTGATGCCTTGAAAATAGCAAACAATATAATATTTTGCTTTCAGCTGTGTAATTAATTTCTCTCAGAAACCTAAAAATTCTGCAGTTCAAGCCATCACTGACCTTTGAGTTAAAAGTAGGTATTTCAATGAAAATTCAGTTGCTTTCTTAAACAAGAAGCTAGTAAATATTAAGATGCGGGGAGTTATGACACCCTTTAAGAAAGGAAACATCTACAGCCTTTGCTAAAACAATCTGGTGTTATTATAAGCAATAGTATGACATTTTTCTGATATCTCTGCAGCAGTCACCTTGCTGTTTCATATAACTTCATAGTTTTTACTGAGAAGAAAAATCTCAACTTTCTGCCTATGAATTATGACAGAATTACTTTATGATCTTTTCCAAATAATATGCATACTTACTTCAGACAGCCATGAGAAAATGAAAACCTGTGAAAACCATAGTGAACTTCGCTGCTTATTTGTAACCCAATAAAAACTCTTTTTCTACTCTCTCACATACACACACATACACACCCCCCAAAAAGCAGCTTTTTTAGAGTGTGTACCCTGGCTTCATAGACTGTATTGAACATTGACACTGTTACAGTCACAATCCACCTTGAAGGTGTAACTTGACAAAACTGAAAATTGTACAAGCAATTCTTAAATTCAACATAAGACCGTGATAGGCTGTAAACTGTGAATCTTGGCAAATTTGGACCACAAGATGATGAGTTAGTCAGCCATAAAATAATTTTTTGTGAAATTTATTGATTCAAGTGATATATATGTATATATAAATGTATAAAATTTAACATTAGGATCTTCAGACAGGTAGCATAGTAGGTATTTTATGATTGTATATTGAAATAATTTTATAGCAGTTCAGTGTCGGTTAAAATAATTTCTATATGGAAATTTAGTGATTTTTGTTTTAAATGTACTCCATAAATGTAAACTATATTTGTCTGAGTTGAAGGATGAAGGACTTGAGCTGGGAAAAAAAGAGAATGTCTGAGGTCTTTCCTGATGGCAATGAACTTTACTCACGTAATTCATTTTAGCTACCAAGGAGTTCCCTGAGGGAGTAGATAGCTAAAGTACATCCTACTCCTTATACCCTAAGCATGTTCATAAGTCAGAAGTACAAGTTTAGGAACTAGGCAGCCATCACTCTTGAGTTTTCATTCAAGTTCTCTGCTGACAGCCCCATGATATTTTTGTCTCTCAGATCCAAAGAAACCCTTTTATCTTTTCAGAACTATACCATAGGTTGTGGAAATAATTCTTTATGTCCTCAACAACTCATGAGATATACCAGCAATATAAAAATACCTTATGAGAGCCTGGACTTAAAGCTTCAAAACCTATCTAGTAAATACATCCGCAGACAATTCAAGGCTTGCAAGAAAGACCTGGCTTCATACCAAGTCCCAAGGCCTAACACCACACATTGAATTCTTCCAATAAACTTTACTGATGTCCATACATGACAAATACATACAATTTATACAATGACTATTGAAAATTTAAAAAAATTTGAATTCCTCACAGAACATTTTCTTAAAAGCAAAACAAATGCACAAGCAAAGAAATGAAATCATATCATGTTTTAACAGGCAAAATTTCAAAAAGTCACATGATGGTTTTCAGTTCAAGTATAAAATTCAGTGTAATCTCTCAGAATTATTAGAAGCATTTTTCTTGCTTGTGTTTCATGTTTTGGCTAAAGAACAGTGTTTCTTTGTGTAAATTCAACACTCAAGGTTTAATCAAACCTTATGTTATTAAGGACTTTTTTTTGCTCTGAAAAGACTTGATCCATTCAATGTCTCCTTTATTTGTAAAACACATGAATCAAATCAGGAACTATGTCTTACACAAAGAGTCAGGAAATCACTCTAGCCCTGAGCAATTCTAAGTATTACAAATTGTTTCTTAGCACAGTAAAAATGAAATTACTTACTTTTTTTAAAAGGGAACAGTATTTTAAGAATGTTATCTAAGTAGGTGTTACAGTTTAACAGAAAGACACTTATCATAGCTCTTAGCATTTTAAGAGAAAAAAAAAAAAAAAGAACAAAAATGGGAAAAAATGAGAGGCAATATTGGTTTTGTTGAGATTTTGTTCTTCCATTGAGTAAAATTATAAATATTTGTTAGTTTATCAAAATTTTTAATTTGTTTTTGTTTTTGTTTTTGTTTTTTTTTCATTTTACATAAGATTTTAAAGTGCTTTACATGAGGGATATTGACTCTGAACACATCTATGCTTGTGTATTTTAAAGTAAAGCTTACAAAAAGCCAAAAAGAAAAAAAAATCAGCTGGGTTTTCCATTTTGCTTTTTCTTTCTGAGACCACTTGCTTTAAATGCATATTTTAGTAATAACTCATAATTTTCTTTTTTTATTTGCTAATTGTCTACTGGGGAAAAAAGTTATCCTACTTGTCACTAGGAAGAAAGAATAAAAAAAATTGTTTTCTTAGCTTGATCTGTTCCTTTCTTCTTTTTTTGTAGGTATGCAAAACACAGAGGACAGAATGGGGACAAGAACTTGTGGCTCAGGATCACTGGATTTACATAGTTAAAGATGAATTCTAGAAAGAAGTTGTGTTCTATTTAGCCAAACTGATGCTTCTCTGTGTAAAAGTATTTTATTTACTCACTAAACACCAAGGTTGAATTTTGGGACTTTTTAGCTCCTTTCTGTTTCTCACTGGATTCAGATTCCTGTCTTCACCATCCATCCATCAAAACATTTTCTCATTTGCAGTATATTCAGGCCCACAGCCTGTTTTGTGAGTGCACAGATGGTGAAGTATTCAGTGATTCTGTCCATCATTATAATTAATGATTCATTATAATCATTATATATTTCGTTATAATTTTCCTTGTTCTCCCAGGAAATGCAAAGGACCTGATGTTTTGGATGCGTTCTGCACAACATTGAAAGGTTTATGGCTTAAGAACCTTGTTACAGGTCCATCAATCACATTTAAAATTTTCTGGTGTTATAATAGTTTTCCATAGGAAAATAATTACTAGCCTTGAAGGAACTGTAAACTAAAGAAATTGTCTCCATTCTACAAGTAGTTGTATTACTTTAGCTGTACTAATAGCATCAAGAAATACAATTTGTACAATTCTAGTATATAAATACATAAGTAGGCACCTAAGATAATAAGGGTTTAAGGATCAAACTCAATGTGTTTGATTCTTACATTTTAGAATTTTAGTCATGGAATCCTATTTTCTTTCCCAGTAACCTTCAAGGTGAAAAGTATTAAAATACTTTATACAAATATCCCAAACAACATAGCAAACTGCCAACATAGTAATAAAGAAATGTATTTTCATTGACCTCAAGAGCTTCTGAAAATGTCTGAAGTGTTTAAAAGCCCACAATAATGACAATATATGACAATTATGATTGAACCTATCACTGAATTATGGTGATCTGGGTTGGACTAGCAGAAGCTTCTGTTTTAAAACAAATTTTTTTTCTCCGGAGATATTGTATGCTTTTCATTTATGAGTACTGTTTCATGCATCATAGTAATCCAGAGTGCAAGTGAAAGAAAATGGCACAGTTACTTATAGGTACAGATTTAAATCATAAAAATCAGGGATTCAAGGGAAAATATTAGATTCTGTGGTCCTAATACAGGTGTGGGTTTTTTCCAATGACACATTTCATGGGTTTTGGAGACACAGAAAGTGTAACACCTCTTTTAAGAAATTATTTTGCTGTCAAACTTCTTTTAGATTTGGGAAAATATGTCTCTCTGTTTTACATTTTATAGCCATTTCTCTTAGTTATCACCTTTTATACAATGCTGTTCTGCTGTTTGTGTTTTTTTATTTTCCCACAAATTTATTGCTATGTTTTTCCTGCCCTCAGGTGTTGCTTAGTTATGCAATATATTGTAAGATGCCTCCATCTCCCTTATTAAATAATCTGCTGCTATTCCATTTAAACTCATATCTGTCAATACCAATAACCACCAAACTCATAAAGAGAATTATTACTATATTTTTTATGTACATGAATGCAAAACATAAAAACTTACATTTTTTTCCGCATATATGAAACCTTCCTTAACAAATTGACTATTTCTCCCCTGAACTTCATTATCATTTCCAGTCATATTTCTAACCCTCACCTGTGTGGAAAATTTTCTAAGACGGATCTCATTGTTATTTTTCTTGCTCATTCACAGCATATCTTCACAATATTCTTCTACTCTTACCAGTATTTATAAAATTTGACACAGTAGTAGCTAAAATTGTCTTATTAGTTCTTCCCGGTAATGAAGACATCAAATAACAAAAAAAAAAAAAAAAATCAACAGTTGTCACTGTAGTGTCCTCAAGCAGTCTGCATTTTGCTTGTCATGCTCAGTAACAATTTGCATTTCATTTGCATATATTTCACTTCAATCTTCCCTCTATAATGTAGGTCAGCACCTGTTCTGTTCAATACCTTGATGTAAATCTGGGACATATTGCCTCAATACACTAAACACTTCTGACTACCTTCTTTTCAAAAGTCAGCATTTCTCATGCTGGGATCTGAATATCTAGTTTTACACTTGAGATAAAAATGTAAGACGTCATTGGTTGGTTTCAACCTGTTGTGTAGGTTCTTCTATTTCCATTTCACATTAAATTAATTTCAAGATGACTACTTAGAAGAAACTGAAAAATTGTAGATGGACTTATAATTTATGGAGCATATCTGGACTAAAAAACCAAGAAGATGAAAAGCAATCTAAACTATATTGCATTGCTTGAGTGATATGGAAATGGAAAGTTAACATTTTCTTTTTGTCCTAACTGACTATTTCAAGTGCATTTTTGCATAAACTGCACATAATGATTATCAATGATTGCTATAGGGTAAAGAATGTTTTTAGAATTAGATCTACAAAAATACTCATTAGTTATTAAGCATAATGTTTCAAATAGAGTTGAAATAAAAAAAAAGCAATAAAAAAACTCATTGTGTGTAAATAGGATGGAGTGGCTATAGGTTGGTTTTATAGATTCTAAAATAGGCTTCTGTAGCATAGATTCTGACTATGTATAGTCTCTAGAGTACTCACAGTAGGAAGAGTGGCCAATTTTTGCTTCCCAATCATGGCATTCATTACACAGAAATACTTTCATGGAGCTATAGAAACAAAACAATTTAAAATTGCCTCTAGCATTGTAAAATTGAGTTTTATTTTTTTATAAAAGTATTCATCTTCTTGAAAATTTTGTGTGTTTTATTTTTATTTCTTTGGTGATATCTAGCACTAAATGGTAAGGTTTGAAATGACTGTCTCGTAAGATTTTTGTGTTGTGAATGGATTGCAGCCATATCATGGATTATTGTTAGAGGAAATTTTTTTAAATTATCTTTATAAGACCTGAGAGAACCAAAGCTGACTGAAGTCACTCCCTGTATTGGTTTTTCTGTGGCCAGGTTTTGGTGGCAGTGGGGGGGGGGGGCTGAGGGAGAGGCTTCTTTGAGAAGCTACTGGAAGTTTCCCCATGCCCAGGCTGGGCCCGCTGCTGGCCAAGGCCAGGCCAATCAGTAGTTGGCAGAACGCCTCTGTGATAACATATTTAAGAAGGAAGAAAAAAAAAAAAGAGGTAGTTGAAAAATGAAGATGGCTGCCGGAGAGGAGCAGGGTGAGAGCCTGTGAGCAACAACGCAGACACCAAGGTCAGTGCAGAAGGAGGGGGAGGAGATGCTCCTGGCGCCGGAGCTGAGATCCAGCTGCAGCCCATGGTGCAGACCATGGTGAAGCAGCTGTGCCCCTGCAGCCCATGGAGGACCACAGGAGTGCAGAGATCCACCTGTAGCCCGTGGAGGAGCCACGCCGGAGCAGGTGGATGCTGGGGAAGGCTGTAGCCCGTGGGAGACCCAAAGTGGAGCTGGGTCCTGGCAGGGGACTGTAGCTTGTGGGAAGAGGAGCCCACTTGGAGTAGGATTCTCCTGTTAGGATGCGTGGCTCGTGGGGCCCACGCTGGAGCAGCCTGTGCCTGAGAGACTGCATCCTGTGGAATATCAGCCATGCGGCAGCTGTGGGTGAAGGGCTGCTGCCCATGGGATGGACTCTCGCCGGAGCAGTTTGTGAGAGGAACTGTATCCTGTGAGGGATGGACCCCATGGAATGCGGCTGGAAGGACTCCTCTTCCCAAGCAGCGGCTGAGAACAGCAGCTGACCACAGCAACACCTCCCCCCCACCTCGCCTTTTCCCTTGACCGCTGCGGGAGAATAGGTTGGATGTAAGAAGGAGGGGGGTGAAGGGTAAAAGGTGTCTTTTAGTCTCTTTCTCTTAGCTCTGATCTTGTTAGTAATAAATTTGATTATTATTCCCACATAGAATCTTGTTTTGCCTGTGACAGTGATTAAAAAAGAATCTGTTGTAGTCCTTATCATGAATAACGAAACCTCTCGTTATATTCTCTCTCTCCTCTATAGTTAGGCAAGGGGGAGTGAAAAGGTGGCTGTAGTGGGCCCCTAGCACCCAGCCTGGGTTAAACCACTACACTCCCATAAAACCAAAAGAAGTTGAGCTGACTTTCATGAACAAATAAAAAGTATGACAAAACTGCAGTCTATGTAGGAAGCCATAGACTTTTATATAGAAATGTAAAGGGAGAAAAGCAGCTTGGTATTGTTACTCAGCTTTTTCCTTGTCATTGTCCAATAGAAAACACTGTCTGTACTGTGATTCTTCAATTACAGATAGAAAGATTATAAAAAGCTGGGAAAGAACAAGAACAGAGGGGACAGCAAAAGTTTAGGCATTAATAATATCCTTGGTCGTTGTGCACAATATTTTGATTGTTCAGTACTCTGTGAAGCCATAAGGAGTCTTCACAACATTGAAGTTTATTTACTTTAGAATATCACATTCTCCTGCACTTCTGTTTCTTCTGAAATGCTTGGGCATAGCTGGCTTCACTACTAAGGCAAGACACCTTTTTTTTTTTTTTTTTTGAATTACCAATACGAAATCTCCTGGAAAAAGGTTTTATTTTCCTGTTTTTCTAACAGGAAACTGAAAATATTCTTTAAAACTTCTGTTTTCCGTGATGCCCACCAATAACCCCATTAAATATTGTTAGGTCATGCTTAAAGAAATTAGGTCATTAGGAACAGAGACTACGCCAAGCTGAATTACAGTTTATGCTAAATTGACTTTTCACTCTAAAAAGGTAGACGTGCTGGAGTCACTGCCTTTGCTTCCCCCTGGCTGCAGATACATGTTTTCCTTCCATCTCTCGCACTGATCTATTTCAGCTTCCTGAAATGATAGAAAAGCAATCTGGCAACACAGAGCAATTTTCCATCAGACAACTGAAGTGAACAGTTCAGTTAAGATTCCGGCAGAAAACAGTCCAAAAAAGAAAGGCACGCACATATGGTTTCAAGCTACGGCTGAAGGAGGTGGCAGAAATTGCACTGTCACCTTCTGCAGGGAAGAACCGTTAAACCATTTGAGCTAAACACCAGAGATTTTCACCATGACACAGGATGAACAAGAAGCAGGCTGCTTTTCCATAAACAACTTCAGCAGCTACATTTACGTGTTATGCTATCACTTCTTAAATCACATAGAAGCTGACCAAAATCCTCTTTGCAGGGGTTTTTTTATCATTTGTTATTCCTATGTGATCTGTACTGGTCTGTACTTCTGTCAGCTACATTTAGACGGCAGCATGTCTGCATGAATTGTCTTTACTAATTTAATACTTGAGATTCTTCAGTCCAGGGCTACAACTTTTATATGTTTTGATAACAGAAAAAAACTTCAGAAATAGGTCTAGCTATTGTCAGAGCTGGTTAGAAGTTTTTCAATGCAAAATTTACCCAAAGTGTAAATTTGCCAAAGTCATTACCAAAGGAAAGTATTAAATTCTGTTATGTTTTCCTATCTCATAAAAATACTATCTGACTCTGAATTAGCATTTATTTTGTAATATGTATGTCTCAGTCGCTGAGGCAAGCATCTTTGCTGTCAGCAAAATCCACAGCAGAGCACTCTAGCACAACGAAAGGAAGGGTTTCCTGAACAAAAAAACCCTCAGGGGACTGGACAGACCTTCCAGGTGTCCAGAGCTTGCCTCACGGTAGCTGACAAAACACAGGCAGGAACACCAATTGAAGAAGTCCTTTGGGGAACAGTAGTAGGGTGGGATGAGGCAGCCAGGGCAAAAGGGCATGCAGTAAGAGTGCTGAAATTCTGCCAGATTAACCAGGGAGCTATGGTAACCACCCAGTAGAAGTCATGGCCTCTCCAAGCTCTGATCATTACTGATGTGGCTTCACAGACAGAGCTCCAGTGGGAACATAATGCCACCCCAGTGCTTGCTGCTGAATGTGCCATGCTCTTACACTAGAATCAGCTGGCTGCAGTGAGCACCTCTGTGGAAGGTTTGTCCAGGTACAGGAACTAATCTGGTTAGGGCCAGAGATCCAGGAGAAGGTGTGAGTAGGTTGAGAAGTGTCAGGGAGTCCAAGAGGGAGATGGACTACTGGAATCACAGTACAACTTCTCCGGGAAAAACTTGGCAGATAGACATGATGTGGAGGATCCTCTATCCTCTTGTGGTGGTTTGAACCACTAGGGGTCGTAACAGTGACAAAAAACTGAATAGAGATGCAACAGCAAACACAGGTTTAATATTTTAGGGCTCTAAAGACTTTATAGAATCCCTCGACACTAAACAGACTACACACACAATATAAAATCCAACAGTGTCATGCAATAAAAGAAACAAAAAAAAAAAAAGAAAACAAAAACCAAAAAACATAAACAGCTCTTCAAAGCCAGCTGGTCAGCTGAGGAGCAGGGGGAAGGAAGGGAAAGCCGCCTCTATGATGGCAATTTTTCGGCCTTTGGAGCCTCTGCAAGACAGAAAAAAAAGGTGAAAAGCACACACACCCCTCCCCTGGGACACTCAAGGGACAGATGCTACTTGCATTTTGGCTGATGGTCTCCAGGTGCCACAGTCGAAGCTCCGATGGTGCTGCACTGCTGCCTGTGCCAATGGAGGTGAGGGGAAGCAAGCTGCATGGTCTGGGAGCCGGGAGGAGGGAAGCCATGCTTCTCTCAGATCAGGAGAAAGCTGAAAGAGAGGGTAGGACTTCTGTGTTCAGGCTTCTATGCCTTGGAAGTCCCGCAGGAATTCGATGGCTTCATCCTGGCCAGGCTGTCCCCTGATTGGCCAGGGGTGTTGGGCTCCATCCTTCTCCTGAGATCTAGCACTCTGAACAAAATGGCAGTTCTCGCCAAAATGCCATGCGGCCAGGGCCTGGAGGCGCTATTACCCCTGCCAGCAGAACACTCCCAGCTCGCAGGGACCCACTGTGGGCTGTGGGGGCTGCCCGTAGGGGCAGCCACCACCATATACCTTCAGGCAGCGCGGGGAGGGGCTACGGGGCTGTGGTCACCTCCAGCAGGACTCTTTCCAGCCTGCTGCTGGAAGAAACTGCCACCCCGCGCCTCTGCTTGGAGCTGGGGCAGCATGGCACAGCTCCCACAGAGCTGCTACCACCAGCCACCTTTCCTGAATGCGCTCTGAGCCGCCATTGCAGCAGTGCAGGACAAGGGCACCAGCTGCCGGCCTGGGGCTTGCCATCACTGCCGCCTGCAGGGGCAGTGGGGTTCTTGGCAGCTGTCCCCGCCACTGCTGGACCCGCCATGGGAGTTGCAGGCAGGGGTGATATCAATGCCTGATGCACTTGGTGGACAGCGAGAGCAACAGGCATGGCCACACGCTGATGCACGGAAACTGACCTTACACACAGGCCACGTAAAAAAACTGCAGGCATGTTTATTTTCTGTCGACAGGGAGTGGTACCATTCATTCCAAATCACCCACTCCCTGATCACATGGCTAACCCGGGCTTATATCCCCCTTCTGAGTGACAGGCGTCACACAGCTCTGATTGGCCCCACTGCTCCAAGCCCACCCTCTTCACTGCCCCATCCTTTCAAAGGCGGGGCTGTCACTGCCATTGTCCCATCACAGAGAGGCACGTCCTCCTCTTCTGGAAGACCTTGAGATGTTGTTCCAAGCTGTTGTGATGTCTGGTTTTTGCTGTCTCTGTCCCCCTAATCTGATGTTCGTGTCTAGTGTTTACAGATCTTGCTCTATCCTAGCCCTGTGTCCCAGCAGGGCCCTAACTTCCCTTTCTAACCCCCTTCTGAGCCCAACTTATTGCCAGGAGAAGGACCAGCGTTGGCATCCTGCTCCAACCCGGAGCCAGGGTGGCGACAGCAGCCGCAGCCCAGCAGTGCCGAGATCACATCGCCTGCTCCACTCCGCCGGCCAGCCGCCTCCTCGCTGCCAACACCACTCACAGCTCTCCCTGTGCAGCTGCTGATGAGGGAGGGTGATGGGCGGTCTGGCACCGTCAGCGCGGGTGACCACAGAGCATCTCCGCTCCACTGCCGCTCCGTCCTGCCTGCCACAGCGAGCTGGGACCTGATGGGAAAAATGGAGCACTGCACCTGGGCCAGCGTCCCAGCTCCGAGCATGTGCACTGCCCCATTCTGTTGCTTGCGCTGCCGGTCCATCACTCCATCCCTGTGTCGCTCCGCTGCCGCTGGGTCCCTCACTCAGCTACGGAGGACAGGTTGGAGAAGTTCCGCAGATTTCTGAGACTTCGGCTTTCCTTCAGGCTCCTAAAAATCTGATTTTGCAAGTAAGCAAACAAGTGAACAATCCGAACATTTCCCTTCCACCCGAAACCAACATTTTCATACCCATAACACATCTTTCCACCTGTGGGGGTAATGGTGACAAGTTCCTGCTTGGCACAGCAGCTGCATCTCCTCCATTACTATCCTACCCTCCCACGTGCACTTGCATAATAGGTACAAGGCTCTGCAAGTGTAACCAAAAAATGGCAAGCATGTCAATTCATCTGGATTGGAGGTGTCACTGAGGCTAAGTCAGCCTGCGGCCCACATCAAAACTACTTCCAAAAACTGTCATAGAAGACTTTCCTGAGAAGCACAGAAGTCCCAGTTTGTCAATTCGACCTGCTTCTAAGGGAAGTCTGTTGCCTCCCTGGGGCCTGGGTTTAATATATGACGACAAAAATTCCTACCCTGGTATAGCCTTCATATGATTCATTATTGATTTTTCATGTAGTTGTAGTAAGAAGTCCAAGGACAATGAAGAGAGCTGTCAGCACCTTGGGATAACTGATTAAAGGGCCAGGACTCCAAGTAGTAGTATTCTCTATCCTTGTAGCTTCAGGAAATTTTAAGGGAGGAAACAAACAGACCCAGCTGATCCATACCTGGCTCTGTCACTGATGTCATTGGCAGAATCTGGGGGATTTTTATCATGGGTCAGCTTGTGCAACATGAGGCCTCTGGGCAACAAGTGGGGTGCTCAACTCAAAAGGGAAAAGGGATCTTCACACAAAGGTTAGCAGAGATCATTGAGGGAGCTTTAAACTAGTTTTGAAGGGAGAAAGGGAAAGAACCAGGCTCAGTGGAGTTAAGTCATAATGCTTGACATGGTAATGTTTGAGGGATGGAATCTGCTCCAGTGAGCTGAGTATACTGGAGCAGATTTGAAATAGCATAAAGCACAGCATAAGGATCAAACGAGAAGCTCAGAGCTTTGGCCCTGTCACAGAGCTATGAGATAAGTATAACCTTATGTGCATAAGTATAACCTTTGGAGAAGAGTTATATGACTAGGTTAGCCTGATGGAGAGTTATAGGCTCTTCAAGAGGAATGCACAGAGCAGGCAAGGTTGAGGGGTGGCATTGTATGTATGAGAGGCCTTGAACTGTATGATGTTTGCAGTTTTTGATGACATAGTTGAGAGAATCTGGGTAAGGATGAAGGGAAAAGCAAATGAAGCAGGTGTTCTGTAGGAGTCTACTGATGACCACCCAGCCTGTACCACAACACTGAAGAATTATTCTACAAGGAACTAACAGATACCTCTATATCAGCTGCCCTTGTCCTTATGCATTATTTTAACTTCCCAGAAAATATGCAGTATTCCCCGAGACTATCATACAGTGAACACAAACAAGTACAGGAAATTTCTTAAGCATGTCGAAGATAACCTCTTGGTGCATGTACTAAAGGAGCCACTTACTTTGCTTGTAAGCAGAGAGGCACTCATGGCCAAAGTGGTGCTTGGTAGCTGTCTTGGTCATGGTGACTATGTAGTATTTGAGTTTCTAATCAATGGCAATAAAGGAAAAACTGTCTCTATGGGTTTTGTCTTTATAGTTCCAGAAGGCAAATTCACTGCTTCAGTATACCTGAAAGATGTACTGGAAGCCAGTCCCAAACACCATATGCCACCAAATCACTTAATATCCTTACCAGTCACAAACTATAGCTAGTAATGGCCTGCATGTATTCATTCCATATAGTGATTTGTTGTGGTAGCCGTTTTAAAGGCCTAAGGTTTAGTGCCTCTTTTGCAGGCCTGAACTTAGCCTAAGTGGCTCTGTCTCCCGGACAGCAAGCTGAACAGCAAAGCAAGGAGTGAAAACAACCTGGGAAAAGCCTTGAAGAAAACATCTGCAAAAAATTGAAAAATACCCTGGAATGTGGCTTTATCATGATAAGTAAAATTCTCTCAAAATACATCTGTGTTTTTTACACAGGTGCCTGGAGCCTCACATAGCAGCTTAGAGTTTTTCACACAATAACAAGTCCTTTTCTCTTGTAACAATCCAAACTTTCCCATACCAACAGGTGCCCCTCGATAACATGTTTTTGAGGACAGATGTTCCTCGAAAACATATTTTTTGAGCAATTTACCATGTCTTTCTCAAAGCAATTCTAGTCTTTCCCAAAATAAAAGTTTCTCAAAACAAGGAGAGATGACTTTAAACTTAGTCTAAGCCAATGCAGTTGTTAAAAAAAGTGTACCCACTAATGAGGATGTAACACACTGTTTTCTATAAAGTATAAAACCCATGGGTTTTCTTATTAAAATGTCTTCCTGCATGAACTTAGAATCTGTGTCATTACTATCTGCACTGGCTATGACTACAACAATTTGTATGAATAAAGAGTAGGGATTTAAAAAAAAATTCTATTTGCTTAGAAATGATTCATGCAGAGGTTTACATTTTGTCTCAGTGGAGTGAAAACCTCTCAGTGCTTAGCAGTAACCATTAGCTTTGTCAAAAACAGCAGAGCAGGAGGTAACACTTGATCCACCAAAGTAATACTAATGTTTAAAAAGTAGAAGATGGGTCATAATGGAGGAATGAGAGCATTGGTGCTACCTCATGAATCATAGTCTATATAGAAACCTGGAATTTAAATGTATACAAGAAAAAGAATGGATCTAACAGCTAACATCCCTCTAATGCAGAAGTCTTTCCTGAAAAGGCTGAGAATATTACTGAGTCTCTCTGATCATGTTGGAAAAAAGGCTTGTTATCTGGATAGAAAAGGAAAGAAAGATGACTTGGAACTGGTCATGGTATAAGTACATTAAGTATCCTTTTCTTTCAATTCCACCACTTTAGTCTTTATAAACTCTTTGTAACTGTTTTGACTGCTTTGGACTGCATAATTTTCTCCAGAACACCATAAGGATAAGTGGATATTGTTCCATACATCCAGAAAGACAAACTTTTGAACTGGTAATACAGGATTTGAAGGCAACTTATTTTGTTCCTTCTAGGCATCTTTGCCTATGAAATCTCTGGGCTTTAATGGAATACAGTTGGAAGAGTACATGAATAGGAGAGTTTAGAATAACACAGGGAGAGTTTCTTAAAGGATAGGAAAATGTTAGCATATATCTTCTCGTATAGCAACAAAGTTCTGTCATCAGCTCAAATTGCAAGCAGTATGTCACTTCTGATTGCATATATTATGGTTACTTCACACAATAGGAAGCCACATGCAAGTCTTTCCTCATATTCATCCATATATTCATTTTACATGCCCAAGCCAGCACTCCAGAGCATCATGAACATTTTTGTCAATCTCTGGCCTAATTAATTTTTTATTCTCTTCTGCCTAGTTACTCAGCCTCAGCAGGGCTGAATGGTTTGTAAGGTAAGTGTCTTTCCTGGGAAATAACAGAATGTGTTTGAAGTTCCTTAGGCAAGTAGGAAATTAAATCTGGATCTCCTACTGCCTGGCCAAGTCTCTGACCAATACGCTCTTAAAAAAGAAAACAAAGGAAGTGATAACTTCCCTTGTCATATTTGAATCAGTATGAGCCCAGGTGTGTTCTTTGCAATAAATTAAAATAGTAGACAAATCCTAGGCCATGTATCCCACATGACAGATACATCCCCATGGAGTCTAGTGAGGCATGAGAGATGAAATCCTGATAAATCCTCAGAACTTCTGTATTAAGTAACTACAGATAACAGAACAATGATTACTGAGGAAATGTTCAGATGCCAGCTGGCTATCGCTTCTTGTGAAATCTGTGCTGTGACATCTCTCTCTATGTTAACACATGATTAAGGTTTCCATCCAGGATGTTGGTACCTAAGAATCAGATGTTTCTGTAGCCTAGGGATCTTTCACTTCTACAAGGTTTCTTTCCTATCTAGTGGGAAAAAAAAATAGGAAAATGAAAAGGAACCAAAAAACCCCACTACAGCAGTACTTCTCCATTACACTGATGTGCCATCAGTTCAGATACATTTAGAAAATTTAGAAATGCTTGAATATGTAGGGAGAAGAGAAAAATAACTGCATACGAGACATAGGTATTATTTATTTAGTGAAATAATAGGGACTTTTATCAAAGGTCTTATTTATATAGCAGGTGAAAAAAATTTTAGGCTAACTTCTACAAAAACATTTGTGTTTCCTTACTAGTGCTTTCAGAGGAATTGTGCATGAGCTTTGCATGCGGTATGCACATCGTGCTAGAATATAAAATCAATTTCATACTGTACTTGAACTCAGATACACCCTGAATTTGAAATTTATTCATGGTTAGTTTAATGAAACTAAATAGAATTAAGATGCTTCTATAACTAAGAATTTGTTATTATGAACACTGGCATTTTTCTATGTTTCTGTGAACAGCATTCTATAAAAATTATTAATCTTAGTAGTAGAGATACATTATTAGTGAGATACTGAGTTACTGCAAAATAAATCTGACAAAATGAGCTGTCAACATATAAGAAAAAGATACCATTAGCCACAAATATAACACTTAATGGAAGACAGCATAGTGATAAAAATATAATCAAATTCTGCATAATTAAGTAATATACTCACTAATTTTAGCAGATGGCTACTTTAAATGGGAGACAAAGTATATTGAGGAGAAAAAGGGAAACAGAAGAGAGAGAAAAGATCATTAAGTATAGAAATTGAGACAAGCTAGCCTTGAAATGTTTGCCATTACCATTGTACTGAAATTCCAGCCGAATGGTGTTCTATAAAAGAATAAAAATCCTCTAAATTAAATGTTTGTTCTTGTTTGTATATTGGCACTTTTCGTATGTATTAGCTCCTTTTAGATAAGAATCTTTGAATGTTGTGGCAATGACTTAAGTAACTAAGGTTTAGGAAAGTATCATTGACCTCTAGCACCTAGAATAAGAATTATATCATTACTAACTAGTAACTGTACATTACTAAGTAGTAAATTTCCTTCAAATTACCGTATAGTACCTTTGCTTCTCCTGTAGAAGGATATAACTTTTCCTCATTCTGAAACTTTATCTTTTTATTTACTAAACATACCATTGTATAAGTAAATTTGAATACAAGATATTTCTCCACACATATTTTTGTCCATGACCATCCTCTTATAAGCCTAATTTCCACTGGATAGTTAAAGTCCTAGTTTCTCATTCAGATTATTAAAAACCTAAATACTTACATTGCACCTGCCTGTCAAACATTTTACAGTATCTTCATTCCAATTATAGAGAGCATCTGACAAATCTCTGGGTTTCTTGCAATGTTCATTCCAGCCTAAACAAACCATTCTATAAAATTCTCCACATATAATTAACAGAAAGCATTGTGCTGTGAAGCCACTTATTTGGGCTATTTCAGAACAAAATAATTTGTAAGGGAGTTCTAAGTTCTTAGGCTTCTGATGACCCATTTAATATCAGAAAATTCAATATTTTTTTCTCAAGACACAGGAAAGAAACTTCTCCTTTGGTATCAAAATAAGAGTATGATCGCATTGTGGGTGCATTTCTTGCTTTCAGTGAAAAAGCACTATCATTGACTTCCCCATGAGCTAGTTATCCAATACCCATGTTTTGAGAAAGGTCACTAAAGCACGAGTTAAAATACATTTTATCTAAAGTTCTTTTTAGTATATGCTTGTTCGATACACAGGAACTGTAGACAAATGTACACCACAGAGAAATGTCTTTCCTATGGTTGATAAGTAAGATAAGAGAATTTGAAAGAAATTGTTATTTATCTGAATGTACTTCGGCACAGCAGAAGTTCCAAAAAAGGTGGGCATACTTTTTATAGTGTGGTAGAACATAGAAAAAGACAAAATACAAGTGGGTTGGCCAGAATTGCTCATATAGCTTTTTTAAATCTCTAACAAAGATAAGTGCTTGTGTATCCTTGAAAATTGTGGGTATCTTTCACTATGCCAAAGCCTCGTCTCTCAGTGGAAGTCCATTGCAAGTATATTGGACTACAGAGACTTGCTTTCAACAGCCTGGTTGATACTCAGCACTTTCAGTCTCTCAGTAAATACTGTCTCTGTTTTAAGATGACAGGACATCGGGCAGGCCTTTTATCATCAATTTATATTTCAAACTAATACATATCATTCAAACTAATTAACAGGTATTTTATACTTGTATGGTAAAAAAAAATCAAGTAGAAACATAGTTTTTATAGAAGAGTACTATTGTCAGACCATGGCTTTATTAAGCTGACTCTTAGAACAAACTATTGCATAGAATAGCCAAACTAGCAAAGATATTTAAAAGTTTCCAACAGAGAAATATCTCCTGCTTTGGCTTTTGGAGGATGGCATAATCAGCAGAAATGTAATACAGATACAGGCAAACATTATTTGAAGCTGAGTAAAGTTAGAGGAAAGAATCCTGTCAATAACAATGGTATTTGGATATGGCCTAGCAATTCTCAGAAGAAGGTTAAAAGGGATAATTCTTGAGAGCTCTCCATGTGCTCCAATACTATTGGAAAATACCTTTTTTAATTTTAAAATTGTATCTTAGAATCTGGCCTTTGCATCTCTGCTAGTATTTACATATGCCTTTGAATACTTCACTTCCATTACCCATGTCTCTTATATTTCCACTTCCACATAGAACATTTCCATTTGAACTCTGAGAAGTGTGCTTACTATGTCAGTGTCCAACGGAGCACAATCATTAGAGAAAAACTTAGCAGGGAAAGTAGTCAGAATTTCTCATAGGAGGCAATTGTCATTGTGAGTGGGCAGTATGGGTTGCACAACTGCTACTGCATTCTCTAGCACTATAGTTCACTGTGTCCCCCTTCTCCAACGAACTCAGCACTGACAAAGTATCCTCTCTGGACTGCAACCCACTCTGGACTGCAACTCTCCTAGGAGCTCCAATTCCTTCCCGAAATTACTTGCCCCCTTCTCTGACAAGATAGAGTCTGTGGCACCTAGCAGAGTGTCTCCAGCAGTTGTGCCATTGCCTCAGGGCTGGCTGGAAACTGTTTCCACTGAATTAGGGAGTTACAGTGTGCACACACCTTCCACCGCCAGGCACAATTTTAGTTTCCACCAGTGACATCCATCCCTTACAATTTCAACCCCTCACTGGTGTAAAATAGGTTTTTAACCTACAGTGCTTACAGCAGTCTGAATGTGTACTGATTACAGTGCCGTGCTACAACTCCTGACAGTGTGACCCAAGTAGAGCCAGATGACCTCCTTTTACCTCCTTTTAGTGACGTACAACAAGTATAAAGAGGGAATTTCATCCAGTTTAACTGTACTGTAAATAGGCTTTACACCCCTCACACAAACATTTTGATCTATGGTGAAAATGTGATCATTACTTATTAAGTGCCAGAAGCACATTCTCAAGCAGGCCTTGTCTTACAGAGGTCAGAATTCAATCCTATATTCAACTGCAATGAAGTGATTGCAAATGAGCTTGTTTCTTGTAAAGTCAGGTAACCAGGGCAGTGTTGGGCTCTACCTCAGCACTGTAGAGTAACTGTATGAGATGTAGGAGACCAAGAGGGGCTGAACGGAGATGGGGTTAATATAAAATATTATTTCTTTCAGGCAGGTCCAAAGCACAGAAATATAAATATATATTCTAGCTTAGACATAAAAGGAAAATAAAAGGGAATTGTTAAATACAAGTAAATGCAGCTTCAATGAGGGTATGGAGTTAAAAGTAAGATGAAGTTACCTTGTGATTTCCATCTATACCTTACTGAAAGAAAAATGCTATTAGATCTTTCTAACTAAGATGGGTGGGAAGTTTTACATGATGAATGCAAAATATCGTTTTGTATGTTAAAAATTAATAGAAGAATTTCTGTCCTGGGCAGTAAATATACATAGGGTAATGAGATAGCTACTCTGACGACAAAACCTGAACTGTCTATCCATAAAGTAAAAATTAGTGATGGCTAAGAATAAAGCAATAATGACTTGTTACATTCACATAAATCTACACTTAGCTCTCATTGGGTAGTGGAAGCAGCCAAGTAGAACTGGATATTAAACTTATGTCAGATGGTTGAAGACAATCTGTGTGTTATTCAGAAGCAATCTGCTATAAGCAAATGCTGTGCTTATATAAATGACAGAAACTAATTCCGGTTTTGTAGAAGATATAAGGGAGAGAAAAAAAATCATATTTTCTTACTGTCCTGATTGTTTAGGATAGGAAATATTGCCTAGCCCTTGCAGGTGGAGAAGTCCTTCTATGTTCTCCACAGAAGACAAGAATACCCAATATATATCAGATTTTCCAATAAGGTGCTTCCAGCTGTAGTTGCATGGGAAAGTTTCTTCTACAAGCCCTAGAGGTTCACTGTCAGAAGAAAGTTCATAACTCCTGTAGCAGTTGCATAATAGTAAGTACGTTTATAACCTACCTCCCCTTATTGTACTGTAGCAATATTATAGGAAGGTGAACATATTATAGGAACAGTGAAGACAAGCAATTCTTCCAGGTAAACCTCTTTTCTGACTAGGTAAACTCAAGTTCTACTAAAATGTCTCTCATCTAACATTTCAATATCAACCCTCAAATATTACCGACCTAGCATAAATTTTTTGTGTTCATCCTGCCCCCTATCTTTCTTAGATTAAAGAGAAATAGTAGTGCTGATTCAGAACTAGACAGAAAACATTTTGAAGCATCCAGTCAAATTAAGTTCCTGGAAAATTAAACTAGCAAAGGCATGCATCAGAGATGAAAGCTTCACTGCATTGCTGTATTCTAGGCAATGAGTTTGTATTGACTGAGTTCAAGATGAGGACATTCTGATCTCTGTGCTTATAAAATAAAATGCCCATGAAAGTAACTTTCTGTCTTTCCTGCCAAGGCCTATAGTTCTAATCACAGTGAATTTACCAAGAGAGAAAGAGAAGGTAATGCATTTTAGACTGACGCCAGGTTCTCTAGGCTAAGAGAAACAGATTATTTTAAAATACACAGTGAAAGCTGGTTGGCCTCCCTGCTTCATTTTGACTTCCAGAGTGCACTGAACGTTTTCTCAACGGTGAGCTTTTAATAAGGTGTAAGCATGCTGAGTGGATTTTAATAGCAGGTAAATGGACCAAATTAAATGAAATTTTAAGGGCTCAAGCTAATGAAACATTAGAAAGACTCAAGTTTTAGATGCCATGGCTTTCTGAAACTGTAGCTTTTTATCTGCAGCAAGCACCTTGTTTTACAAATAGCTTCTGTACCTGGCACAGGTGCCCTGGTGGTGGCAGCAGCACTGGGGGTTCTCGCAGGGCAGCCCATCCAGGGCTGCCCCGCCCGGACACAGCTGTTCCAGCGGCTCCAGCGGCCCCACCGCAGGGCACGGCTGAGCCCCTCAGCCACGGGCGGGAGAGAGCCCTGGGGAAAGCCTGGCCAAGGGAGGGCAAAACGCTGCCCGGCAGCCAGGGCTGAGTGAGTGGAACCGTGTGAGAAACAGCCCTGCGAGCCCTAAGGGCAGAGCGGGAGGAGGGCAGGAGGGGAGGAGAGACCCCGGCAAGGGTGGCAGTGCCGATGCGGAGAGACCGCGATGGGACAAATGGACATGCCCAGCGGGAAGCTGCAGCCTATACAGAGCCAACAATTGGGCAGGCTTACTCTGAAGGACTGCAGCCTTTGGGAAGGCTCCAGGCTGGAGCTTGGGAAGAGCGTGAAGAGGAAGGAACAGTGGAGAGGAGGTGTTGTGGTGCTGACTGCAGCCCACCATTCCCCATGCCCCCGCGCTGCTCAAGTGGAGGTAGAACACCAAAAATGTTGAAAGGAAGTGGAGCCTGGGAAGAAGAGGAATGTAGGGGGAATGTGTTGTTTTCTTATTTGCCTTCCTGCTTATTTGTCTTGCCCCTCAGTCCACTGTCCCCATCTAAAACTGTTTTTAGTTGACAATAAATTAAAAAAGGTTTCTTCAAGTCGAGTTTGCTTTACCCATTAGGGTAACTGAGAAGTGAGCTTTTTTTCCTTTATTTTCCCCTCCCGTTCTGTTCAGGAAGGAGAGTGAGAACAGCTGGATGGGCAGATGGCTAAGGTCAACCCAACCCAGGTCCAAATAAATGAGACCCTTAAAGCTTATGGTTGTCAGCTGGATAGTAATGTAAACTAACTTTTCATCACAAGTGCTAATCTGTTGTAAAATTCTTACATGATCTTCACATTTCTGATCTGTCAGTGAAAAGCCTTGGGAATCTAATCATGAGAACATCAAAAGAATAAAAGTTTAGAAAGTAGGAGAATGGATAAGGAAATACATCTAAAGTGGAGAAATAAATATCATATAACGCTCTATTAAAGAACAAAATTGATTTACATGTGCGCAATTTAAAATATTTTGTTTGAAATTTCACCTCATTTCTTTGTATTGAATTTTTGGGGAAAAAAAATCCTTTTTTACTGAAAAAAAAATTGACAGCAATTAACTTCGATAGCACTTGACATAAAAAAGAAAAACAGGCTGCAGTGCCTAGTGCATTCTAGACCAGCAGCACAAAGGTGGCTTTCTTAACACACTTGAGAGAACACCAGACCCTTTATCTTATGCCTTTCCAGTCAAATCTCATACACCTTATCATGACCATTAACTCTTTAAATTCTTTAAGAACTAAATTTGTTTCTTGAACTCTGATTTTGTAGCTCAGTTTTCTGGAAAACCATGACTGTCTATTAAAAAGATATATCTAACGAGAAAAGCCCTCCTTTATCTTCCAGGAGTGATTTGTTGCCTGGAATTCTGTGGAACTGCAGACTATAAAACTGCTGTGTCCAAATTAGTCAGCAATGTATACTACCCCTAAAAATGTCTACTTCATCTAGCATAACCAGAAACTTGAATACAATGCTAAGATGTAATGGCCTATATTGATTCCATGTGATTTTTTTTCTCTTTCCCTTTTTTTTACATTGAAGGCTTGAGCTTCCTTCCCCCCTTCTATTTTTTTTTTTCCTAAATCAGTATCCTTCTTAAATCCCTTCTTTAGAGTCTTTTTTGCTGTTGCTGTCTGACATAAACAAGCTTATCCTACAGTGCTCTCTCCTCTTGTTTTTGGTCTATAATAGAGGGATTGAATGAATTATAAAATGCTGGGTAGTGGGCACGTGCATTTTTGCCACTATATTATAAACAGAGTTTGATCTTCTTGTTTTGTTGTATTTGGTTCACAGTAATACCATAGCAAAGAGGATGATATATTAATTGGTGGCAGCAACACAGCAGACCTCATTCATTGAATAAATCTTTTTGTTTTATTACCATTATTGCAGCAAAAAGATGGTACATATGAAAGTCTTTTTTTTTTTTCTTCCACAAAAATTAGTTCCAGGCACTGTGTCGCAATAGGAATAATGAATGAAACTACTCAATGCACAACAAAGCTGGTATAGTATCCTTGCTAATCTCTTAAGAGGAGGCTTTTTTTCTCCCATACATTGAAAAATGAAATATGTGAACTTTAAAAGCAGTGATAGATGCTTTAAAAGAGGAAAATAGTGGGTGTAATGTGTAAAGTTTGTTTTGATGATAGAATTGCTTTATATTGTGCAGTCTGTCACAATCATGTTATGACGGTTGAAACAAATCAGTGCAACATTTGTGCTGGAAAATGCTTTTTTGTCAGCATTTTTCACCTTGTAACAAAAGAAAATTAACTTTCAAAATATTCTGACGTGGATATTTTTAAAATATTTTAGGTTAGATTTTTATTTCTTGTATTTCACCAGTTAAGCATAGCAAAAATACAGTAAGGTGACAGCCTGCTGTTGCTTTGCATTTGTCTGTCTAAAGCAATTTTCAAGAGTGATAAATTTAATATCCCAAGCTCACAAGTTCTCAACTTAAACAGTGTCTCACAAAAGCCAGGTAACTAAAGAGGGGACAGCGATAAAGTTCCCCACCAAGATTAAATAATGGATTTTGTCTAGAAGAGAAAAAAACACCCATGTAATATGAGACTTTTCATTGTGTGAAATTATTATAAATGACAATAAGAGGTATTTCCACTAAAGGAGATTTAGTTTATTAACAACATTACAAGATGGGCAAGAATAAGAAAGTGTCACCTAAAAACAGGCTACCAGAGAATTATAGCCTGGGATATCAAAAATCCAGTTAAATGCGTCTGACACTGCTTCAGCACAAGATGGTGAAATAGGCCTTTAAAACATCCAAAATACTGTGTGTGTTACTGTAGAAAAAATATTTTTTAATGTGAAAAACCCGTCTATTTTCATCTTTCCATTCTCTGGAGTACTTGAAGTCTGACACTGCTGCCACTGAGTTGGGGTTAGAAAGGGAAGTCAGGGCCCTGCTGAGACACAAGGCTAGGATACAGCAGGTTCTGTAGACACGAACATCAGATAAGAGGGACAGAAAAGGCGAAAACCAGACATCACAACAGCCTAGAACAACATCTCAAGGTCTCGTAGAAGATGAGGATGTGCCTGTCTGCGACGGGACGATGGCAGCAGCAGCCCAGCCTTTGAAGGGACGGGGCGGAGAAGAGGGTGGGCTCGGAGCAGGAGGGGCCAATCCGAGCTGTGTGACGGCTGTCACTCGGGAGGGGGATATAAGCCCGGGACAGTCACGTGATCAGGGAGCGGGGGATTTGGAAGGCATCTCCTTGCGCAGAATAAACACACTTTCTCATAACGAAGCCTACGTTGTGAGTTCGGTTTCTGCGAGTCACCATAAGCCCTATTGTTTGGTGACAACAAGACCAACAAAAGTCAGGTGTATTTAGCTTTAGAGCTCAGTGCCAATAATGCCAAGGTTGTGCATATGATTCCCATAGGGGCCATTCACTTATATGCTGGACTTGGTGATCCTTGTGGATCCCTTCCAACTCAGAATATTCTCAATGTTTTGTGTTGTTTGCCTATTAAATTAATAGCTGAAGGGAACTCTGTGCAAGTATCCATCTCATGAGTCCTTTCATCATTTCTTTTACAGGGAGAGGTTTTTAATTTAATTCCTAGTATGTAATTAACAATTCATTTTCCTGAGATGTTAATTGTTATAATCTGAACTAGGAGTTCTCCATTTTTATGCTTTTTTACAAATTATTCACTCCCTGTTCCACGAAACAAGTTGAAAAGATCTGTGAGCGTGTGTTAGTGCTTCTGAAGTTCAGCTGAGGTTTGTGCTGCTAGCTCCATTCACTACGTTTTTATGATCTCGCTTTATCTAATTTAATGAAAGGAGGAAATATGTAAAATTTTCTCTCTTAGCTGGATGCAAAACTGGTTGCTATTTTGTCACTTTACAAATGCATAATCTACTAATAGATGTGTATGCACTAGTACATATGTTTGTTTTACCTATCTACAAGTTTCAGTGACTTTCACTGTAGAAAGGAGTTTTCGTTCCTCTTTCTCATCAATCTGTCCAGTTTCACTGGGGATATACCTAGAGCTATAAAGATTATTTCAACTCATATGAAGTGCTACATTACTTTTTTTTTTTGAGTCAATTTTCATTGACAATATGATATTAAAATGTTAAACTATGTCATGTGCATTTGAGAAAGCCTTGTCTCTTGCTTAATGGTTTCAGAAGAAGTAATGCATCTTTTCCTGAAATTGTTTAATTGTTTCAATAAATCATAGAATCACAAGATGGTTTGAGTTTGAAGGGATCATCTAGTTCCAACACCCCTGCCATGGGCAAGGACACATTTCATTAGATCAGGTTGCTCAGGGCTCCATTCAACTTGGCCTGATTTATGTATATTTATAAATACTCATTTAATTCAAATAAATGCACAGGCATGAATCTTAAGAGAGAAGTGACTTGCAAATTTAACATCTACTTAACTAATTTTAAAGGAAAGCTAAAATAGTGTGTTAAATCATACTTTAAAAATTTTAATTAATAGTTACCTTCAAATCACTTAAATTAATAAAAGGATTGCAGTGGCTGATTGTTCACATCACCATGACATGAAAAGTGTTTATTCAAGGGTTATTTGTATGCATGGTCAGCTGATCTCAGCTGGCAGGTAAGCCCTCAACCAATTGTTTGGTCACACTCTCTCTGCAGGAAGGGCAAAAGCAAAAAAACTCCCATTGGTTAAAAAAAAAAAGCCAGTTCAATATTTGAAGGAAAAGAAAAATAAACAAGTGATGTTAGAATAGTCACTCACAACCAGAAGTCAAATGTCTCACTTATCCACAAACAATAGCTTCTTTGGAAAAACTCAATGTTTGATTTTCTTGCTAAGCATAAAATTGTGATATGGCATATCTCTTTAGTTACTTTGGGTCACTGTCCTGGTTGTATTCTGTCCCAAAATCTTACCTATCATCAGCAAGAGTGGGAAACACAGGCACTGAAACAGTGTTTGATGCTGTGCAAGCACTCTCTAGCATTAGCTAAAACACCAGTGCATTATGAAGAATGTTTTGGTCACCTGTTTAAAGCCCAGCATGATGTGGACTGCTATGAAGAAAATAACTCTGTCCCAACTAGATTTAATAGACTAATCATTATTAAACAGAAAAATTGAAAGCTTAGACTATTAAAGCTGTCTCTTAGCCTCGTAAAATATTGTGCAAGATTTTTAAGTTGCCACTTGACGGTGTTTGGAGATGATTGGAGTTAAATTGTGTCTTGCCCAAACAGTCTACTTCCCACTGCTCTTAATTTCCTTTGATTTTATGGACACTACCTTTATGCAAATAAATCTGTACCACTCGTGTTGACATAAAGTGGTTAAGAGAAATATTTGAATAAAATCTCAATCAAAAAATAAGTAAATTTCAATTTCTAGTTGAAATTTAGTGAGAAAGATGTACCAAGTCAGTGAGAAATTTATATATTTTTGTTAACAAATGCAATGGAGTGGAAAAGACAGAGCTGTAAGGGCTACAACCTAAATAATTTTCCTATGCCTGCCTTTCCACTAACAATATATCCTTCTTTTTAAAAGCAGTAAAAATGACTGTTCCAAAACATAAAAAAGATGTTTTTGTAAAAGTTTGATGTCAGTAGGATGCAAGTGCTAGTCAATTACACAGCAATTTCTAATCCATAATTAGACATATACATACTGTCATGACGTATTATTATTTAGCACAATATGCATTTCTCAGTGACTTTTATCTAGCCTTATTTGCTTATAATTTTATCCCTATTTTCAGTTATCTGGATTTCTTGAGCTATTCTGATTTTCTTTGCTAGTATAAGAATGGACAAACAAAAATGTTAATGCTCCCAAGTACGTGGGTATCCTAATTTTTCTTTTAAGGAAAACAGAAATTGGAATCACTTTTAAAGACATCAAGTTAGAGGAACATAACACACACGTTTAATAAAAGATTTTCCAAAAGTAAATTTGCCTCCTACTTGAAAAAGATTTAGAATATCTGCAATTAGAATAAAAAAAAAAAAAAAA
>VXBA01004175.1:138568-176229 GCA_013399895.1 Serilophus lunatus
AAAGCTGAGGTAGACAAGTATGAGAACAAATAAAAAATACCTTCTTTTAGTGAAACTGTCTTTGTCCTCTGAGAAGTGGTTCCTAGCATCACTACGTTTTGGTCATGAAACAAGGGAATTTTTGCAGTCTGAAAGCAAATGCCTAATAAATTCACTTGGGAGATATGATTATACCTGTACCAAGCTCTTGCCTTGTTCTTGAAAATGAAAATTGTGTGAGTTTTCTTCTTTTATACAAAAATAGTCTTTTAATTTATTACCTGCCACCTGCACTGTATTTGTAACAAACAGCTAGAGAATTCAAGGTGTTGTGCAAAGCACAAGGCATGTTAGCTGATGCTATTACTAGACATCCAAAAGCACAGGGTCTATAGGAAAGAAAAGTAAAAAAGGGGGAATTATAAGATCTGCATTATCAAGTGTGTGCACATCAGGCTAAAAACCATGGGTTTCATTCAAAGCAGTTATTTTTCCTTACATCTTGCCATTCCATTAGGAAAAAAAAAAGCAGAAGAGTATTGGAAAATCTTTAGTAAGCTTGTTCCTCTTACTTACTGAAGGAAACGATATAAAAAAAAGTTTTTTTCCCAGCATGAAAAAAAGATGTTTTGATTCACTGAGGGCACAGGTACAGTAGTTAGCCATTGCACATTGATCAGTTTTACACCTTTACAAGTCTCAACTACTGGACTGTATTATCTCAGGGAAGTAAACTAAATTCTTGTGTTTTAGATGTAGGGAGTTTATGTCATATTTTAATTCCATTAATTAAATTAAAATGAAGCCAAAGTAAGTCATTGTTTTTCAGCAAGAAAAAGTTGTAATAGCAGGAAGCAGCAATAAAAGTAATTTTCTGCATCACAGCAATTTCACAGAAGTTCTGATCAGCACTGTGGGTTTTTTTGCATATATTTGATGCAGAAGAAGTAGTCAAGGTACTGAGGATACCTGAGCAATTAAGGCCCAGACACGTCAGAGCCACCTGATGCCTCTGCTTACAGAGCCTCTGACCATTGTTTTAGAGGTTCAATTGAACATCAGGTCTGGGCCTCTGAACTCAGCTTGAGCTATGCTGTACAGCTGCAATTGTCCCTGTGTCCTGGAGGCAACTTTGACCTATATTAGAGGCAGCCTGATCTCCAGTTTTGTCTTCCAAGTTGCCCCTACACTGCATGTCCGCCTAAGCCCTGTTGGAGATTCTTATTTTCTCATTCATCTTCCTAGATTAACCTCAGACCTGAGACATGAGTTCAACCTCTCTGGGTGTACAACCTCAGGGTTCGTTGATTAATCCTATCCTCAGCTTGGTCCTCCTTGGGTGCTGTAGGACTGTGTCTGATTGGTGAGGGTACTGCCCAACTGGCACTGGGATCACCCTTGGCTTCTGGCTTGTCCTGCCTCATGGAGCAGCTGCTGCTTCTCCTAAAAGTGAACTGCGGCAGTAGCTGGGAGTCTAGACCTAAGGTGAAACCAAGCTTTTGGAGCAACTGGCAGTCATGACCAGATCCCATACTCTTGGATGCTGGTGCACTATCTTGTGGGGTGGGAAGTCACTGGCCTCAGATGCCTTTATCCATTAAATGGGATCAGTGTGCCTAGGGACAATCAGAATGGCACATGATGCAGAACAGGAAAACCTAAAGATCATGTAGAACCCTGCCCTGTGAAGCAGCAAGTCCCTGTCAGCTGTGGGCTGGAGCTGTGGAAGGGCAGAAATATGATATCTCAGTGGTCAGACCTGTCCTCCTTGGCTGCTTTTTCTGAGGACTGAATTTTGTATGCGTGCTTTGAGGTTAAGTTACTGTTCATGTCTAAAAACTGACCTGATCTGTAGGGAGGCATGAATGTTAGTCAAAATCACCTAATCAGCAGACAGTCTCTGTTGCTAGCTTTGTAAAATGACCCCACCTGCAGACTCTAGGTTAAAAGAAAGTTTTGGTTATAATAACTGCTTTGTTGTGGTATTGTTCTACTAAGGATCCCTAAGCAGTCTGCCGGCCTTCGTGGTGTTGGGTGACAGCAGTGTGTTTGTGAGTGAAGACCCCAAAAGAGATTGGTAATGTACTTGAACATAAATGTTGGATCTGATAATGCATGATAAAGGACTAATCTGAGTGCTCTAGTCTTTCAGGTGGTCAAGCTAAAGTCCAGAGCTCAACTTCTTGGTTTCAGAGTGGTAGCATTGTCAAAACTACCTTTATTACTAAATAAAATAATAAAATAGTATGCTACACACTATTTTTCAGCCTCCATGAAGTTCTAATTTGAAGAGTTTGATCTAGAATGTCATTCTACAACTCTTAGACCTTAGAAAAAGGCAGGAATATTAGTCTTGTAATGATGATTTCTCAAGAAATCTGGATAGCTTTTTCACCATAGACGTCAATCAAGTGATAAGTTAAGTACCCTATAAATCACCGATCTGTCTTTTTGTTGTATTTTCAGTGGAACACCTTGACTGATTCTGCCATCGAGAATGTTTCTTTCAAATCTAGAACAAAACAAAATACTTTTTGTGTAGATTAATTGCTACATTTGAAGTTAAAAATTATGAATAATTTGTTATTTTTTTCTGTTAAGTCATCATTACTTATTTGTGTTATGACATTTTTTGTATAATTAGAAAATTCTTATGCTGCTCAGAACATAATTGTTTTCTTGTGCTGAGGGATAGTGAACACTCTTGCAAAGATGAGGCCATCTCAGCATTATCATTTGACAATCTCAAGCAACAGTCAGTATTGCCTTAAAGGAAATAAAGGAGATAACAAAACTAAAATATTCATAGAAATTTTGTCTCTATCTCTTGAATGCAAACATAGGTTTGCTTTTAGGTTTTGAAATTGTTTGTCTTCAGCTTTCTGATATCACATAAGTACAATTCACTGACAGGAGACCTTCCAATTAGCAACTGGCTTGAATAAACAAATTTATTTACATTTTCCAAGGATTTACTTTCCAAAGTACTAAAGCCCAAATAAACTGACTAAAGTTTACACTATTCTCAATATATGTAAGTTGTTGGATATTTCTTAATTTTGTAATGAATCAGTGAGGTCTCTGCAGTGACTGATTCTGTGCTAATAACAAAGCAGTTTGCTTACTCCATGAGCCACTAAGATAAATGCAGATGTGAAAAATGGCAGAATTGGTTTAGGGGACTAAGGCTAGGTTAAGGAAGTACACATCAGAACAGAGGTACCTCATAGGCAAGAGAAGTTCCTTTCAGATTTGTATTCATACATTTCTTAGCTGTAGCTCCACATCTCAATTCTGTACAAGCCACAGAGTTTTCTGAACCTGAGCTGGAAAGAAATTCAGCTCTCATAGCACTTTCAAGTCTGAATACTGCATGTCTGAGTCTGAAGCTAGCCAAGATCAAATAAAAAGAATATGGAGAAGAGGGTCTACCTGTCCATATTGAATGTTGGATTACTTAAAGTGGATTTTGATCCTATTCAATTTGTGCTAGTATCTGCAGAATTTGATCCATCCACCCCCTTAGGCTACATGCTGACAACCTCCTTAAAGATATAAATCTTCCTTTAATATTTGAGTGTCTTCCAAAGCCTATGGTACCTCAGCCTTCATAAGTATCTCAGCTCACTGGCTTCATCCTCTCACTGCATGTTAGCTATCCTGCTGATCTGATTCCCCTTCTCAAAGGTTTTGTTTTGTATTACTGCCAGGAAGCTATAGAACTTGAGTGACAAAGGGACTTTTGACACATTGACCTTTTTGTATCTACAGTTCCCTATGTTGCTACTTCAAGCTGCATTTCCTGCTTGTTTCAGAAATGCTTTTACTCTTACATTTAATTCAATAGATATAAATTACAGACAGGTTGTACTCATCTCTCATTTTTATAGAATTTTACCAGTCTGCTTCTGCTATACTGAATGCTCCTGGTAACTGTGCCCACTTCTGAATTTCTTTTTTGTGTTTGTGTGTGGTGACAAAATGAGTGCAGACTAGATTGCTACACTAGTATTTCTCTGTTATACTTTACCTCAACTTCTTATCACTTTTGGTAGAAAAACCCCAGCATTCTCCTTCAAGTGAGGCAAATTGCAGGTCTATTTGATGCAACTGTTTCTCATTACTTCTGCTTTGGAGGCTGCTATAATGCTGTCTTCCTAGAATCTCTTTTTATCTCCCTTTCTTCCACTGTCCTTGAAGTTTCTTGTTTATCCATTTATGGCTGATCTGTTACCTGAATGCACTAGCCAGAGTCATGCACTGGCAATCCAGAGGAACATGGTGTTGGCTTGCAACTCTTTCAGCAACTTCCTTTTGAAATTTAAACTTTCCCTTTTATTAATGTATTCCTTTACTTGTTGAGGCTGAAATGGTAGATTTTATATTATCACTTCTATATCTTGCCATTTTCACACTGTTTGAGCATTTAGCTCAGGGGTTTAAGAGAATCCCTAATAAAACTGCTCAAGCACTACTGAAAAAAATATCACTAATGACACTCTTGTGCACTAACACAAGCAGCTACCACTAACCAGAAAGTGGTAGCAATTTCTCAGCTTCCAGCAATGAAAGCAGATACATCTCTATAAGAAGGCCTTTACCTCAGAAACATGCCTGTCTTTTTTAAAATCCCTACAGTTTAAAGAGATTTTGAAGCATGTTTGGAATATCATAAAATACAATGTATTTCAAATGAACTGAGGAAAAGCTTAACGTCTACCTGCTGAACTTTATCAAAGACCTTTCTCTTATTAGGAAGCTTTCATTTTTCCTAACCATGTCTGTGACAATTACTGAGAAATACCTGTCAGAAGTAATTGCTTGGCTTCTGGCCCTACTAGGTGAGAATAGTCTTTTCATGCCATGACTTCCTTGCTTGTCAGAATTTATTGTTGACAGCAGTAGATTCCTCATGCTGAAGACTACTAAATGGTTGACCTTTGAATGCTTCCTTCTTTGTCATGTAGGCTGACTTAGGCCTGGCCACCTTGAGCCTATCAGGTATTACCTTTCAGTTGGTCTTTAAAAGTGGTTTTCATGTTTGCCATGGTAAGGTTTTGATTAATAACTGGCTTCATTTTGCAGTCTGATATAAACACTTCAGTGATGAGATTTTTCAGAAAATATTCTGAATGTTGAGTATAGTATTTGTACCTTATATAAGGTACCATATCTAATCAGTTTGTGTTACATATTCTTACATGTTTTTACTTTACAGTGTTGCTATCTTTCTTTAAACCATTTATATTTCATCCTTACAGTTATATCTATACTTCATGCTTTAATTTCAGATTTTTCTTTGATGGGAATCTGGGCATAGTTTAGCTGTAACCAATATTTTCTTTCCATAAAGATGCAACTTCTTAAATGGCAGCTCCATTGGTCTAGGCTGAAGGGAATTGAGTTTGCTATTAAAAGTTGTAGAAGATATTTGTAGAAGGAAAAAATTTTCACCAAGTTTTATTTCCAGAATCACAGAATCAAGTAGGTTGGAAAAGACCTCTGAAATCATCAAGTCCAGCATCTGACCTCACACCACCTTGTCAACTAAACCATGGCACTAAGTGCCACATCCAGTCTCTTCTTCACCATGCCTCCAGGGATGGTGACTCCACCATGTCCTTGGACAGGCACTTCCAATACCTAATAACTCTCTCTGTAAACAACTTCTTCCTAATGCCCAACCTAAACCTCCTCTGGTGCAGCCTATATTTTCTCATTCTGTCACTGGTTGCCTGGGAGAAGAGACTGACTCCCAGCTGGTTACAACCTCCTTTTAGGTTGTTGTAGAGAGCGATCAGGCCCCCACTGAGCCTCCTCTTCTCCAGGCTAAATAACCCCAGCTCTCTCAGCTGCTCCTCATAAGACTTGTGACTCAGTTCCCCCACCATTCTCATTTCGCCATTCTTGTAATCACCATTCTCATATGCCCTATTTGTTAGCTGCAGATTACATTCTTGCAAAATGTCGCTGAAATGATCCCTTTTCATTTGCGACTTCACCTCTGGCATGGCAAATTTCACACTCAAAGCATATGGTTCTTGTTCTAATTTCTAACCTATCATCATTCAGTCTAGAAAATAAACATCTAAGTCTCAGTTACACCAATAATACTTGATAGACTGTATCTATCTGAAAGAACAGGACAAAAGATTCTTCTGATTGTGCAGAAAAGTTCAAGACTTTAGAGCCTTATATTGAAGGATAGGACTGGGAATTCTGAAGTACCTGTCTTCTCCAGTGCCGCCTCTGTTGGAGTAGGGTACCTTTTTGCCAATCAAATTAATAGCAAATATTTGTTAACTACTCAATTTTGTCTGAGAGAGAAGCCTCAGGTGATTCTCCTGGGGCACTTCCATTGAGACTTACAAATGAGATTCCTCCTTCCTCAAATGGATCCTACTGTGTTTATATTATATTAAAAAGAATGAGTGCTGAAGTTACTGTCTGCTGCAGTGTTCAATGTAAATGGAATAAACATCTAGATAGCTTTTGTATCTTACTGTCAGTTTATCATGTTTATCAGCTTTATCAGCTGCAGGTTTATCTGCTGCAGGGCCAAAATTCTTTTTAAACCCATATATTGATGCTACTGCTCACATCTTTCATTTTGTTTTAAAAGTATGCTGAGACAAATTGGGATGGGACAGATAAGGTTAAAATTGCACAATAGAGGTCATGTTACATTATGCAGTGGGGCTTGTATATAGGAAACATGTAAGGAGACGACCCATTAATGTGGTAAGGTTTTCCCTCATCATCTCTTCTCAGTAATCAACCATCTTACAAGTCTTCCTTTTTTTTTTTTTTCTTGGCTATCTAAATTTTGTTTGAGTTTAACGTAAGATTGTAACAGATGGCTTTGAGATGAATTACTTAATACTGTTTTGGTTTTTGTTCAGTTTTAGTTATGTTATTTTTTTTCCTCTTGTTAGATTCTGTTTCCTTCCCTTGCCTGCAGTGTTTTTTCACCTCTACAATTCACTGCTTGACTCATCCTTTGGCTGCTTTATAAGAAAAAAAGAGAGAAGTGGTAGATCATGGCTACTGACATTGCTTGTGACTAAAAGACACTTTATTTATTTATTTCTGTTGTGTTATTTTAGACTTGTTTGTTCTGTCTGAATAATTCCTTTAGTCCTTATACTTGAACAAGCTGATTCACTAGAATACCATTTTCTATTAATTGTTACTGGGAGAGATTCAGAAAAAAATAGTGATGACACTTTCATTAGGCAAATGATACCTGTCTTCTAGTTTTTGTATATGATGTATCAATTTCTTGGCTGCTAACAAGTATACTCTACAGTATTAAATTTTTGAAGGATTTTCTTCGTGTCAGTTTTGAGAAGAGATAAAAGCAAGTCATTTCAGGCTGTAAAAACAGAACCAGTAACATAGCGACATCTGTCATATGCATGTGTCTGTTGTTCAAGAAATAAGTACGAGATGCACTTCTGGAAGGAGAATGTTTAATGGGTTGAAAACCACACAGAGAATACTGATATTAAGTTTATTAAAAGCACTTGTTCATTTTTTTCACAATACATGAATTTTAAATCAGTATACTATATTTATGTTTACTCTGATGCCTTAAATGCAAGTAGCCGAACTAATTTCAAGTATTAAAAGGGAAAACACTCTCTTTTTATGCTGTCCAGTGCCCCAGAAGTAAATGCCAAATGAAATACACAAGTTGCATAGGTTCTACAGTTTTTCTACAGTTTTTAATTACAGTATCTGATCATTACATCATCATTAACTCCCCTTTCCCCAGCTGTCCCTCCCATAGTTCTACCCTCAACACACCTCAGACATGCCTCCTGTCTTGAATCTGTAATCTCAAAATAACCCTCTATTCCTCCTATCTTCGTCTTCCTTGCTTTGCCTTTTGGTCTTTTGGCATGCTACCAGACCTCTGGAACATCTTCAAGTCTTTTAGACTGGCTTTGTCTGGCTTTGCTAGATGTTATCGCTCCTCCTCAGTACAATCTCCATAAACAACCAGAGTCCTTTATCTTGGCAAAAAATTGTGTCTTCGAGAAAACACTTAGCAGTGGTGAAAACTAGCGAAAACTACATAAACTATACTTTAGAAAATGTGTACTTAATTACTAGAAAACTATATAAATAAGCTTTATGCCATCAACTCTGATAGCTCTTTTTACTTTAAGTCAGTTACCAGAAGACCATTCTCACTCTTTTGTTTCTTCTTAAGAATATCATAATGCCACTCCATAGTTGGACCACAGCTTGTCTGAATTCTGGAAGTGCATGTGTTCCTGCCACTCCTAAATTGAAAATTTCATAAAACATGCTAACATTTTCTAAACTGAAAATCTGCAATTTTGTTTGGTTTTTGGGTTTGTTTTCTTTTAACAAGAAAAACAAAATAAACTAAAATATTTGGAAGGAGATTTTTTTTTTTCATTTTGTAATTTTATAAATTCTTTTTCAGAATCTTGTGCATAGTTCAGTAAAAGTTAGTGGTTTCCCAAGCTGAGGCGTACTTTGCAAAATAACTTTAAAAATCTTTAAAACATTAATTCTCTCTCATAAGTTCTGGTGACTAGGTGAAGGATCCCCTACCTTTTGGAGGATACCATACCTGTTATCACACTTTAAATTTTTTTGTAGTCTAAGAGTTCAGCAAAGCAGAATTATTTTATGAAGAACAGAAATAGAAGAGATGTACACTGTGGAATTCAAGGATGTTCTTTTCTCATTTAGATTTTAAGACTGGAAAATAACTAGATTTTCAAGAAGACAGCTGACATGGTGAAGAAAAACTAGAGTAAAAGAAAAACTTTAGAGACTAAACTATTAATGATGGAACAAAATAAAAACAAAGGGCTATGATAGTCAAGCCTTCAAAAAATTAATAACAATGGTTCTAGAGGACAGCACTAAGCAGAGCATACCTGTCAGCACCCACTGATTTCAGAAAGGAAGCCACCAACTCGCAGAGCTCAACAGCTCAGGGAGAAGCCAGATTGGGCTGATTCAATCCCCAGCTGGAACAATCAGAAAGAAATGCAGTATTTGAGGGGCACAGAAACTGAGAAAATCCTTGTGTGTCCTTGAATGACAGGCCCAGAGAAGGCTAGGGAGCTATTCAAAGTATTTTAACTCTAGAAAGACTTCCAAGCCAGAAAGCTGTGTGTGCATCAGCAGCAGTCCATCCACATTGTATAACTGACAAAGCAATAATCAACAGGAATCAATCTGCTGGACAACATGTAAAATATGATATACTTAGGTAAGAGTGCTGGGAAGCACGAAGACAAAATGTGAGTAATTTTAATGAAGAGCATCCAGGTGGGAAAAAACAAGTACCAGATGATTTTGTAGAAACAAATAATTCATAGCAGTGTGAGTTAAATGTGTCTTTGTTCTCACTAGGATTGAATACTGGAGATGTCACAGTAAAGAATGCTACCTACCTCAGTCTGCAACTGGAGAGACAGTCAGAAAGAGATGAGCAAGATGAAAGAACTTCAAGCTGCTTCTGCATTTCAGGAATATGAAAATTAACAAGGTTTGGAGAAGAAAAACCCTAGCATTGTGCAGAGAAATTAGGCAAAAGAAGAAAGAGTATTACTGTGTGGGGATTTTGACAGACTCTGCAGAAGCAAGTGGATCGCCTTGATCACGCAGCGCACCCATATTGGAAGCCCAAATCGCCCTGGGATATTAAAGATCATCACAAACTGGCCTGAAGGTGAGAGCTTCAGCCTCACCGATGAAGAGGTGAAAGTGACCCATGCCGAAGAAGCCCCACTGTATAACCAGCTACCAGATGATGAAAAGTGATTTGCCCTTTTCACTGATGGTTCCTGTCGCCTCGTTGGGACCAACCGGAGGTGGAAAGCACCATCTGGAGTCCAACCCAACAAGTTGCAGAAACCATCGATGGAGAAGGTGGGTCCAGTCAGTTTGCGGAACTGAGAGCTGTGCAACTTGCTCTGGACACAGCAGAGAGAGAGCAATGGCCAACACTCTTCCTGTACACCAACTCCTGGATGGTTGCCAACGCTTTGTGGGGATGGTTGGACTGCTGGAAGAAGACCAACTGGCAGCGTCAGGGCAAACCCATCTGGGCAGCTGACATTTGGAAAGAACCGAGAAGCTGAATGTCAGAGTTGGGCATGTGGATGCCCACATTCCAAAAAGCCAGGCTAATGAAGAGAATGCAAATAACAACCAGGCCGACAGGGCAGCTCAGATAAAAGTGTCACAGGCAGATCTAGACTGGCAGCACAAAGGGGAGGTATTCTTAGCCGGGTGGGCCCACAACGCATCAGGTCACCAGGGCATGGATGCCACTTATAGATGGGCACGTGACCGTGGGGTGGATCTCACCTTAGATGTAATTTCCCAGGTGATCCACGAGTGTGAAACATGCACCAAGATCAAGTAGGCAAAGATGATCAAGCCTCTGTGGTATGGTGGGAGATGGTCTAAGTATAAATATGGAGAAGCCTGGCAGGTAGACTATATTACCTTGCCACAGACCCGCCAGGGTAAGCGCTATGTGCTTACCATGGTGGAGGTGACCACCGGTTGGCTAGAGACGTACCCTGTCCCACATGCCACAGCCTGGAGCACAATTCAGGGCCTAGAGAGACAGATATTGTGGCGACATGGGATGCCTGACAGGACTGAGTCTGACAACGGGACTCATTTCAAGAACAGCCTGGTTACCGGCTGGGCTAGAGAGTGGGTATATGAGTCTGGGTCTTCCATATTCCATACCATGCTCCTGCCGCCGGGAAGGTCGAGAGGTACAATAGGCTTCTGAAAGAGACCTTGAAGGCTTTGGGTGGAGGAACCTTTAAAAATTGGGACCATCATCTAGCGAAGGCCACTTGGCTAGTAAACACCAGAGGTTCTGTGAACAGAGCTGGCCCAGCCCAAGCCGAGTCCCTCCACACCACAGATGGTGATCGAGTCCCGGTGACTCATATGAAAGGCCTGCTAGGGAAGTCAGTTTGGGTAAACCCTGCCTGAAACAAAGATAAACCTCTTCGTGGGATTGTCTTTGCCCAAGGACCTGGATGCACTTGGTGGGTAATGTTTGAAGATGGAGAGACCCATTGTGTACCTCAGGGTGACATCACCCCCGCATAGGTCATCAGAGTAGTGCAGCACCCTCTCAACACGGATTATCCTGTTTGTATATAGTTGAATGTTAAAGTCAGTTCTAAGTGTTAGAAATGAAGGTTCCAAAATTCAATTCATAGGTTTAGAATAAGGTTCTAGTTCTAAGTTTAGTGACCGGTTTCTAAGTTAAGAAAAAACCCAGGTTTAAGGGGTGGAATATGTGGGGTTTTGGGAGAGGGAGGCGGTGGAGGGGTGCTGGGTCCACTGGAGGGAGGGTGTGAAGGGTTCTTAGTGGGAGGGGGGGAGTCCCGGCACCAGGGAGAGAAAGTTGCTGCACCATTCCCTGCCTCTCCCTCAGGCGGTGGCCACCTGATCCCTGGGTGTCTGCAGTGGGCTCTGGCAGCAGTGGGTGCAGACACCTGCCAGTTGTTCCTTGCCAGCAGTGCCCCAGTGCCTGTGGATGATTCTCACCGGCGGTGCCCCGCCGCTGTGGCCGGTGGCTGGTGGTCAACAGTAGCTCTGCCGGTCCTGTGCCGCTACAAAAGCACTCCGGTGGCCATGCCAGCCCACCTATGTCCCCACGAGGGAGCCCGGCAAGGAGTCCCGCGATCCCAGCGGCCCCGGCAGCGGCCCCTGCACGGCGGTGTGGGTGCGGTGGCTGCTCCGGGCAGCTCCTGTGGCCTTGGTGGCCTCAGGGACCCCTTTTTTGGGGGTTCCTGCGGACAGCGGGTGCCCTGGAGAGGGGGCAGTCAGCCTGCAGCTGGTAAAAAACATGGTGCCAGGAAGCGGCAGGCTCGCAATTTTGGCAGGAACTGCCATTTTGCTGGAGCCGAAGATCTCGGAAGAAGGGGGTGGAGCCCGGACCGCTGGCCAATCCAAAGAGGTGAAGCCAGGAAGAAGATGGCGAGATTTGCGTGGGACTTGGAGAGCTTAAAAGCCTGAAGAAACGGAAGTTCGCTCTCTTTGGCTTCCTGTGAGCTGGAAAGCAGCAGCATGCCTCCTCTTCNGGGTGGTGGGGACTTTTCACTGTGTTGTGTTTTGCAGAGGGAGGGAGTTACTACCAACAGAGAGAGAGAAGAGGACCAGCTTACCCTTCCCACTGCTTCTCCCTGGCCAGCTTGCCTGGCCTTTGAAAAGCAGTTCCCTTATTCCCTTTTTTCCCTTTCTTGTGTGGTTCTTTGTCGGGTGTAACTCTGTGTTAAGTCTGGAGTTCCCTTAAACTGTTGTCTTTTCTGTGTTTGAGCTCCAGACAAATAAACTGTTTCCCTGTTGTTTAAATTCTGTTCAGTCTTCTTGTCACTGTTGAGCATGCCCCTAGTTAAAACAGTGGTGTTAAACCACTACAAAGGTAAAGGCTGAACAATGGGAAGGAAATCTACCCCTTGGTTTGTCTGAAGGTGCCCATCTAGGGTGGAGTAAAACTATCTGTGTTAGTCCCTTAGGGTCTCTGAGCACACTGGGCTGGGGATCACATCTTTTAGAGCTCCTGAGAGGAGAAGTAGTAAAAGCCAGAGACAACAATCTTTTGGATATAGCAGGGCAGCGAGGGGCATCTGTGCATCAAGGGAAGGGAACTGAAAAAATTGTTTTCAACACCTTTTGGTGTAATCTGTGGTATACCAGAGCTAAGTTACATTTCTGTGATTGGTCTGTTCTTGTTTGAAAGCTGATAAACCCAACTGTAAGGATTCTATGCCTCTTAGTGGGCTTTGGTTTAAAACATAAAGAAAGTAGTTTCTGTAAAAGGTAGATATGAGGTTCACAATGCATATCATTCAAGCTACAAATTTACCAACTTCTTTCCCATAGGTGGGCTGAAGAACTGAGAACTTCTGTAACTTCTGGTCAAAAAATATCTCTGTCCTGAGTTACCAGAATCAAATATTCTCTGACCAAGCTCCTTTACATACTCCACACGTGAAGACCGTACTGTTCAATATCATATTTACTTATTTGAAGATATTTGACATACAGAATTTCTGATTTGACAGAGGGACACAAAATATACTGAAAATACAATACAAATGTTAAATGTAAGTTATGCTTACCAATACAGCAATTGCAATTTACTGCTCAATCACTATGCCAGTATGATTCCTCTATCACTATCTATAAAATGCTCACCATCATAATACTGGACATTCAGAATCACCAGGAAGAAATGAGGTTGAAGCCATTTCAAACCCATTGTTTTCTTTTAAATATTTGTATATGTAGTCTAGATTTCATACTTATGTATTCACATCCCCATCCATGATAGCCTGGCTATCTCAGGGAAACATTCACAGTATTTTTAGGAACTCAAGGAAACACCAGTTGATCTATTCGTTTGTTGGTAGGTGTTTACCTAAAGCAAAGGCCTCCCTCTGGTCCCCCTTATGTTGAGATGAAGTTAGCTTATTTGCAAAAGCTAAGTTTAGTCATACCCTGCTTTATTCCTTAAGCTTCATGAACATTCTGCCCTTTCCCATCCCCTCTGAGTCTTGTTCCATTTGTAGGGTTTTATTGTTCAGTTACGTGATTTAAGGCACAAGACAAAACGAAAGTAAGGCATATTTGTGAACTGAAAAGCAACAAAATGTGTTTGGTCAGCAGCAATTCTTAATTTTGAGAATTTTTGCAATGGTTCATTTTAATGCTGATTTTTTTTTTTTTATAAATTCTGAGAAACTTAAATTTAAAAATCACATGTTTGGAAATGTTTGTTTTACTTTAAGATATTCCAGAAAAAAGTCTCTTGGGTTATTGCCAGATACCTTGCATTGATGCTATATTTTGAGTCAGAAATGTGGTCCTTTCTAAAAAATTATTTTGTTTTTGTCCAACCAGAAATTTTTTCTAGTTGTCCTCTCTACAAAATTGGAAAAAAACCCCAACCAAAAAACTCTAGGCAGCTGCATTTAGAGTTAAAAAGGTTAGGGGAAAATGTGCTACTGTTACATACAAAAAAGAGTCTTAGACCAGTTACTTAATCAAAAATAACTAAATGATATCTTTTGCTGTTCAAGAAATCAATGGTAATAATTTTTATTTGAGATTATATTTCAAGTATTATTTCTTCAGTCAAAAAAATCTGATGCAAATTGACTGACACAGTGGACTTTAATTGAAACTGGTGTTCTGACATCTGAGTGATTCTACAAAAGTAACTAGGGCCTTAAATCTTAGGCTCTTATGCATTAATAAATCATATTTTCCACTGTTAAAGAGTTTGCATGATGGGAAAAAGTAGATCTTCCTCTACCATGAAATGTAGGCAGATCTCGGTTCCATCAACACTTCCGTTATATATAAGTATTCCCATGAAAGTTGCAAGTTTTGTCTGGATTTAAAAGCAGCAAAGATTCTTGTAATGAAGCGTCTATAGATTGTAGAGAAAGTCATCAAACGCATCAAACAAAGCACAGGTCTGGATGTAGATAGCACGGATCCAGGATGCGTCTATTCTCTGTTCAGTGAAAAAAAGGGAGTTGCAGAACATTTTACAGACAGATAGGACTTTTCTGTGCTAGGAAGCATCTTCATCAAAATCAAATTTCCATCAACCTCACAAGCAATTACAGAAAATGTCAAACTCCTAATAATATCTAGGGAGTTGGTTGCTGTTCAAATGTATGATAAGTTATATACATGTGAAATGGCAGTTGAATGAATATACTGGAAGTCTTTCCTTGATTAATCTGTAGTATATAAGTCACATTAATCAAGAAATCTTTCTACTAAGTTTAATTTGTAAGTATTTTACTGTCAGAAGAGTTTACTAATGGATATGTCCATCTTTGATCATTCCAAATGCTCTCAAGGCCAAACTGGAAGGAGAGTAGATTTTTTTCTCCTTCATTGTAGATTTTTGACTTTCTGGCTATACTGAGAGAAACATCAACTTTAATAAGACATTGAGAATAAACAACATGATCTCACTGAAAGAATGGGTTAAAATTTATTTTTGGTGTCATCTGGTTCTTAAATAGAACTCTTTATCACATTGAGCTTCTGAGAAGTACATTAATTGACTAAATGATTGTTGTGAGATAAGTAGAAATTTTCTGTAAATGTTTTATTCTAAAGCAGTAGATAGAATTTTTGTAGTGATTTGTATTGAGTATTATCATGGAATCATAGAACGGCTTGAGTTGAGAGGGACCTTAAAGATAATCTTGTTCCAATTCTTCTGCCATTCCTCTACTGTCAGGGGAGGTGTGTGGGCTCAAGTCTTTCATTAAATCAGGTTTTTAATCTTGAACACTCCCATGGACAGAACATTCACTACTTCCTTAAGCAACCTGTTCCAGTGCCTCACCACTCTCACAGTAAAGAAACTTCTTCCTAATGTCTAATCTCAACCTGCCTTGTTCAGTTTGAAACCATTCCCCCTGTCACTACATCCTCTTGTAAATAGTCTCTCTCCATCAGATACTGAAAGGCTGCAATTAGGTCAACCAGAAGCCTTCTCATTTCCAGGATGAACAGCCCCAATCTTCTTAGCTTTTTTTCTTAGGAGTAGTGTTCCATCCCTTTAATCATCTTGGCATCCCTCCTCTGGACTTGCTCCAAGGTCTATTTTCTTCTTGTGTTGAGGGACCCCAGAACTAGATGCAGTATTTTTCTTGCTTTACAAAGTATCACATTTCTAGCTATTTATTATACTCAATGTCACTCTTTCATACTAAAATGTATGCTTGGTTTGCACAAATATTTAACTAAGCATTATTTTCAGTTTTAATTTTCATTAGTGGACAGGGTGTTAATCACAGTAATGTTGAAAAATCTGTGCATAAAATATATGTCCCCTTTTGCCTATTCTACTTGTAAAAATAATTTGCTGCTGTGTCTCTCAAAGACTGGTGTCAATTTAGCTGCTCAAATGCTAAATTAGTTTTAAATCTCCACAGTCTCTAATGGTTATAGTTTTCATCAGTATTTGAATGATGAAAATCAGTCAGCAACAAATCATAATGTTCACAACAGAACTGCATACTAAAATTTATTTATTCAGTTATTACACCTTACTATAGTCCAAAAAGACAGCCTGTAAAACATGGGGTTTATTTTCCTGAAGGATTTACTTTTCAGTGACACTTGCCTTATAATAGAGGCAGGTGATGATATTATGTTTTGAGACATAAGAAGTGGTTTCTAGTTTTTCAAATTCAATCAGCAGGATTGTCTCACTGAAAAAAGAAACCCCACAAAACAAAACAAAATTCCCCAAACCGAACCAAACCAAAAAACCCCACACAAACCCTGAGAAGTAATGTGTGTATAAAACCCCACCCCAACCCCCCAAAAACTTCAAACAAAAAAAAACAACCCACCGTGTAGTCTCTGTTCTGTTCTGCACTGTTTCCACAGCAGTGCAGAAACTAAAGACAGAGGCACAGCACAGATGTTTTTCCATGTTTTAGCATTTTGAAAGATCTTTGATTCTCTCAAGTTGCATTTTGGAAAGGGCAAAATTATTAAAAAGAAAACAGTGGATCCTACACAAGATAGTATTTAAGTTCCTTTATCTTTTACAGTCTTACTGATAATGCTTTAGAAGCAAGTTTGGTATGGGTAAAGGAAATGTAGGTTTTAAGGTGAATACTAAAGAGGCTTAAAGAAGGAGAGCCTTAAGCATGCCTTCAGGGAGATTCATTTTAGCACAGAGAATGAGTACCTTCCACAGTGAAGTATTAAAGTTCACAGTGCTGTTATATCATAGGGGACCAAATCAGGAATGGTTTCATTGAAGGCAGCAAGCAAAATTTTAGGTGACATTTGAAGCAGGTTCTTATTTTTTTTGCAAGATTTGTTTTGATACATATACAAACATGTTTATTTTTAAACTTCTTTCTGAAGCTCACAAAGTAAACAGGCTTTTGGCTGACTGCAAAAAGGGCTACAGACACACAGTATAACCTCTCAAATACAATGGATGTTCAGGTGAATAAAAGCAACATCTCCTGTGTGCCCTCACAGTGCTGGCAATCTATTGAACCAGACAAAGAAAGACGTTATTCACCTATACTGTTGCCCAGAAGCAAGCGAGAGAAATGAAAGTAAGGAACCAACGCTTCAAAAGTTGCATCCACTGATTGTCAGTTTTGTCCATTTCATACCTTCTTTCTGAGCACCAGCTCAACACAAAGTGAATATCATCCTCTTCTGATTTCAAAAGTATTGAGACACTACAGAATCTTGTTTCTAGTGGAATTGAAAATACAATTGTTGTAAAACAATAAACAAAAGTTTCATTCATGCATGCATAATACCTTTCAAAAGGAATGCAACTAATGTGTAGCTTGGATCCCCTCCATTCTTCTCTCTTAATGAGTAGTTCCATGTACCATTGAAATGCTCTTACTTTGATCCCTTTCCTTCTGGATAAAAGGTACTTTAACCTCATATCACACAGAATAAAGTTTCTGGAGTTAACTGTAGACGTTCATGTTCTTCCAGACCTGCTCCTTAGGAAATATATTTTCTGGTTTTCTTTTAAATTACACTAATTGTCTTCATAGATATTCAAGACAGTTTTATAACAACAAATTTATCAAGAGTGAAATGGCATTTACTCAATTTGTATCTATTCAGACACTGACTGCATCTTTCAGCCTTTTGATCAGACTTGTTCACTTGAAAATTATAGCTCTTGATCTTGAATAGTAATTAAAAAACCCACCCTCAAAACAAACCCTTCTCTAAGGTGTGATTATCAATCTGGCTCACACTAGTTATTTCAATCTGTCATTGCTCACCATTTTCTTTGTATTTTAAATAAATAAATAAATAAATAAATTGAGTTATCTTAGGGATACCCTTTGGGGAGCATTTTAGTAAGAACTAGTTAATTAATTAGTTTTTTTTTCAACATGAAAAAGTTTTTACAATTATATTTTACTCTTGAACATGCTTATTCAAGTAATCACTTGCTCAACGTCACTCTTGTGTCCCCATGGCCACTATGAGAACATGTATCTGGGTATGTACTTGAATCAATGCTGTTATTGTAAGGTACAATGGCTCATTTTCTCGATCTACTTCTAGTTGTTCCAGTCTCTCAGGGAGCATGGTCTGCCTTGGTCCTGAAAACAGTGGGTTCATGATGCAGACTACTTAATTAAGACAGTGCTAAATTATAATTTAGAGGAGATCAAGACACTGATCCAGCAGCTTGATTCTACATAAAGCTATCATTATTATTATTTTTAAGAATTTAATAAGCTTTTATATGTTGTCTGTCATGTTCCTATATCAGTTTTCATCCTCTTTAAAACATGTAAACATTAAAAAAAGGAGCATTGTGGCTATTACCATCAATTTACCATGCTCTCACGCTTCCATCATGAAGAAAATGTTTGGTTCCTGCTTTACTTGTCTATAAAGACCTTTTAAGTATTTTTCAGTAGAAAAGGTATTTTTTAAGGGTTTTCATCAGTCCTTTGATGGACCACATAAATTTCTCCTCAGTAGTTTTTCATTTTATAGCCATTGTATTTTGGTACAGGATCTTTGTATAGTCACATTCTAGAGCTTTATTTTTGTTGTACAGCTATATAATGTGTGTAACTCACGTATCATATATTACTCTTCATTACCACTTTACAGCATTTTCTTGCTTTGCACTAACTATAGTGAAAGTGTAGAAATTTTGGAGAACTGTGTGCTATAATAAAGTTAAAAACATTTTAGTATAATAATGATTTTTAAACAGAAACATGGACATGGCTCATAATCAGATATTCAATGCTACTCGCTGAAATGCTAATAAAGTACATTTGTTCATTTGTTTTGTTAATATGTACCTTAAGAGATTAATGTTAGGGATTAATACTGTTGATAAGTAGTCTGCATGGCTTTATACAGGCTTACTTGACTAATATAGAGTTATGGCTGGCCTGAAGACCTCTTCCTTGAAAGAGTAAAAACTCCATTAATTTAAGTAATCTGAGACAAAGTTTCTAGTTCTTATTTATACAAACATACTTGGTACCTAATGTGACACTTCCATGTTCATGGTTCTTGTTGGTATTCAATACACTTGCTAAACCTAAGGCAGGAAATAAAAAATTTCCTTAATACCATATCCTTATTAGCTATTTGTTCCAGATGGCACTTCCTTTCAACAAACCTGTCTTTTGATAAGACTAATTTTCTTGTCATCTCTTTCACATTGTTTTACTGTTTCATAAAAGTAGCTGGATTTTAACTTTTTTTTTTTTAATAGTAGGTTTCTGTTGTTTTCTGATTCTAGTGTTGGACACATCTCTTCCTTTAGTATAAGATCTAGAGAAGTTGAAAGACAAGAAGTAAATATGTAAATAAGACAGATTATTTTTTTTTCATTGAATACACCTATTTTCTAGGCTACTAATGCAATAATATACCATATTCTGATTTTCTGCTTTGTCTCTCCTGAAACACACTGTGGCTTTTTCTGCAGGGGAAATAAAATGATATAAACATCTACTTTCATTCCGTCTTTCTTCCTCCTGCAGTGAATACATTCAAATAACTCATTATTTACATTACTATGTTCACTTAAGGAACAGAATTGATGTTCTGGAAAGCTATCACAGAAATGACAAGGATTATTTTATTCATTGTACAAATTTACAAAATGCTTATTCTAATATTAGTGAATGGCTATAAGAAGGAGACAACGAGTTCAAATACATGTTAGGACTTCCACGGGGGAGGAAAAAATAATAAAATCTAATACACAAAAAGTTAAATAATTAATTATTAGAAAACCTCCTATTTATTGACATCTTATATATAGCAGAAGAAAGTTAAATGTAGCAACATGTTTGCAATGAATATTTCACTTTCTTAAATTCTGTGTACAATTCTTAGCTGCTTCTTCTGTAACATGGCCCTGGTGCACAGGAAACTCTGATAACTAATGATGTAGGCTATATGTACTCTAAACATATCCTTCTGCTCAAGTTTTCATTGAGAGCCTAGATTCAGTTTTCTGAGTTTTGCTGCCCCGCACTGGGATTACAAGAAACTACTTCACAAAAATCTAACTGAAAGGGAAAAAGCAGCAAGAAAAGCAAGATCCATGAAAGTCATGCATGTTTGTAAATTTCCTGCAACCTCTACAGTTCAGTTATATTTCCTTTATCCTTAATTGCAACATAGCCACAACAACAGTTTTTGCATTTGTTGTGAATTTGTGCTCTTGTTTACCCGACCATCTTTAGTCTCTAGGTTCAATTCTTTGCCATTCGCATTTTCTCTTACACAATGAACTCTCAATTGTATCTGTCTCAATTAATTTTAACTACTGTATTTTTTAAATTATTTAATTTATTGTAATGCTAGTTTGCAGTCTTGGACTCAGGCATGTAGTTCTGTATTCCTTCTGAATTGTTAGTGTAAGTAGTTTTGATCAGTCCAGCACTATTAGCTGCATTTTCTATCTTGTTATGCTCTGTACTTATCCAAGAATTTTTACGTAAGATTGATGACTTGTAAAACACTGGGGTTTTTTGACAGATTGGGAAGGAAAGGATGGAATTAAACTAATTCCAGTTTCTATACAATACAACTAATTCCTTTTCTGTCAAATCATACTTGTCTTCTAATCTGAACTTTCCTGCATTTCTTGTGTCCAGAGTGTGACATCTTGTATAGATACTCAAAAGATTTTGTTAATGGGTAGGGTTTACAATAAGATTTCTAATTTGTCAATGTGTTGAGAATATTTTCTAAATTAGGTGCTACTAACTAGGTATTCCTCAAGACATACGAGCTTAGGTGCCTAAAAGGTATATGAGTTTGTTCATTGTATGAGGCCATGTTAGACATTTTTTTATTGACAGAATTGTCCAAACTTTAAGAAGACTCCCACAGGATTACATCCCCAAAACAGTGCTTTCATCACCGATAAAGTAACAGCTCTATCTGTATCTTGAGAACCAGGCATAAGCACATAAGCATGTTTTGTCTTAAACATTCTGACTGTCGTGACAGGGAAGTTGTTAATGGAAGAGAGGGTTTCCATGAAGGTGGGGCAGCACTGTTCTAAGCCAACTTCCTTTTCCACCTTCTGGCTCGTGCTCAGTGGCCCTACACTAAATCCACCCCCGACTCACTGCCTGGAGGGCTCAAAAGCTCTGTCTGTGCATGTGTGAATGGCACAAACATGTATTTTATATGAGGAATGCACCGCATAAACTATAAAGTGAAGTAGATTGGTCCCACCCTCTCTATTTTTCCCTCTCTCATTTCCTCTCTCTTTTTGTTGACCCTAAGTTGGAACCGTCTACATGGCTGGAACAACACGGGATCTACAGATTGGTGATCATTTAAATTCCCTTTCTCTCTTTTCTGTCTTTATTTTTCTCCTCCCTTACTTTGTCTTGGCAAAGTCAGGCTATCATAGTCTATCTTGTACTATATAAAGAAGTTTGTTTTGAGGATTGGGAGCTTGTCAAAATATGTTGCAAAATTAAGTGCTTGTTAACGAACATTTTTGAGACTAAATAGTGGACTGGTTGCTGGAGTCAAGGTAACTATGCAATAAAGCATAAAATCTCCCTGACACATGGTCTGGTGTCTTTGTTCAGTCTAATGAGAGTTGAAAAAGAGCATCATGCCCCCTCCTGAGTGGATCATGACACCATATTCTACTCCCAGTCATGGTAAGTATCAGTTCTAAACCCACTTCCAATTTGACCTGAATTGTAGTTCAGTCCTTGAATTATTATGATAATGGTAATATTTCTTGACTGGATCAAAGGGTAAAATTTGAAGCTGGAGTTCTAGATGACTTCTCTTTGGTCAGAGTGACTATAGTAGAGGCAACAACAGCACAGTGCTGAGCCACAGGGCTGTATATTTTCCTGAATAGTTCCCACAGGCTCTATTCATTGTTGTTGTTCAGAATTCACAGTTGTGGCCCCAAATACCCTACATTTGTTTAATCTGAACAGTTGGTTTCATCTGATTAAATCACAAGTTGGACTGATTATCAAGGCTAATTAACTGAAGCAAAATCCAGAGAGAATGGATAGATTTGTGTTAGCAGAATAAAGAATTAAATTCTTGAAACTGAAAGGAAGGATTGCACTTTCTCGTGTAAGTAAGGTCTGGAGGATTCCTCCTCCAGTGGTTATTACCAAGACAGAGTGACCAAAATATACACCTGTCCTTAACTAGAAGACTATAAAATTCTTTACACTTAGAATTTAGTAATGTTGTTGATATATTTATTTTTGAAATTAAAATATAAATTTCTTTTATGTAGTTTAAATTTAAATCAATGTGCAGATGAAAAGTAGCATAGATATTTCCTTAATATGCAAATGTCTCACTCTAAGTACTATCAGTCTTCTGACATCCTTCTACCAAATGGTAAAATAAGACGGGAACGTGCTTTCTTATTTGTGAGACTGTCTTTTAGGGCCTCTTAATTTTAGTGTTAAACTGTTGATTAAAAGGAGAGAAACAATATGATTTTCAACAGTATTTTAGGTAAGCTTTTTCACAGAATCACAGATTCACAGAATTAATAAGATTGGAAATTACCATTGAGATCATCCAGCACAACCTATTACATAACACCATCCCATCATGTAAACCATGGCACTGAGTACACTGAGTACCTTATCCAATCTCTTCTTAAACACATCCAGGGATGGTGACTCAACCACCTCCCATGGCAGCCCATTCCAATGGGAAAACACTCTTTTCTTCTTGATCTGTTCTGATTTTGTCTGGGGAAGACTTAATTTTCATAGCAATATGTGTGTCCAGGTTTGGTGGACAGATTATTGATTAATAAATTATGGATACAGAGATATTGAAGAAATAAGAATTTATTGTGAGGTAGGAAAAAAATTAACTTAAAAATATTAAAATACCAAAAACCCCCTGAAGAAAACCCAATAACCACTTCCCAAAAACGATCCACCAACACCCCCACACACCAATTCCACCTCCCCTCACCAATTCCACAAATGAACAAACAAAAAAAACTTATTCCCCATTTCAATGTGCAGTTGATCCGAGATAGATGGCAGGGGGTGCTGATGGCCGTGAGGGGACAGCAGCGGTGGTAGATGGAAGGTATGCTCTTGTATTTGGTAATTTTCTGGAAGGACGTCATTGGAGCGAAGAAATGACCAGTCGACCACGTGGTGATTTCAAAGATGACAGTAGAGTGCAGGCACTGACAGCAATCCTTCTCATGGCAAGCTCCCAGGCCAGAAGTGGGGAGAGGCTAGCGAGTTGTCTCCTTAAGTAGCCTTCCGAATCTCTGCCCTACACTCATCCCCCAGTCCACTCCAAAAAGGGTGGTCTCGCTCCTTGCTGAATCCCCATTGGTCCTTCTGGTGCCGTTCCACCCCCACCTGCATCCCAACTCTGCCTCTGGCCCCCGCTGGCCAAAAAAACACGGCAGTGTCGCATACCACGCCACCTGCCGCGGGCAATGAGACTGGCTGTGGCTCCCACGAACTCCCTGCTCCAAGCCCCCACCAGCACCACCACCTGCTGCCGTGGTGAAACGCCGCTGCGCAACTGCCGCTCCTCCTGGCCTGTGCAGTGCCAGGGCACCGGAGGCCTTAGGACACCAAGCAGAGACATTGACTCCTGCCAGCTCTGGGACATGGACCGGGAACAGGACAGGTACCGCCCCCGCCCTGCCGGGCCGGGATCTCGCACAGCCACGCCAGCATCCCTGCAGTCCCAGAGCGCACAATAGCGGCACACCGCACCACAGGTCCCTCCAAGCCCCCCAGGAACACCCCCCGCTCCTCAGTGCACCCTGTGCAGGCCCAGCACCTCCCCCCTCTCCACCAGCCCGCATGGCGCATGGCAGAGGGCTGGGCGGGCCTTGGCTAGGTTCCGCTCGCTGGGCCTGCAGCCAGCCCTGCCCCTGCCATGTGTGCGCTTTCCCCGCCGCCTCCACCGCCATGCTGCGACAGCAGCCACGTGCCACCTGAGGGGACAGCGGGCCCCTGCACTGCTGCGGGCAGGACCGAGCACACCTGCCACTGCTGCACCACCGGCAACCCCCCAGCACTCTCTGGCCCCCTAGCTGTCCTCGCAGTCCTGGGGACAGTGCACATCGNCCCATCCCCAAAGAATACCACACACACACAAACCAAGGGGAAGGGGGAGGGGGAACGGTAGGGAGGGGAGGGGAGAGGGGAGGGGGCAGGAAAAAAGAAGAAAACTCTTTTTATTTAACATGGGGAAAGTTTTCCAGCCTCAGGCAACCCACGGCAATGTGTCTGAGTCTTGGATCTGTGATGAACAGCCTTGATCCTACAGGGATGCCTTCCTTATTACTGAGTACTGCTTACAGAGAGTCAAGGTCTTTTCTGCTTCTCACACCATCAACACAAAAAGATTTGGGAGGGGACACAGCTGGGACAGCTGATTCCAACTTACCAAAGGGATACTCCAGACAATATGAGGTTGTCTCAACAATAAAAGCTGGAGAGAGAAGGCAGAAGTGGGGAAGATTTAAAGAAAGGGACATTTGAAGCATTTATCTTCCCAAGTATTCTTCATGCATGATGGAACCATGCTGTCCTAGAAATGGCTAAGCCCTTAATGAATTGCTTGTTTTGTTTTGCTTGTGTGCACAGCTTTTGGTTTCCCTAGTAAACTTTTTTTATCTCAACCCAGTACTGTTCTACATTTACCCTTTTGATTTTTATTCCCATCTCACAAAGGGGAAGTAAGTGAATAGATGGAATATGCCTGGTTGCCGGCTGAAGACAAACCACAACACAAACATAGGTTAAGAAATTGTATGAGGATATGGCTTTTATGACAGAATTTCTTTTCTTTTTTATCCACTAACATCATAGAGATAGCAAAGATTTCAATTGATTAGTGCATGCAAGACACCTTAATAATCATGCTTCTAATGTCTAAATCAATGAAATAAAATTCATGCTTCATTGCATTGCTTAAGTATTGTATTCAGATTTATCTGAGTCCAAAACCTTTTTCCTTCTTCTATTCATCTCACTGGCTTACATGAGTCTAATGACAAGCAATGAAAAGACATATTTATTCCAAGCTGCAGCCTTACTGACACCATGTAACTAACGCAACTCTTTGCAAGAATGCACCAGGAGTAAGAATAGACTTTTCACACATTGAAGATTTTACATGGGATAAAAGAATAAGATTTGCTTGCCATTGGCACAGCATAAAAATCATGTAAGCAAAACACTGTTCTCTTAAACTCAATCAGTATCTCACACAACCAAATAAAAAATCATGAAAGTGGGGGGAGTGAAGTAGCAATTTTTGAAAAAACTTCTTATTATTTAGCAGAGGAGTTCATGTCCGCACTTAAAGGCTGTTTCACTCAAGATCTCAGTTTGAGCTCTGGAAAGGTACATATTTAATTCTCTGTATCAAACTATTGAATTGACAGTAGTCAATATTTTTTATATTCTTAGTAATATAAAATCAGAGACAAAGAGTGATATAGAAATTATTTCATAAATATAGATTCAAATCAAGTTAGCACAGACTTTTTTATTGTGATGGTTTGAACTGCTTTGTTCACTAGAGGGGCACACACAATGATGGAAGACTGAACAGGTCCAACAGCAGGTAACAGTTTATTGCCTATGGGCTCTACCAGGAAAATTTTATAGGAACTCCTAGACTTAAACAAAATACACAAAAAAACCCCCAACAAAGTCGTGCAAAAAGCAAAACAAAAAAATCCAAACTGCTTCTCAAAGACCAGGTGGCTGGCTGAGAAAAGCAGGGGAAAGAAAAGGAAAGCCACCTCTCTCTGTCTCTGGTGGTATACTCCCAGCCCTCGAAGTTCCTTCCAAATACAAAAATGACAAGAAGCTCCCTCACCAGGGAACACTCACAGGGAAGCTATCACTTGCTGTTTGGTTGGCTTGGTTCTGATGGCCCTGTGCTGCTCCCTGTGCCGATGGAGGTGGGTGGAAGCAGGCCGTGCAGTCTGGGACCCGGGAGGAGAGGGGCCGTGCTGCTCCCAGCTCGAGCAAAAGCTGAAGAGAGAGAGGACTTCTGTGTTCAGGCTTTTTATGCCCTCGAAATCTAGCGGGAATCTGATGTCTTCTTGCCCGCCAGGCTGTCTTCTGGTTGGCCAGTGGAGCCATGCTCCACCTCTCTTCTGGAATCTTCACTCCAGGCAAAAATGGCGATTCCCGCATGAAAACTATGTGCCCAGGGCTTGGAGGCGCCATTAGCCGGGCCTGTGGAGCACTTGCCGCTCGCAGGGAACCCCCCAAGAGGGATCCCCAGAGTGGCAATGCCATTCCTGGCCATCCAAAGTGGCCACCAAAAGGCGACCTCTTCCAGCTGCCCTGGGCGGGGCCGTAGAACACCCGACAGGCTCCCTTCAGCCGCCTGCTGCAGCCAGGACCCACATGGACCCTGCCAGGGCACCCTCGGCAAGGGAGGGCTGGTGGGTAGTCCATGCCACAGCGCACAACTCCTGCCAGCCATCCCTGTTGGTGCCAAGATCCACCACAGGTAACGGGGACAGGAACCGCCCGGGAACCACCCAGAGCCGCACTCTCCCATGGCAGCGTAGGAACAACAGTGCCTGCTACAGCCCAGCCACTGACTGTGGCCATGCCAGGGTCTGGCTCCAGCATCCGTAACGTGTCTCTGCCTGCAGATTGGGAGATGCCGCCACCAGGACCACACATCCTGTGCCATCCCATTAGGCGTCCCGTGGGCATGCCAGGGTCCAGCAGCAGCACTCAGAGCACAGTTCTGCCCTCCACCGCATTCCGCCTGCCACCACGTTCTGCCACCACCGGGAGCCACAGTTGTCAACAAAGTAGCACCGGGCAGGACTGGGCACCTCTCCTGACCTCACGGGGCCCGGGGGGGTCCATGGGAGCCCGCCGTGCCACCGTCCCGGAGCTCCCCAAGCGCAACTGTGAGCACTGCCAAGAAAAACGGAGAAGCGGCTCCGTGTGCTTTGCACAGCGTCGGCTGGGACCAGGCAGCACTCCTTGCCCACACGGGGCCAGGGGTGCCGTGGGAGCCTGCCACAGCTTCACTACCACCGCTACCCTTCGTCTCTGACCCGGGGCGTGGAGAATAAATGAGGAGAGGGAGCTCCGCAGATTCACCAACACTGTGTTCTTGATCCTTTCCTTCATATTTCTAAAAAAACCACAGTTTTACAAATGGGCAACAGGTAAACAATCCCAAATACCCTTCCCTCCCCCTCCCCCCAAGACCTGAAACTCCTCAGACCACTCCCTTCCCCTCAAACCCATAACAGTTATTTATTGGTGGCTCTATACTGTATGAATACTGAGCATTTAAGCAATGCAAAATTAGAAATATCTCAAAATCACTATTAGTAATGTTTTATCGGAATTTTTCTAGTTGTTATGATTGAAATAATAGATCTTATTTTTTATATTTTGGTATACCATTATTAAACTCAGAATTCTAAAATTAATTTTGAAATTAAGGAAGACCTTGAATAAAATCTTTTTTTGCTTATGAAAGCTTACTTATGAATTCCTAGTTAGCATTTTTGAATTTGCTCTTCCACCAGTTCTATTACTCCTCAGGAATACTTTTGCTTTCAGACGCAGTTGTTTGACCATGGTTACTGAGCATTTTAAACTTTCTACACTCTATGTGGGGCTTGATTTTCATGCACAGTTTTTCTGTTGCTTAGGTTGTGAAATGACAGGTCCTTGGAGGAGAATGTGCTTGGCCTTTCAGGACATTCTTTCAGAAAGCTGCCTCTACAACACATCCTCCATGGAGTATTCTTGAAATAAAATGATTTGACTGCCATGAAGCATTTTTAGATTTTGCTTCTTCTCTTACTTTCTTTTATTCTCCCGTTTCAAACATATCAGAACAAGTATGTCTGCATTCTTCATTTTCATGAGTTTCTGTGACAAATGTGATACTCCACTTTCTTAGATGGTCTTCTATGACTATATTTTAAAATAAAAGCTTCAAAAAAGATGTATTTATTAGCAGGGATACATCCGTATGAGAGAGAACTTGCACAACCTTAAGGAACCTCTTAACAAATTTCCTAGGTTTTTACTTTGGTCCTTTTTGTGCTCTGGAGAAATTATTTTTTGCATGCAGTACAAATAAATTTATCAGATAAGCTCATTTCTTCAGTGTAACAAACTATGTGAATTTATTTAAATTGGCATTGCATTTAATAAGCCTGTGTATTATGCATTTGATAAAAATTTGATTTCTCTCTACTAACTGAACAGGGGAGGGAGCAAAAGTACTGTTCTGATTTTCTTCATCATTAATTCACAATGACCTAATATATAAGGAAATTCAATTCAAGATTATTATTTAGACTCTCTTTGAAAAGAAGTCAAGCTTTTCTTATTATTATTCTTCCCTTTTTACAACCCCACTTCTCACCCCAATGTCTACTTCTGCTTAGAACTTAGGCATCATGTTTCCCAGAAAGCTGAGATGATAGCATAGTTTCGGTTTAAAGAATTTACAACTTCTTTGGATTTATATTCATTCACTTGATCACAAGAACAGGCTTACGAATTGGACTATATCTTGCCAGTGGTACAAATTTTTGTCCTCATAGCTCACAGTTAAGTTTTAAATTATCTGCTTTTCCAACAAAACTCCTACTTTTACAGAATTAAAAACATCATACGCTTTTCAGTAACTTCTGCAAAATGTTAGATTTGGTATTAAGAGTCTAACATTCTAGCCAGGGAAGAGCAATTACATGATTACTTCTCAGAATACAATTGTTCAGCTATTAATGAACTCAACTGGGCTATAAAACAGGAAAAAGACAGGCTAATTGTGCCTAACCCTTATTGTACATGTAAGGGAGGATAATTTCATAGGAATTTTTGCATCCTCATAAATTGGAATTCCAATTCTAAATTTTTTCCAAATTAATAATGTAGGGAAGAAAGCCAAGAGCTTATACTGCCTGGTACAATGTCATAAGCATTCTAACGTTTACCACTTTTTATATAAATATGAACCACATGACCTTGAAAGGGGGAAAAGAATTATTATGTTATTGCACTTAGAGCAAAAGTAAAATGCAGTAAACAAGCAAAAATCCATAAAAGAGAGAAGATTATAAAAAAAAAGTGAAATGGGAAGAATATTTTGCTGAATACAAAAATAAAATTGGTTGGCAAAAATACAAATAAGACAAGCAGCATTGGAAGCCTGTTCAGGAGATGGGTAAGAAAGCAGCAAAAAACCATTGTGCACGAGAACGGGAAACAAAGGTGGCAAGCCTGCTGCAGTCCAACTTTTTTTGCTCAAGAGCTCTGAAGTTTCATCACTTCGACTTCTCCAGTTGAGGCCACCCAAGACAACATCTATAATTGCTAACTACATAGCTTCAGCTCTGTGGTCTTTGTATCCTCACAGCTAATTTATATTCTAGATGTCAAAGACAAACAGCTTTGTACAGAGGGTGAATATGTGTTGACAATATATAAGAAATAAGCCATAACATGAAGTGTGTTGACAATAAATTAATACCAGATTTTTTTTATTTTAAATATAAAGCTAGTAGGATTTATTAGTCTTATAAAAGCATCCATCACACGGATAAGTACCTTCCTTCCTGATAAACAAATACATACACAAAAAAGTATTATCGCAGAAGTTCTTTAAATAAAACATGAGGTGTCACTAAGCTAAATCTTTTAAATCTTGTGACATTTTTTTCTTAAAGGCTTCTAGAAAGGTAATTGGAGAATAGAGATGCTAGTCGCTAAATGAAAACTTACAAAATTTGTACACTGGGAAAATGCTAACATCTCTTGCTTCTGTGATTTAGGATGGCCACTTAAATACCTTTTCTAACCTGACAAAATAGTGCAGATCATAATTTTTCAGTGTGTTTGTACTGTCTCAAAAAACATGCTGAAACGTTCCATAGTAAGACAATTCCCAGACATCAAGCTGTCACTATCATCACAGTTTTTTACTATATATAGTTGCCTATTACTGACAACTAGAGACAACACAAAGTTTACAGTCTATACTGTTTCTACAAACATCTTTGGATGACAGTTAAAAATTCATTAGACTGTTTTATTCTCCTCTTTATAAAAGGCACTTTTTCAGAGAAGCCACTTCATTCTCTCATTTATTAAAAGTCTTTCTTCCTCAGTTTTGTGTACCACTTTGCTCCTAAAATGATGTAGGTATACTGCTCTAAAACTCTAGGGAAGACTCACTAGGTGAGTATCTGTCACTGCAGTGGGGAAGGGTGGCAGTGATGGACATGAGAGTGAGTGAACACGAGAGTTGGAGTAGAGTTCCTTCTGGATCTTGATAAGGAAAGACAAAAAGAAAAGTAGCTTAATAAGATAATTCCTCTAATAAGAAAGCAAAACATACATACAAAGTCTTTAATTTCATCAGATGCTGGCCACACCACATTCATGCAGCATCAGTTGGAACTAGGTAGATTTTTCCCAAGGTGCTGTGAAAGGCAGATGCTGTACATAGAGAGAAACTGTCCCTTTTGATCATCGGATTTATCATGTAACATCCTCTCAAGAAAACAATTCTGTGTCTAAAAGGGACTTTTATAGAACTTCCTGCTGCACAGTTAGATAGAAGCAAGGCCAAGCAGGTGGTATAATTGAAGGTACCAAGTGAGACCTGCCTTCAGACCTCTTGGCTAAAAAGAGCTGGCCACGTTTGTCTGGCTGTTGAGGGACTGTGCACCACTACAGAGCCCAGAGCCATGCTGGACAGGCAGTACAATGCAGGCCTGCCCCTGCAGAGGTTAAGTCTTTTGTAGATCACTGACTCCTGAAAGTGAAAATGTTTTTCAGTCAAGATCAATACACTGGTAGAATAAAATAATAAGAAGGTTGATTTCCATTAATGTTGAAATTTATTAAAGAAAATTAAGAAGAAAAAACACATGTATCTTAAGTGTATTTTAAGCAGAAAATGTAAAATACTTCAGTATGTATGTTCTCTCTCTTTCAGTATTGTCAACTGAAATTGCATTAGACAGAAAATAGGTGTTATAATATCATGCCCTTGGTAAGGACAGTTCTAGACATGATCAGTAAAAGGACTTAAGGTACTTAAGTGTTCACTATTTTGTAATAGGAGGTATCAAGCTGTTTAAAGTGTCTGGTCTTGTAAGCAGAATAACAATCTTCATAGCACTGGCTTCAGCACATAGCACAAAAGATGTATAAATTGACAAACAAGGAGACGAGAAAAGTAATTCAAGCACACCAGTACTTTTGTTTTTTATTATTTTTTAAAGTCATCCGTCTCTCACAAAAACTGTGTGACAATGAATTACCCTGACTTCACGATGTATGTCAAAGGCAGGTGTGGCACAGGCATTCTCCCTGCTTAATATCCTCTGGATGTTCAAAATTCTAGTCAGAGGTGTTCTGAAGTGTACACAGCATTGTGTTTCTCAGACAGGTAAGAGTTTTCTGCCTGCATTTCAAGCTACATGATGCAAATCAGCTCTTAAAGGAAAACTGTATAATTGTTTCAGTTGAAACTATGTTGTGCTGGAGCTCCCTGTGGGGAGCATAAAATGATGACAGAGTTTTTGGAATAAAGCTGGATTGTGCCTGGCTATGTGGAGGTGGACAGCATGATTTGGAGTTTATTTGTGAATCATTCTGTGATTTTGCATTTACTGAAATATGTTACCTTTTCCACAATCTTTCCCTACCTCTTACCTCTTTCTTCCCTGCTCCTGATCATGCAATCTTACCTCATTATTGTGGAGTTTTCTGTATTCCAGTTTCCTGTCTGCTTTCTGCTAAATTAATCTTTGAGCACACTAGTTTCTTGAATCATCTCATAGGAGGTTTTATTTCTTCCCTTCTACATCTTACACTGATGGCCCTTTTCTTTAGATTAAGAATTTAACAAACTCTTTGTGTGGTTAGAGTATCAAATTCACATGACTGGCAGTAGCCCCTTTCTTTTCTTTTTTTGTGGCTGACTTAACTTTCTGTCATCTTGGGGAATTAAATTTTCTTACAGTGGGCCTTGATAGGGGCACAGACATAAGCACAAAACAAGTGGTGGAGATACACCATGAGGTATGAGGAATGGAGATGCAGCAGATGCACTCCTAGGAGGGACAGATCTTTCTGTGCTGTTTCACTAGATTTGATGAAACTATATTCTTCAAAGAGATGAGAGTAACTTCTGCTGATGAATATCTTGAAAATGATTATTCAGTGAACAGAGCTGGACAGTGCAGAATAAGATTCAGCAACTAAGTTCATTTTGAATGTTAGAACTGCTGAAATTGAGGCCAGATCCTGAAGAATTCTGGAAATGTATACTAGGAGGGCATTTGAAGATATTTGCAAGTCACATTTTCTGTAGTGAAACAAGCTTAAAAGTAACTGTCAAAACTGACACACACCTTATTCTTTAAGTAATATGAACATGTTTGTAAGTGGCCTGCAGAGAAAGATATTTCTTACAAGTACTAATGCTTTCAAGAAAACCAAGGTTTTCAGTGTCAAAGTTGTTACTTAGGCATTTAAATTGGTGTCCTTTTTTTGAAAGTTTCCAGCTTCGCCGTGTTTATCCTCCCTTCAAATAAAGTTTTAGAAAATAATTTTTCACCTTCTCTCTCATTTTTTTTTTGTCAGTACTGGCTCTACAACTTCTCATCCTGGCAACGCTAGAGTCAAGCATAGAAGTTTTCCTTTACTGTCTGTTCTATAATACCAGCAATGGCTGGAGCTTTCTCCCAAATCTGTCTCCAGAGCATGACAGATTGACCCATTTAAATTGACACAAATATCAGCACGTTTTTCATCCTTACTCTATTAACCTATGCTTCACTTGTCTCAACACCTTGAAGACCATACTGCTTTTTCAGAATGTCTCAATCAGCACTGCTGAAATTATGAACAGACACTACCATTGATCTTAGGAATTCATACAGTGTGGCTTATTGTCAGACCTTGAAAAACAAATTCTTTTCAGCTGCCAAAGGGCCAGTAGTGTTTAATGGGACCACTCACTGTGTGTTCCCACAGTCTTTGGCCATAACTCTCATGTCTCTAACTGTGCATACTTTTCAATGCATCAACTAATACCCAGGCTGTTTGGAGGTGGTTGAATGTCACTGATGATGTATTGGTTTATGCATAGCTAGCAAGGACTTACAGCCCCTCTTAGTAGTAAGGAGTTTTATAAATATGAAAAGCTACTGGATTACAGTATGTATACAGACAAGCTCAATTGTTTCCAGTGGATCTGGTTATGTAGCCATTTCATTACACATCTTTTAATTAAAGAAAAGGATAGATGGGAAAATCTTAATAGTTTGCAGAATACAGAAAAAGTAATTGTTTTGCATTTACATGGTACTTGTAGTAGACACAAAAATGTATTTTTTATGATTTCTCCAATACAATTTTAATGCAATTTTCAGAAATTAAATAACAATTATCATTAAAATAATTACACAGCTATTATCAAAATAAACATTAAAAAATCCTCCCCCCCTCTCCCTTCTGATTAAGACATCTTCTGACAGGATTAATGCAAAAGAAATAATAACAGTATAAAAGAGACATTATCAAAAGCTGAAGTAAATTACACAGGAAAAATGGTGTCAGAAATTACCTGGTTCATGTCTGTATACCGATGTACCAGAGTCAGAATGTATTTCTGAAGTGCATTATGATGTGAAAATATTGATCTGCTCCATCATGTGTGGAATCAAAGACATTCATCTGTGAGTCTTTTGCAGGAAGATTCTTATTTACATTCACTAAGTAGTTAAGTAAGCTTGGACAGTGTGTGTGTGGATACACTATTTTTACAGAAAAATTGTAAGAACCTATATTGAACTGTAGTATTCAGAGGAATGCAGCCCTGAACATCTATATTTAGTTGAGTGAATTAAATATTATATGAAATATTATATCGAATAAACTAATATTATAGTGAATAATATATGTATAATTTCATCATATCTGAATGTCGAATCAGAGAAACCCTTTGTTTGGTAAACACATATCCCGCTATATAACAGGCATAAAATAGACTCATATTACAGGACTATTTGTGTATAAATATATATATATTCTGGACTGTTTTTAAAGGACTTGAATTTTTGTTACCATTATTAGCTATGAGGAACTATTTGGCATCTTTCACTCTTAGGTTATCTGACAGGGTGGTATGCAAGATGATGTCAACAGAGTATTGTCTAACAGAAGGCACAGCTACCCTGCCATTAGTGTTGCATTTGAGCAGTTAACTATTTGAATACTGTTTAAAGGCTCACTGAGGTACAGAGATTGTTTCTAACCATCCAAATAGCATGAAAGCATAATGCTAAGACCTATATAATAAGAAGCAGATGGATGGATTATTCTGCCAAATGTTTTGGTTTTTTGTTTGTTTTGTTTTGTTTTTTTTAATCAGAAAGGTAATTTCCGTGGGTTTTGTTCTGATTTTTTTTTTTTTTTAAGTTATGCAAAGAAACTTGCACAGTTATTGGGCTGTCTAATTACCTTGCCATTCCTGTTGCAGTACATGTATTATGTCTCTTCCTCCACATTAGTTCTTTTCCAGAACCAGAATTTTCAGAATTTTATTACCCTTGAGGTGCTCCTATTTCTACTTTGTTATTCTGATTCTCTTGTGTCTTTTAGGATAAATTTTCTCTTTCCTCTCTGACAGGAGGCTGCCCCGTTTCACTTTCTGCCTGTGAAAGTATCCTGCACTGTCACAGTCTAACTGCATGACATTCTCAAGGTTTAAATCTGTCGGTTGAGTCTCAGTAGAGTATTCTACTAATTTTAAAACTTACTTCTTTTTCTTTAGGCAAAGAAATGCTCAAGCAGCTCTTTTAAAGGTAGATTGTCTCTGCACACAGTGGTAGATGTAATATTGCTAATTATCCTTTAGGAATTAGTCTGGTAACACAGGGAAAAAATTATACTCTTGTCTGCCCTGACTGGAGGCTTTAAATATGCAGAAAGCTGTCTTCGTCTTCCTTTTTTTGGAAATTTAGTGACTAGGTTTAATTAATCTTTGAATATGAAACTGAAATGAACTCTGAGCTCTCACAATTCCAGCTGCTGTGGTTTTAAGAGGAATAGTGGCAGAGTAACAACAAAGTTGAGGCACTCTACTGTTTAGACAATTGTCAAGCATGCAAGCACATCTTTGGGAGAAAATATTCTTTAGATTATTTCTTAAGAAAGTGCGACTGAGAAAAATTGTAAATTATATCATTTCTCCCTATACATTTAGATTCTTTTGTGATAATTTAAATGGAATTTAATGGAGTAGTTTTACCAATTAACTGAGGTCCTATGGGTCTTTTAAAAGTAGCAGATGGAAGGAAAAGGAACGTTATTACTACCACCAGTGTTAACACATAAATAGCCACACAGCTGTCTAAAAGCAATCATCATAGAAATACTTGTCTGATATTGGTATGGAATTTAGACCCAGAATTGGCTGCTACTCGCTTAGGCATAGGCATTTTGAGTGAGAGAAGTTACAGAGAGAAATTTATCAGTGTGGCAGTCACAGGGTAACTGATAGAAAAACCTTGAAATATTTCATATGTATATGAATACAAATTCAGACCTCCCCTTTATTTAGCTCTGTACACCATGGAGCAGAAATATATGATACAAAATTGCAAGGAAGTCACTGAATTAAAAAACAAACCAAACAAACCAAACAAAAAAACAGCCATTTTTTATTTTATTTGTTATTGTTGTTGATTGGAATGTTTGTTGATTTTTTTTTTTAAAAAGCATAGGCTATTCTGGTGCTATGATCGTTCATTAACTCTAAAGTGAATTATGTTTCTTATTCTTGCTTATGCTTTGCACGGACACTTTGGAACCATTTCAGCTGAAACACAGGGTCTTTTTTCCATATTAAAAGAGAAAGAAGAGCTTCTCATGTGTCATTGGATACCAAATTTAAGGACAAACTCATTATCCAGTTAAATTCAGATATTTGATTGTTGTTTATTTGTTTGTTGTTTGTGTTTTGAGATTTTTTAAACAGAAAAGCCTTTAGCAACATTTATCAGAGAGAGGGCATAATGCATTTATGAACTGATATTTATGAACTGAATTTGTTGGAAATTAGTCTGTTCTATATACTTCCTTCCTCTGAAGTAAGTTTTTCAAAAAATGTTATGTTAAAAGAAAAACTATTCTTTTTCAGTAAAGGATTAAACTACAAATTTCACTCACCAGGAGAATTAATGTTCATGTTGAATATAATCATATCGACAAATTTTTGTTTGTTTTCATATCCTGTTGTTCCAAAGGTGAGGAAGAAAAAACATTGTGCCAGCAGATAAAAAAGCCTTATTTTCCTGAATCTCTTTAGATTTGCTATATATTTTTAATGAATTTCCTTAATCAATCTGCAAAGCAACTAAGTCTGATTTTGTCCACACAGCATGCCTGATTGGCAGTCTCATGTGACTATCGTATGAATTAGGATCTTGTTTACTAAATCACAACTACCACATTTACTTACATTTTCTGTGCAAGTAGACACATTGAAATGAAGCATGACTTTTTATCAGAAGGAAATCTAGTTTTAAAAAACTTCCTATCACATCGAAGTGCAAATAACAATGAGGACTTTCCTTGTGTATGTTTTCAAAGAGTATTTTGGAGGGAAGAAGATAAATGTTTCTGCTATTGTAGGAATTAGTCATAGTTCTGTTAGCAAGGATTGTAATAATGGTACAGAAATTTGGCAGAAGATAAACCTGTTTGAATTCCAGCTGGTCCTTAGAGATGAGAGAGGCTTGATGTGCCTGGGCTTAGTTTCCGATTATAACTAATTCAGTACTCTTAAGTCTGGTCATGTTCAATAAGAGCTTGGGCAATCTCAGATCCATGAGTGGTGTGATTTGCCATTTTGATACTGTAGGTCTGGACAAGTTCAATAAGAACTTATATGATCCACATTCAAGAATAATGTGTATTTTTAAGCAACGGGATAGCACGTTCAGGATTGCCAGTGATAAATACATTAACTACAGAATATTATATGTGTCACAATAAAAAATACAGTAACAGAGATCTATTAGGGATATGTATATATGTAAGTATATATACAAATGTTCCCATGTCTGCTCCAAAGCAGTAAGAGGTGCAAAGCTCACCTGAAAGTGTTCCTTCAGATGTGTCAACCAATCTCAAGCAAGAAGAGACATTTTCCCCTTTTCTTCTTTTTTCTTGTTTTTCTTTTCTCTTGCCCTCGGCCCCTCACTTCTTTTATACTTGTAGTGGTTTGACCACTGTTTAGCATTCAGGGGGGCGAGTTCAATAAAGGTGATGGAAAAACTGAATAGAATGGTCAGCAGGAAAAAAAAACAACACGGTTTTATTACAAGGGAATTGAATTAGAGAGGTAGGGTGATGACTAGTTGAAAGGGACAGGGGGAAAGGGTAGGAAAGGGTATCCCTCCCTTCTCACTCTCTGGAAGCACCTTCGGCCCTTTAGCCTCTCTGGAAAACACAAACACAGGTGAAAGGACCAGCCCCTCCCTCCCTTGTCCGAATACTTGCTCCCGGGTTGAGAGGAATGGGTGGAATCCCGCCGGGGGCCTG
>VXBA01004175.1:184994-210690 GCA_013399895.1 Serilophus lunatus
CCCCCGGCTTTTTTAAGGAAAACTGAATTTTAAAAACAGGTGAGCAGGCTCTTGTTACACACCCTTCCCTCCCAAAGCCAAGGACCCCCTTTGACCACCCCCAGCCATCCCAGCCCTCTCAAAAACACCACAGATGAAGTTTTATGAAAGGGAATCCCATTTATGTTTTTCATTCAATATTTGTATAAATAAACATACTTATTCGATCACCACAGTTTACTCTTATATTCCACATATGGCTTCTCACCACTTTGTCATACAATAGTGGCAAGAGAGGCCCATAAATATGTGTGGTATATTTTAATGTTTGCAGGTAAACTGTTTGGTAAATTTATGTTTGTTCGTTGTAGGTATAGCAGTACTTTCATTGATGTTGCTAAGCATATATTAAATGAAGATTTAATTCAGAGTATGAGCATCAATTTTGATGTGGATACTTATGAACTTGAGAAGACACTAAAAAAACCTTATTGAGCTGCTGAGAACTTTTAATGTCTTACATATTATTTTCTTTTGGGAGAGGAAAGCAGTGAGCTTAATATGCCTTTCCCTGTTCTGCAAAACTTCCTTATTTTTTTTCCATTTGATTTTTATCATCTTTTGGAAAGTACCTTTAGCAGCCAGCCAGTTGCTTTATCTACAGCAGCTCAGAAGTATCTAAGCACAGCTTTTGCAAAAAGTTTCAATAATGTGGTTCTACAAACTCATAAGGGAAAAAGAAAACAATTAGAAAACAGCTTTCCTCCTGCTTCCCAAGGCTCAAGTTCATTCCAACACCTCTACTCCCAACTTCCTAGTCCTAGTTTCCCATTTTTCCCCATTCATTACATGCATTCTTTACCAGTCTTTTCTCAGTCTTTCCTTTCAGCGAATTGAGGGGCAATGTAGGAGGATGGGTCATGGGTGTGATGCTCTGGTCTACCACGCCAAGCTTTCTGTTTTGCCCCTCCACTTCTGGCTGCTGTTTTATTTTCCTCTGCTGTGGAATGATCTGCTGTCCTTTCCAGTGTCCTGGCACCTGCAGGCTGCAGTCCTTCCCAGTGACCCTGGAACTGGTTTTAACCTGTGGGCTGTTATCTCCCCTATCATGGAATGCCTCCTTCCACAAACACATCTCCAGCCACATTCTCAGCAATGTCTTCTTTCATACATTTTATTTTTTCTTCTACATCTCCTCTACCCCTCCAACAAATCCACCGTCTCTCAAAAATGCCTGTGCAGAGGTGTGACATGCCACAGGTTTGACAGGCTCACAACAGTGTCACAGTCAGGCGGAACCAACTGTGATCATGGCCCTGATCTTATGCTGCCAGTCATGCCCAGTACGTTCCTCTTCAAGCAAAATATGTTTAAGAACTGTCTGAACATACATCCATTATAAACCTTACTTCATATGTTATGTAGTTACAGAAAGTGCTTGACAAGTGAAGGCTTTGTGTTTTATTCCTTAACAAATACTGAAGACTTCCTGAATATTCTTTAAGAATAGTATGCTTGTATATTGGCTATGCTAGGGGAAGGTAGATTTTTAATGGATTATTCTTTGGCTTTTGAAACAATAGGGAAAACTTCAATTCTTAGTGAAAATACCCTAGAATTCTGAGCAATAATTTATCAGTTGATAAAGTATCCTGCAAAGTAATCTGCCGGGTTGCTAGCAGCGTGGAGCACACGGAGCTGCTCCTGCTGCTTCTCCAATTTTCCCATGCTGGGGGCAAGCCCCAGGCTGGCAGCCAGTGCCCCCATCCCGCACTGCCACAGGGGCGGCTCGGAGCACATGCAGGAGAGGTAGCTGGTGGCAGCAGCTCCTGCAGAGCTTCTGCTCTATGGAGCCGGGGTGCCATGAGCTTCTGGCATCTGGAGCAGAGGTGCCATGAGCTTCTGGCATCTGGAGCTCGTGACCCCTGCCTCCCCATGTGAGCAGCTGCACAGGACAGCTGGAGGCAGCTGTGCTGTGCTGCCCCTGCTCCACGCAGAGGCGGGGGTGGTGCGGCTGCCCCCGCTCCACCAGGGGTGATGGTGGCCCTGTGGCACCCCCACGGTGGGTCCCTACAAGCGGCAGGGGCCCCATGGGCAGTGCCGCTGGCCCTGGGAGTGCCCCACATCCAGCAGCAATGGCAGCTGCCGGGCCCCAGAGTCCAGAGCACGTGGTTTTTTGGCAGCGCCATATTGGCCTCACAGTGAAAATCTTGAAGACAGGCGGTGCCCAACGCTGCCGACGAACAGCAGGACAGCCTGGACGAGAAGAGGACCCCGAAATCTCTTGGTATTGCCAGCACATAAAAGCCAGAACTGCGGAAGTCCTGTTCTATTTTGTTGGCTCACCATGGTCCAGATAACATCTCATGCCCCTCCTTCTGGTCCTTTCTTGTTCCCTTCAACTTGCAGTTCCACCAGAGTTCTGACAGTGGCACCAAAAGATCACTCAGTAACAATGCAGTGTGGTATCTTTCCTCTTGGGCTCCTGCAGGGAGGGTGCTTCTCACCATTTTTGTCTTTAAGGGGCTCCAGGACTGGAAGATATCACCCACGCAGCAGCCTTCCCTTCTTCACTTGCTCCTCAGCCTACCAGCGTGCTTGGAGGAACAGTTTGTTATTTGTTTTTCTTTTTATTATTGCGTTATATTGTCGGCTTGTTATTTGTTGTATCGGTTTAGTGCCTTTAGAGGGGTCCTATAGTTCTATACAGAGCCCCATAGAAAATAAACCTGTTATTTGCCGTTGCATCTCTATTCAGTCTTTCATCCTGTTGCGTCCCCTAGTGGTAAAACCACCGCAACAGTTCTTTACGTTTAAAATTATTTGGAACAGCTGCAAAATCAACATCTAGTTGTAAAAGAAACTCTTGCTTCCACATATAAATTAATATAGGCATTTGCAGTAAATCAATCTTTAGTACAAAGTAATTAATACAAATAATAGAAGAAAACAAATCTGCAAGGAAAAGTAATAGTTTTGATCCATTTTTTTCCCTATTGCCTCCATTGTGTTCAGTTGACAATGCTTGCTTTTATTTTTCATCTGTTCCTGCACATTTGCCTATTTTGGGGGTTGTTTTTTGGCATAGTTGCATTTTTTTGCCTTAAAAATGCTATGAAAGCTATCATTCTTGTTTTTTAAAAATAAATCAATATGCAATCAGAAAGATAAGATGATGACATCTTTTAGAAGTAAGCAGGAAAATTAATTCTGGCTCTGAAACCTAAGATGTTATGTCAGGTTAGAACAATACCTTCTGGCAAAGATGGGAATCTTCCTGGACTTGAAGAGAAAAACTCCTTCTCCACTTTACTATACCCTTCAAATCAAGAGGCTTTCAGTAAAAAATGTAGAAAAAGGAAGCAACAATTATTTACTTACATATATAAATATAAATATATATAAGAAACAAACAGTAACACAATGGTAGCAAGAAAAATCATTCCAAAAACTCCATCCCCCTTTGCCCTCTCCATGTATTGTTTGAGGTTTTTTTCCCACTCAATGTGGTCGCAGCTGTGGGGGAAACAGGCAGGTCCTGTGGGCTCACCAGACACAGAATGAGGGTTCCCCCAGTTGTGCCGTTAAGATGGGAGAATCACTTGTCCGATACAGGAACAGCAGGAGACGGGGAAAGAAAGACATGCTGGCTCCAAGCTTGGGCCGATGTGGGCAGGGCTGTCCTATCTCTCCCTGGGGGGGTGCTGCAGGGTCCACCTGGACACAGGAACCGAGTCAGTGAAAACAGAAGCAGCAGCAATGACGATCTGGTCCCTGGGCAGCAGATGGGAGAAACAGCACCTGTGAGGCAGCACTGGGTCCTCTCACAGGATTGCAGCCAAAAAAACCAGTCAGCCCAGCTGGTCCCTCACCAGGTCCTTCCAATGTCACAAGAAAGCAGGGAGAGGGGAGGAAGGCAGGCATACCCCACTCTTTCCTCTGCACAACAATCAGGGCAGGAATGTGCCTGCTATATAGGGCTGTTAGTTCTCCAGCCAAAAGATAATGGACCCTCTCTGCCCCCATCACTGATGAGGAATTCTGACCTTCGCTTAGTTGAGTAGTTCTTTTTCCTTTTAAGTATGCCAGCATCATGGTGGTAATGGGAAAAAAAATCCCAAAAAGAAAATCTAACACATGTCAGATGTTAAGAGGTAATCCTTCCCTGTCAATAGGAGAGAACTGTAAAGATCAGTCTATAGGGATAGTATGGGGCAGGAGGAAAGCAGAAATTTGAGGTTTAACTGAAATTTCTGGGCTAGTGCATGGAAGCCTGTCTTAAATGAAAAATAGTATTTTGTCTTCCTCAGTAGCCATCTTGTGTAAATAGCAAGCAGTGTCCCATCATTGCTGTTGTTCTAGGGAGGTCAAATCTCCACTTCTCATCCATTAGCTGCAAAGAATTGCACAAGAGTCTGGTTTAGATCCTGCTTTTCTGGGAGCCATATCATATTACCCCAAAATAATACTCAAATCAAAACAGATTTGATCAATGATCTTCCTACATTCAGCTGTTACATCAGGTAATAATCAACTCATCCCAGTATTTGTGCTGTGATTCTTCATCTGTACCCTTCTACACACTAAATTGCATCATAGTCACCAGCCAGTAAGAAGACTGCCATATATTACATAAGTTTTTTTAGTTCATCATGCTAACCCTGCACATGTTATTGATGATGGATTATGTACTCAGGTTCTGCTTAGTGCTATATGTGTGCTTTCTGCTACATATATTTATTTATTGGTAATTTTTAAACAGTTGAAAACAGTTTTGTGACAATTACCCTGTTATACATACCTCAGGTGCCCACCTACATTTTTGTGAATGTTGTTAATTTTATGCATTCAGTTCAAGTTTATTTCTAACTTTCCTGTTACCTGATTTGTCTGCATTTATTTTCCAGTAGCATCTCTTCTCTTGAAAAAGCCTGGACTGCATGTATCCCATCATGACTAAACTGGACTCATCCGCTTGCCTGTTGCTCTAAAATAAATTGAATGCAAGTAAACTCTTTTCCATCTATCATTTTTTGACCTGCAAAACTTATCAGCTACATACGCTTTACAGCTGAGACAGGTGGTCAGTTTTTCTAGCTTTTTAGTTGACTCATTACCTTAAATGGTGGCTTTAACTTTCTTAATATGCTATTTGATACTGTCTACTTAGAACTACTGATCATGGAAATATATGGCCATCCATAGAGAAATATAGGAGATCTCCTTGTCCTTGAAGCACCCGTGAAGCAAAAGGTGTTGAGTAACTTTTGCTGATATTCATGTTAATGCATAAGAGTTTATTGGGAATTTTCAATTTTGTAAGTTTCACAAGCCTTTCCCCCCCCAGTATGTGTGAACACTTTTCAAATAAAAGCTATAAATTCTCCCTGCATGATTAGTGAACTGGCAAAAAACCCCAACAAGACACTTAGGGTACGGTGCTCATGGAAAAACTGTCCTGTGTGTGCTACTGGGTCAGGCGATGAATGAATGTGAGTTGTCTGATGTGTGGTATGATTCTCACAGATAAGATTCATCAGTTTTCACTTTTCACATTCATGATTCAGTTCTATGTGTTTTACTTCTAGTAATTACAGGTATCAGTTTCATAACAGAGGAGAATGAGGTCTGAATGCTGCCTGTTTAGTAAACTAGATACTTTGGGCTTTCTCGATGCTCAGATTAAATGACCTAGATACTACAGAAGTTTGTTTTGTTTTGGGTTTTTTGGAAGGACTTGAAAGATTCCAGAAGATAGATTCAGTAAGGTATTGAGGTAGTCACCAAGTGTCAAGCAGAGAAGATCAAGAGGAAACAATGTTTTCAGGTTCAATTCAAGCCTGCACCTGAAAGCTGCAGAATCCGTGTGATTTTTGTTAAGTCACATAGTACTGTAGCCACAAAAGGAGTCTTGAAAACTGTCACTTTAACTAATGTATTCTGTTGAATGTTCCTAAAATATTGAGACTGTTATGATTTTTTGTAAAATGTCTTACTACTGAAATGTTTACTTCTGTGGAAGATGAAGTAGAATTTCAAATTCTCATCAAATAAGCAAAATCCCAACCTTTCATACTGTGTCCAGTATATTACAAAGCTTGATGGTGGCAGAGAGCTCACTAACTTTTCTGGAATTATAGCTAGGTGGATGAATGGAGAAAATTCTTCCTGATTTCAAAAAATATGTTTAGTTAAATACTCTGTCTGGATTTTATTGTTGAATCTGAGACACTGTAGTTGTACAGTTTAAGTATTCGAGAACATTAAAAGGAAATATAAAAGTCTGTTTTTTGTGAGTTACCTTCTGAAACATATTTCCTGTAAAACAAAGTTAAGGAAATTTCAAAACCAGTTGTTTGTTCCAACCCACAAACTTATTTTTTTATATACATGTTGCCACTTTATCTGCCATCTTGTGGTACGTTGCCTTAATCTCAAGCGTGTAGAAATCCACATACATTATTTATTCTATTTTTTATATTTTTCCTGCCTCACATTAGTAATTGACAGAGTGATAAGATCTGATTTTAATTTTGTGAGCTAATGCATACAGTAAATGAATTTTCATGCACTATTTTCTTTTTAATATGGGAAAAGTAAAGAAAGACTAAAAAATCAACCAGCTGCAAAGTAGGTCTTGTTGAGCATATTTCTGTTCTACTAGAAATCAGATATATTGAAAAGATTTTTGGACTTTACATTATGTTAACATGTATCAATAAATTAACATTTTTGATTCAAGAAAAAACCCTAAGATAAATTTTTGCTGAAGTTTACAAAACCAGGTACTAGAAAAACCAGTAGAAAGGCCTTTTGAACATATGTAAGCTTAAAAGCAGATTTTTCGCCCTGGACTGTTCATAAAATCCAAGTTCACCTGGACCCTATAATTGGTTTCAGGCTGAATTCTATCAATTTCCTTAAAATTATATGATGTTTCTATATTCTGCTTGTTTGAATTTATTGAAACTATACAATTAGTTCGACTTATATGAGCTAACTTTACAGTGAAGAGCTACAACATTCTTTCCTGGATCTACCGTATGTTTTGGTATGGGACACATAAACTCCATATAAAATGGTACTTGTGAAAATATCTAATAATTATATAATTTTGTTCAGTTTCTTAGGCTAACCTTGAATATAATACTTAAAACCATATTATTGTGAGTTCTGTCTTACATTTTCCCGTTTTAGAAAGATACAGAAAGTTCTAATATTTTTTAACCAGTTTGGCTAAATGTAAGAGCATTATGACTATGCAATTTTGGTAATATTAACACCCACATTTAAAAATATATCTAGCTATGATCATCCGGTGGAATTTATTTGAAAGGATTTTTTCAGCCTATTCTGAACTGTTAATTCCTCTGCTTTCTTGATAATGAGATCTACATGACAAGATTAGCTATGTTTAGTTGATCCCTGAGAAGCAGTTTCATTCTAAATCTAAGTATGTTCTTTTCCCAGATACAGTCAAGGCAATGTAAGGCAACAGGAATTAAGCTTAAAAACCTCCACGTTTTATAAATATAAGGCATGCAGAATCTAAATTATTAATTTTCAACAAGGAGGTATTTTTTATTTCCAGAAAGGAAGTGAAAAGGAATGTTGTTTCCAATTACATTAATGAAGTTACCAGTGCATTTCTGAGTATTTGACGAAATATGAATTCTGACAGTAGTAACAGTAAGATTTAGTATCATGCCACATTGGTAACCATGCCATTGGGAATTCCAAAATTTAGCAGTTTGGATGATCAGTTCAGCTTGACACACAGGAGCTTTCAGACTTTTTGAACAATTATCTATCAGTAAAACTCAAAATTATTGAACTTTGAAAATTATGATTTTTTTTTTTTTTCAAAATACAAAACAGATTCATGAGACTTCTTGCTGTTTTGATGTTTACATGTCACCACTCCTGGACTTTTCCCCTAGTAACCACCTCCATTCTCATATGAATGTGAAATCAATGACAGGATACCATTTGACTCCCACAGAGTGAGGATTTCTTATCTGGGTTCTATCCACTATGGAACACGAACAAATTATTCTTATGACAGATTAAACATAATTTGTTGGCAATGGCTAATTCAAGGTGTTATTTCCCCTTTAAATTACAACGAAAAGATAAAGTTATCCCACGTTGTAGTCAAGCCCAGGTGTATGAACTACTTCCTATTGCATATACAAGATGATGAAAACTGTCAGCAATGATATTCAGATGTTCCTAACTAAAAGAAATATCAGGTAACTATAGTTCTAACTCAATCACTCTGCTGTCTTAAAATAATGTTGCTAAACAAAGGTGCCATTTTACAATGAAATAGACAAGGTATTTCTACTTTTATGATTTGTGATAACTGTATAAACATAAGTCAACAGAAGTTTAGATGGTCATAAAAATGATACTAATGTAGAAATCTATTGCACTTTTTATTTTCTATTTTAAGTAAATCAATATTAAACACCTATGTAAAGCATATTTTTGAGCAATTTCTCATATTTCCCAATTAGAACAGCTTAATTTATTTTTTAACACATTTTCAGTATTCAGATGGTTCAGTCATCCTACTTGTACTGCTGTAAGTGATTTTCAATAATAAGCTAGTTATTACTGAACAAGAAGTTTTAGTATTGGGTGGTTCAGTCATATGGGAGAAGATGAGGAAGTTAAGGTTTAGTCATAATGATGATTCAATTTCAGTGATATCAAGATTTTCCTTTATATGCTTTAGAAAGAGCACCGAATCTGTAAAATTACAAGGATTTGTTAAGATTTATTATTTTCTGTCCCACTCAAAACCATCCACCTTAAAGGAGAATAGCTAAAATAGTTTTAATTAACAATGCTTTTATAAAGTTGGTAAAATTGGACATAATCTGTAAAATACAAGATTTTTCTTCAACGTATCTCAACTATTTTAAATCCCTTAGATACTGTAATGGTTTACTTCTATCATTTGCATAAGGAAGCAAGGGCAAATAGGCATTCTAGGAAAATTAAATCACAAGAAGATTAATGTCTATAATGCCTTTTACAATTACAGACACAAATGTATTTGAAGAGTTTCAATATAATGTTAAAATTTTTCAAAGCCTGTGACCAGAAGGGAAAGTAGATTACTGCCCTTCTGATATATCTAATACAGCAAAACACAAAGAAGAGAAATCCATAGGCAATCTGCATCAAAATGCCCAAACTATACTAGTTCTGCAACCAAGTTAATCTCAAAAACAAACAAACAAAAGATGTAGCGAGGCTTCATTTACTCTTTTTTGACCTACAATTAAAGGGAAAGTCATTATTTTACTAAGATTCATAAAGAATGCTGCATGGGATTGAAACTGAAGCAGAAGCTAAAGCAGATCAGTCTTAATTGTTTTATATTTGGCTATTAATTAAAAAAACAAAATGACAACAACAACAAAATCAAACACAAAAAACCCCCAAACAAACAAATAAAAAAACTCCAACCCAAACCTTTAATCTCAAATTCTTCCTGCCCCCTCTCCCCCACAATAGCTGTTCAATACTTTTTTTTTGTTTTCATTTTGTTGGAAGATCCATTTGAACTCTGCATTCAAAATGTTGAAGAATTTCTCTTAGTTATCCAAGAACCAATACTTGCAGCATACTTTCTATTATGCAAGTTCAAACATTTAGTTCAGAAGAAAAAATGTCTGCAACAATACTTTCTATTTCCCTTGTATGTCCTTTAGTTACTCTCAGTCACCTGGTACTTCAACCCAATGTGAGTTATCTGTTGAAGTTTCTTTAGGTCCCTGAAACTTTCATCTTCAGATTTATTTTTTTTCCTGCTGAAATGTACTAAGTGAAAAGTAGAACATCTGAAAAACTTGAGATCCTAGGGAATTATTACAGCATCAGCATCTGTCTAGGATGGGAAAGTATTTAAAAGCCAGGAGAATTTGTAAGAAGTTGTGCAACTGCCAAGTTAGAATAAAATGTGTTTACTTGTTACAATACTGAAGAAAAAATGTACCTAAAAATTCAAGGATTTATTTCTTTTTATGTTGGGTTTTTCAGAGGAAGCCATAGATATCTTTAATGACTATTTTTCTTCCTCCATGAAACTATTATCACTTTTTTTTAAAGGAAACTGCTAGAAAAAATTTGTGTTTTCAAAGCATATTTCTGCATCATCTATACAATATCACTAAAAATGACTTAATTAGGTCAGTCAAAACAATATTATTGAGGTTCTGAAAGATCACGTGGAGTTATTTCTAACTCCCTGTTGGCGCTCAAACTCGTGGAAAGATTGGAGCATCCTTATGAATCTCTTGACAATAAGTAGCAATCATGTCACTGGCAGCTTTCCAAGGCAACTTGGAGAACTTATGGACTTGTCACACTTCCAGAGTGTTGGAAGGTGCCAACTCAACTGTGATTCACTGCTGATTGCTTTTGCTGTCACAGAATCCTTTAAGGTTTCAAGCCTTTGGGGAAATCTCAAAGATTATGCATGGCAAGATGTAAAGTGTCAACTAAAGCGTCATGTAACAGGGTAGATAATTTGGTAAAAGCCAAGCTGTTCGGGTTTTTTAATGTTTTTTTTCTGAACCAATAATGTTTAACTTTTTTTTTTTTAATTAAAGTAATTAAGGGGATGGTTGTAATGAAACACCTTTAACTGTTTTTTTTTCTGATTATGAAACAATATTAGAACTCTAAATACTGATTATTGCCCTCCTCCCTTTCCCTCTAAGAAACCGCTGATAGTTCATATTAATTGAGCTAGCTATTTAAAAAACCGTGACTGTACTGGGTTCAGCATAATCAAAGAAAAATCTTTGGGTGAAACAGCAAGATCTGTAGGGATTTTTATTGGTTTCTAAAAGTTTTGTGTTTAGAAGAAATATTTTCTTACCTCTTATCCATTCATTGGATCATATTTAGACATACTGACAAGGATATTGGTCCATAGTGTACTGGTATAAACCAGAAATCATACAGATACCCAAATTACACTAAATTGATATTTGCATATCTGAGAACATAATTAACTGATGTAGGAATATTATTAGAGTTTCAACTATGCACTATATTTTCTTTTAACTATAAATTCCAGTGAACTATTTTTGATTTATAATAGCCATTATAGAATATACCAAGTCATTCCGGATACTTCTCCAGGTACAAGGATGTTATAAAGCAAACCTAATTGTTCTGTATATTTTGATTAATAATTGGTTAATCAGACGACAGATGAAGTAATTAGCAATATTAAACCTGTTTAGCATTTAAGAAAGTTAGATAAATTTTTACAGTTCTGTTGCCCATTACTGACTGCTTAGTTGCTGCATTGAGCAGTTATTAGGTATTAAACAAGCCTTGGAAGATAAATCTTACAGAAGATCTGATATTGTTTCAATCTGTCTTCCTAAATGCCACGTGCTCCTGTTTTAAACTCCCAAATATGTTTTCTTTCTCTTGGCACCAGAGATAGGTGATTTAGCATCACCTACTACATGAATATTTGAAATAATAATGTATAATAATAATCTAAATAAATATCTGAAGGGAAACATGACTGTGTCTGGGCATGACTGTGGGACCTCTATTTTGTAGGTTCTAATGAAATAAAATAAGTAAAATAAAATAAAAATTACAGATACTGCAATCTGGAAGGCCCTTTTTGTTTGTTTGTTTAGGATTCTTTTTTCCACACAGGGAAAATTCCACATAGGCATTGATTTGATAAACTTACATTCATTATAAAGTGACTAGACTACACTTGGAAGAACTTCTACACTTTAAGGCATATGACCACAGCTGATAAAATTTCAGGCTTGACCTGAAAAAATCTAACAGTATTTATTGCAAAAAATACCTGTAAGATGATCTGAAGAAAAAGCAGGAAAGGAAGTAACCTGAGGAAATAGGATAGTTGAATGACTGATTATTATCTCTGCCTTTAGGGGTAAGACTAATACATTGAACAGAAACCTGTTTAGCTGGGAAAGTCAAGTAACTATTCACGGAATTTGTAGTCCTTACTCGTTTTGGAAGGAATAAGCCATTGTGTATTCTTCAGGTCAAATGAAGATTTCTTTTAAGCCATCACGTGCAGAAACGGGAAAGCTTGAGAAGTACAGGCTGTCTGCCAGCAAAGGAAAACTGAACATGTTAGTGAGAAGAAAATACATCTTAGTTACAATATTTTCAAATAAATGTAAGAAGAATTAACTCTCAAAGTGAACAAGGGAATATTTGGCGTTGTTTGTCAAGGTGATTTTTTCATTATGAATTTATACAGAAAAGTCCCACGCTGAAGTAAATGTCAATGATTTTGATTTATTAAAAAAGTTACTTTTCATGAAGGCATTTTTACAGCAGTATAACTTGGCTTTCCATTGGTTTTGTTAGAGATATATAGGCCAAAAAGGTCTTCCCCTAAAATTCATCCTCTTTAGTCTTGAAAATACAATATTTTGTTGCAAATATTAGTATTTTTTCAAACTTAGGAGGAAGTGGTCACAACTGAGGGCATTGATAGATTAGTATGCTATGTTTCCGTACTTTACTACTAATCTGATCTTGATCAGCAATTTCAAGCTTTCATTTAAATTGTGAAAAAATCATATAGATATGTATTTACAATCTGCTTTTGCACTAAAATTTAATTTAGTGTTCACAAGGGCATCTATGGACATGAAATGAAACTAATTTTGTTAAACTGGTATCAGTCCTAAAAAGTGGAGTAATTACTTGGATTATTAACAGCTGACAAAGATTTACCTGAGTCATAATATCAAACTTCAAGTTTAAACTTTTACATTACTGTTCTGGTTTTGGCTGGGATAGAATACTTTCTCAATACTAGCTGGTATAAGACTATGTTTTGAATCAGCTTTATTCTGAATTTATTCAAATGACAGTTGTCACATTTATATCATGTTCATTTCTAGAGTTTGCTTTTATAGACCTAACGCTTTTACCAGGATTAAGTTTTAGCTTTGGCCAAGATATTTTGAGATTTTGAGATACTTTAACTTAAATTATTACATTAGATTAATTTAAGCTTGGTAATAAATGGAGTCGTCTGGCTTTTTGAAAGTTTTTTCATGCAGCTTTACCCTATTTACAATAATACTAATTTTCTATCCCAAAGGACCTAAACTGCTTCACATATGTTAGATTTTAAATGGCATGCCTTATTCATAAATTAATTCAATCAGTCAATATAACATTAATAGTCACGGGTTTTACCCTTTTTTAGTTTTTATGCTGCCAACATATTTTTAATAGTGGAAATATTTTTTTCTGCAGACACATATATGTCTCTGTGTAATGCAGCACTAATATCATCAGAAATATGTGAAAGGGGGATTGTGCTAATCAATGGGATGTCAGTTGCCATAGAAGAATCTAAGAGCACAAAGCATACCAAAAAGAACATAAATATTTTATCCTTATTGCTGATGAAAAAACAAATTTGAAACTATTTAGGAAAACTAGTGTGATTTTTTTGGAAGGGGATTGGTGAAGATTAGGGAAAACTTGGAAGGGATAGATACAGGAATGACTCTTGAAAATGGAAGAATCATCTAGACAACTGGGAAGATGAATGTCAAGAAGAGTGAAAGAACAAGCACAAATATTTTTAAATTCTTTTGTGCTCATAGAGAAGCTAGAAAGGAAGTGATCTCTTCTAACCTTCTGTTTGTTGGGGTTTTATTTCATTAAAGTAGTTGCATGAACTGAGGAAAAAAACATCAATTTTAAGTTTTTTTTTTTTATTTTTCACTCTTCATCCATTTTTTGCATTGTCTTCATTAAGAATTATTTTTTCCGACTCATCTACATTAAGAATTATTTCCACTGTTTCCCTTTCCATCCTGGCCAATGTTTTGGAAAGTAAGCTATTGAATTTGAATGTTCTTGTGTTGAAACACCAAACTGAAGAATTCAGAATTGTGATTGATGAACATGGTGCCAATGTCCTATTCTTGTTCCAACCTTTAATCAACATGTCCCTGCAGATGTGGAATCAGAAATTAAAAACTATATCTCTGTCAAACTATAGTTGCAGAAGATCCCAAATATCCCTGCTGTGTGACTTTTAAATATTTATGCAAACATTTCCAGATTTAGAGGATAGGCTGAAGAACTACTTGGGAATATTTTAGAATAAGTATTCTGTGATTTGGCAACAAAAGATATACTGCCATATACCTAAATTTTTCACTTCTTAAGTAATATTTCATGTTACTTTTGCTTAGATGAAATCCAGTGATGGTCTCATTGCTTTTCAATGATGAAGAACATTTAAATATTTAATTTAAAGGAGTGATTAGTAATTTTCATGAGTAGGAAAGATGACTTGCAACTTAGGTAATTTAAGCCACACAGTCAAGTTTTATTTGCCTATTTGAATACCTTGTAGTGATTACAGTGGATAGTTTGACATGTGGCTCTACTGTATCATCATATTTAGTATATGTTTTTTTCTTGTATGTTTTTCATTGTAGTATAAGAAACTGGCAGAATCAAAAGCTTCACAAAACTCTCTCTCTTTGCATGATGTACAATTTTTTAAGAAATAAATCCTAGCCCTCTTGACAATGACTATGATAAAACATAACACAGAGTGTCAGGCCTTTCTGAAGGCATTAAGTTTAAGAAGATGTTAGCTGCTCTTCCTGAAACCTTTGAATTATAAACTTGCACTCTCATTTTTTACTGCTTTCCCTTCTCAGACTATTTCTAGAACACGAGAGCTTCATGTATAATGATAATTGTTAGAATATATTAGGAAAGATATATATCTCACATCTATAGCTTCTTATAGGATACCTTAGATAAATCAGTGATCTTTGCCAATACATGTCACTCAAACATTCACGTATAAAAAAGTATTCAGAGCAGTAGTTAAAAGTACTATAAGAAACAATCAAGTAAATTAAAACCTAAAGAATTCAGCTCTTATTAATACTACCCTAAGCAAGGTATAACCGCAGAAGTCAGGTATATTGGTTAATACTGTCAAGACAACACTAAGTTATTTGTGTGCTCACATGAATTTTGAAGGTGGCCTCTAACTCCTCCCTTATCAACTTTACCTGTTTTTCCAATGCTAATTCACAAGGAGAAAATCTCAAATTTGCAAGAGATGCTTTAATCCTTTTCATATGAAATGTCTTGTTTTCAGAAATATAGACAACCTTTGTATGAAATTGCAATGTAATTTCTCTTTGAGGCAAAAATCTTGTAGGTTCCTAGGCATAGTTTAAAAACAGTTTAATTAAATGTTGTTGCTGTTGTTGTTGTTGTTGTTGTTGTTTGCTTTATGTAGTAGCATGGCTGTTCTGGGTGCACAACAAAATTTCCATTAATTTAGTATTGAAAACTGCAGGAGAGTTCTTCTTTTCTCTGCCATCCACAAATAGCTAACAAAATCAAACAATTTTTCACGTAGTTTCCCAAATCCAACTATGGTTTTCCATCTCACTGTAATATCTTTGAGACAGGCTATTAATATCTGCATGGTAAAAAGGTGAAACACATCCTTCTTTATGGTTTTGGTATCATCATTTACTTCTTGATTACACTTATGATTTTTTTTAATAGTTGATTGGGGTTTTTTAACTCTTCCAGAAGTCATTATTTATTACACAGCATTCTAGTGATTGTGAATTAAAAAGGCATAGTTTGAAAGGGAGACTAGCTGTAGAGTGTAAAGGACATAGTGACCTCAGTACCAAATGCCCTTGTCAAATCTCCTTTGAACGGCATGTACTGGATTGATTGCCCATTTCAAAAAGGATGTCCATATGTCAGAAGAATAAGATAGCTATTCCTGTACTATGGAAGAGCATTGAGAACTAAACATGTGCCTTGATTGCTTTTCCCCCTATTGTCTATTGACTGTAGTTTCCTCTTATTAGAGTAGCTCTCATGAAATACTGAGACACATTTGTGGCACTTCTTGCAATGAATTATATTAAGCATAGCAGGACTGACTTTATTTATAAGATTTTGAGAGCTCACCCAAATGAAGGTTTCATTCCTAGAATCTGACAGAGAAAAAAATATAAAATATTAAAACAAAAAGAGTTTTTTTCCTCAGAGTCCATAAGTGAAAATGTGAGGATATAGTTGACCAAGAGCAGTCTAATATGCAAGTATAGGAGGGATTTTAGAACATATTCTTCTGACAATCAGTGTCACGATGTAATCTGATTGAATCGTTTATAGATCAAGAAGTTAGGTAATATATAAACTTCTCTGGATCAATGAGACAGAGCAGGTAGACCTGAACCATTTTCATTTGTATGCTAGTTTCCCTAGCTTAGGCAGAGTTCAGTAAATACATATGGCCTGTTGTTTAAGCTCCTGTGCTATCCCACTGTTACTGGGACTTAAGCAAACGTGTATGCCATCCAGAGATAGTTATTTGTCCCAGTGTTTTGATTCAGAGAAGGTTTCTTTGTTTCCAGAAAGAAGTATCATATAAAAGCTAATAAAATGAAAATCAGAGAAGAGATTCATGTAGCAAGTTTTTCAGGTGCGCTCATTAACAATGTTGATACTTGTGGTGGTTTGAACCACTAGGGGGCACACAACAGTGACGAAAGGCTGAATAGATTTAACAGCAAGTAACAGTTTTATTTTCTAAGGCAGTAAAGATTTTATAGAAACTACTAGGCACTAAACAAAATACATACAATATAAAACCCGACAATGTCACACAATAAAACAAAAAACCAAACTGCTTCTCAAAGCCAGCTGGTTGGCTGAGGAGTAGGGGGAAGGGAGGAAAAGCTGCCTCTATGATGGTACCCTCCCGGCCCTCGGAGCCTCTGCAAGACAGAGTCCCACCAGGGACACCCAAGGGACAGATACCACTTGTGTTTTGGCTGGTGGTCTCTGGACACCACAGCTGGAGCACCGATGGCACCACGCTGCTGCCCGTGCTGATGGAGGTGAGGGGAAGAAAGTCGCATAGTCCAGGAGCCAGAAAGAGGGAAGCCGTGCCTCTCTCAGCTCAGGAGAAAGCCGAAAGAGAGGGCAGAACTTCCATGTTCATGCTTTTATGCCCTGGAAGTCCCGTAGGAATTCAGTGTCTTCTTCTTGGCCAGGCTATTCCCAAATTGGCTGGTGGCATTAGGCTCGCCCTTTTCCCGAGATCTGGTACTCTGAACAAAATGGTAGTTCCCGCCAAAATGCCATGTGGCCAGGGCCTGGGGGCGCCATTAGTCCTGCCCACGGAGTACTCGCTGCTCACAGACACCCGCCGCGGATGATGGGATACATGGGGCCACCATTATCCCTGGGTGAGGGGGTCAGCTACACCATCCCTGGAGCTGGGGCAACACAGCATGGCTCCCACCGAGCTGCTGCCAACGACCACCCCTCCTGCAGGCACTCCGAGAAACCAGTGCAGCAGCGTGGGACAGGGGCACCAGCCACTGCCCTGGGGGTTGCCATTGCCGCTGGCCACAGGACCAGTGGGGTTCCTACCAGCTGTCCTTGCCACCACTGGGACCCACCGCAGGAGGTATGAGCAGGGGTGACATCAGTGCCCACTGCACTCAACGGACAGCCAGAGCAACAGGCATGGCCACTCACTGGGAAAAGGGCCAGTGCCGGTGTCCTGCTCCAACCTGGAGCAGGGGCAGTGACAGCTGCCACAGCCCAGCTGCAAAGAGATCACATTGGCGACGCCACCCCATCCCACCCAACACAGTGAGCCAGGACTCGGAGTGGTAGGACTAGAGCGCTGCACCACCAATGCTGCTCCATCCCGCCTGCTGCAGTGAGCCGGGACCCACTGGGAAAAACAAAGTGTCGTGCCAGGCCCAGCTTCCCAGCTCTGAGTGCGTGCACTGCCTGGCTCCGTCACTCCCATCACCGCTCCGTTGCTGCATCTCGCTTGCAACTGAGACGATGGGAGATCAGGGCTCAGCACCAGCAGCACGGACTACCAGCATGCTGAGCTCCTGTTCCCCCCACTGCAATGGTAAGTGAGAAGGGGGATGGCTCCGTTCCTGTTGCTCCGCCGCCGCTCCCTGGTCCCTGGTCCCTGCCCCAGGACATGGAGAGTGAAAACGGGGAGGAAGCTCTGCAGATTTCTGAGACTACAGCTTTCCTTCAGGCTTATAAAAAGCTGGTTTTACAAATAAGCAAACAAATTGTAGCCGTTTGAAAAACAAGGCTTTTGAAGGGGGGGGGGGATGTAAAAGAGCAATCCACCTACCTGATTTAAAATTCAATTTTCCTCAAAAGCTGTTTCAGGAAGGAGGATTGCCCTCGGCTGGGATGGAGCGGGGCCGGAACCGGGGCCGGGGCCGGGCGGCGGCTCATCGCCCCGGGCTTCCTGAGAGCACAGGGGCCTGCTCTCCATGTGCCCGCAGGGGCCAGGGCGGAGTGGGGCCTGCACCAGTCCTGGTGTCCCCGAGGTCGGGGCTGGGACCAGTGGTGGCTCCACGCCCTCCAGGCGCCTGGCAGCAGGGGAAGCCAGAGCAGGGCAGCGGTTTCTACCCCCCTCCGCTTCCGCTGCTCCCGGGAGCATGGGGGCCCTTCCCTGTGAAGTGTGCAGCCCGGGACCGTCCCTTCCCGCACGGGCACAGTGGCTTCCTGGGTCGAGCAGCGGCCTGGGGGCACGGCTACAGGGAAGCCCCAGCATCCCTTCGGGGGGCGGCGGTTCCTCATCCCCACCCTGGAGCACGGGCAGCGGCACACAGCCCCGGGCCAGCCATGGCCGGGAATTTCAGCACCACGGCTGCTAACGGAGAGCAATAGAGAGCTGGCCTTGGCACCATGTTGGCACTGTGGCATCTCTGAAGTGCTGCCACCATGAAAACAAAGATGGCGCCTAACGACTGAAACTCATGAGTTCTTCGATGAGAAAACACCGGAATTGAGACGGGACCCGACTGGCTGGACGAATGGGAAGCCAGCTTGGCCAGGAAGAAGGCGATGATATTCACGCAAGACAGAGAAGGCTTAAAAGTCGAGGCATGGCCTCGCCCCGCTCTCTTTTTCGGCTGCCGCTGTGAGGAGAATGATCAGAGCCCTGGCATCCAGCGCCCCCAGGCCCCACGGCGAGATTCCACCCATTTCAACACGAGAGCCAATTCTAGCTTGCTAGCAAGTATCTTTTGGAAAGGGGAGGGAGGGAATCGTTTTCACCTCTGTTTGTGTTTTTCAGAGAGGCTGAAGGGCCAGAAGTGCTTCCAGAGAGAGAGAGAGAGAAGAGAGAGACACCTTTTCCTACCCTTCCTCCCTGTTCCTTTCAACTAGTCATCTGGCTGAAGGGAACAGTTCCCTTTCTTTTTTTTGTTTTTCCCTTTTTGTGTGGATTTTTTTTTTTTCCTTGCGTGTTGGCGGTCCCTCAATGTAATTCTGGGGTCGCCTGTGGGTTATTCCTTCCTCCAATTTAATTCCCCTGGAATAAATTGTTCACCTGCTGAAAAGTTCTAATCAGTTTTCCGTCACTTTTATTGAATCTGCCCCCTGAACACTAAAAGGTGGATTAAACCACCACACAAATAAACAAAAATTTCCCTTCCCCCGAAAACTCCATTTTCAAACCGGTAACATAATCCACCCCTTAAAAACTGTTTTTTTTTTCATTTAACTTAAAACTGTTCACTAAACTTAGAACTATAAACCTTAAAATAAAACTGTGAATTAAACTTTGGAACTATGAATTTAACATAAAATTAAACTTTCAATTATAACTATGAACTGAACTTGGAAGTATACATTAAACCTCAAACTATGCATAGAACTTAATACTTTAACATGGAACTATATTTTAACATCAAACTATATACAAACAAGTTGATCTGTAATAGAGGAACTGCACTGAACTGATCTATGCTGGGGTGATGTTTCCCTGAGGTACACAACGGGTCTCTCCATCTTCTAGCATTACCCACCAAGTGCATCCATGTCCTCGGGCAAAGATAATCCTACAAATGGGTTTATCTGTGTTTGGGGCAGGGTTTACCCAAACTGATTTTCCTAGCAGGCCTTTCATATGAGACACAGGGACTCAATCACCATCTGTGATGTGGAGGGACTCGGCTTGGGCTGGGCCAGCTCTGTTTACAGAACCTCTGGAGTTTTCTAGCCATGTAGCTTTGGCTAGATGCTGGTCCCAATTCCTGAAGGTTCCTCCACCCAAAGCCTTCAAGTTGTCGTTGAGAAGTCTATTATACCTTTCAGCCTTTCCAGCGGCTGGAGCATGGTATGGGATATGGAAAATTCATTCAATACCGTGCTCTATAGCCCAGCTGGTAACCAGGCTGTTCTTGAAATGAGTCCCATTGTCGGACTTAATTCTGTCAAGCATCCCATGTCACCACAATACCTGTCTCTCAAGGCCCTGGATAGTACTCCAAGCCATGGCATGTGGGACAGGGTATGCCTCCAGCTAGCCAGTGGTCACTTCCATCATGGTGAGCACATAATGCTTAACTTAGTGGGTGGCCTTAGGTCTGTGGCAAGGTAATATAATCCACCTGCCAGGCTTCTCCATACCTATACTAAGACCATCTCCCACCACAGCACAGAGTCCTTGACTGCTTAATCTTGGCACATGTCTCACATCCATGAATCATCTGTTAGATAACATCTAAGGTGAGATCCACCCCTTGGTCACGTGCCCATCTACAAGTGGCATCCCTACCCTGGTGACCTGAAGCATCATGGGCCCATCTAGCTAGGAATACCTCCCCTTTGTGTGCCAGTCTAGGTCCGCCTGTGACACTTTTATCTGAGCCGCCCTGTCAGCTTGATTGTTATTCGCTTTCTCTTCATTGGCCTGGCTTTTTGGAATGTGGGCATCCACATGCCCAACTCTGACATTTAGTTTCTCAGTTCGTGCAGCGATGTCTTTCCAGATGTCAGCTGCCCAGATGGATTTGCCCCGACGTTGCCAGTTGGTCTTCTTCCAGCAGTCCAACCATCCCCACAACGCGTTAGCAACCATCCAGGAGTCGGTGTACAGGAAGAGCTTTGGCCATTGCTCTCTCTCTGCTATGTCCAGAGCCAGTTGCACAGCTTTCAGTTCTGCAAACTGACTTGACCCATCTTCTCCATCGATGGTTTCTTCAACTTGTCGGGTTGGACTCCAGATGGTGCTTTCCACATCCAGTTGGTCCCAACGAGGCAACAGGAACCATCAGTGAAAAGGGCATGTTGCTTTTCATTGTCTGGTAGCTGGTTATATGGTGGGACTTCTTCAGTACGAGTCATTTTCTCTTCTTCATCAGTGAGGTTGAAGCTTTCACCTTTAGGCCAGTTTGTGATGATCTTGAGGATTCCAGGGCGATTTGGGCTTCCAGTATGGACACACTGCACAATCAAGGTGATCCACTTGCTCCAGGTGGCATCGGTAGCATGGTGTGTGGATGGGGATCTTTGAACATCCACCCCAGGACCGCTACTTGAGGTGCCAGGATGAGCTGCATCTCAGTGCCTATTACTTCTGAGGCCGCTGGGATTCCTTCATAGGCTGTGAGGATCTCTTTCTTAGTTGAGGTGTAGTTGGCTTCAGATCCTCAGAAGCCTCGACTCCAGAACCCAAGTGGTCAGCCTCATGTTTTGCCAGGCACTTTCTGCCAGAGGCTCTAGGAGATGCCTCTGTCCCTGGCTGCAGAATGTAAGACATTCTTGACATCTGGCTCCATCCTGACTGGTCTAAGTGCTACCATGTGAGCAGTCTCGCGCTTGATCTGCTTGAACGCTTGCTGTTGTTCAGGGCCCCACTGGAACTCAGTCTTCTTTCGTGTCACCAGGTAGAGAGGATTTACAATCTGGCTGTACTCGGGGATGTGCATTCTCCAAAACTCGATGGCTCCCAGAAATGACTATGTCTCTTTCTTGCTCTTTGGTGGAGACATAGCTGTGATCTTGTTGATCACCTCAGTTGGAATCTGACGGCATCCATCCTGCCACTTCACACCGAGGAACTGGATCTCTCGGGCAGGTCCTTTGACTTTGCTTCACTTGATGGTAAAACCAGCATCCAGGCGAATCTTAATGATCTTCCAGCCTTTCTCGAAGGTCTCTTTGACTGTGTCTCCCCATACAATGATGTTGTTGATGTATTGCAGGTGTTCAGGAGCACCATCTTTCTCGAGCGTCTGCTGGATCAGTCTATGGCAGTGGGTGGGGCTATGTTTCCACACCTGTAGCAAACAGTTCCAGGTATACTGGACACCTCTCCAGGTGAATGCGAACTGTGGTCTGCATTCTGCTGCTAACGAGATGGAGAAGAAGGCATTGGCTATGTCAATCGTGGTATACCATTTCACTGCTTTGGATTCCAGCTCATACTGTAGTTCTAGCATGTCTGGCACAGCAGCACTCAGAGCTGGAGTCACCTCGTTCAAGCCACAATAGTCTACAGTCAGTCTCCATTCCTCATTAGGCTTACACACAGGCCAGATGGGGCTGTTGAACGGTGACTGTGTCTCGCTCAACACCCCTTGGCTCTCCAGCTCCCGAATCATCTTGTGCATGGGGATCACAGCATCTCTATTGGTGCAGTATTGCCTGCGGTGCACAATCTTTATGGCAATAGGCACTTGCTGGTCTTCCACTTGCAGCCTTCCCAAAATGGAGGGGTTGTCAGAGTGGCCAGGCAAAGCACTCAACTGCATGACCTCATCTGCCTCCACAGCTGCAATGCCAAGTGCCAATCTAACCTTTTGGACCCTTGAAGTACCCATCTCTCAGATAGTCAATTCCCAGAACGCATGGGCCATCTGGGCCAGTTACAATGGGGTGCCTCTGCTGCTCCTTGCCAGTCAGGCTTACCTCTGCCTCCATCACAGTCAGTTCTTGGGAGTCCTCAGTCACTTCAGCAATTAACACTACCTCAGTCCCCACAAGTCCTGAAGGCAAAAAGGTGCATTGGGCCCTTTTGTCCACTAGGGCTCAATATTCTTGGAGTACTAGTGTTCCAGGCCACCGAATCCAAGCAGTCCAGAAGACATGGTTGTCCTATGCCTCTACCTGGCTAGAGGCTGGGCCCCTCTAACACTCATCCTGTTCACCACAGGTCACTGAGGCATAGGTACAGGATGTGCCCTCAAGTGGGTTGGAGGGCTATGGCTGCGACTACCCCTCCTGCCACAAACTACTGGAATGGCCCTCACTTTAACAGTCTGATTCTTGGCCTGTTTTCCCTTAATTTCCCAAACTCGGTCAAGCAAGACACTGATGGGCTTCCCGTCCCACTGCCTCATGTCCTCTCTGTGGTCACAGAGGAAGAAGCAAAGGTCCCTCCTTTACATGAAACCAGGTCGTGTAGCTGGAGAATGTTGGGTACGGGCCACGGGATGTCTAACTTGAACCAGTGCAACAGGGATAGTGTCCTGTTAAGGCTGGATTTTGTCCATCACCTTGATGGCAATGTCTCCTTTGATTTTATTAAGTTCATTTGCCAGCAGGCTTACGGGGGCAACCTGGCATTGGGGTGTAGGACGGAGAGTGTCCTCATACATCCTACATTTCTTAATCATGTCCCCAGTATTGCCAAGCTGGAGGATGGCCAAGAATGGGAGGTAGGATTTGGATGCCAGGTGTGACAGCTGCTGGAACATATTGGGGGTGCACCAGAGATGGTCTGAGTCCCCAAAGTCAGGTCCAGTAGTGGCAAAGGCCATCTTAATGACAGCCAACTCCCTCAGCCTGTGAATGCCCTCTTCCATAGAGGACCATGGTTTTTGCAGTCCATACTGAGTTCGCCAGCATGTCTTTCCCGAATGGCTGTCAGGAGATGTCTCCAGAGGCTGACACCCTCACGAGTCCCTGGTCAGTACCCGAATCCAGAGCTAGCCCTCTCATGCTCCGTACCTCCCTGCCATCAAGGATGGTGCCATTGCCCACAAAGTCCCAAACACAGAGCAGCCAGCAGGGCAGTGACTCACTCGCCTGTCATCCATTGTCTTTCTTTAGCTTTCTTAGAGCCTCGAATGTCATAGACTCGGTTATTACAATAGGCTCAGGTTCTTGCGCCATTACCAACGTGGTTAGTCTCCCATCGTCATCCACTGGCCGTGGTGACTTGGTCTTAAACTTGTGTCATTCAACCAGCTGCCTCCAGGTTGGATCTCTGGCCAGCACCCCTAGCCTCACAGACCCTGGTCACCATTACCCAAAACGCTGTCAGCCTATTGTTATAGGTTTGGGGTGGGGTTTTTTGTGGAGAAGGAGAGAGGGAAGGGTGTTTGGATTGTTTGCTTGTTTGCTTGTTTGTAAAACTGGGGGTTTTTTGGAGATATGAAGGAAAGATGGAGATTGCTGTGTCTGTGGAGCAGTGGGGCTCTCCCCCGTTCCCCCACTGCCCGGTTTCATGCAGAGAGATGGCACTAGAAGTCCTGCGGGAACAGTGCCACCGCTCACAGAGTGGTAGGCCTCTCCCCTGTCCTTCCACTGCCCGAGTCACGTGGTGGGGTGGCGGCAGAGAAATGGGAATAGAATCGTGGCGGGTGCAGAGTGGAGAGTGCAGAGCCATGTGGTGCCTCTCCGCTGGTGGCAGTGGAGGCCCCCAGCTCACGGCAGTGGGCAGAACAGAATGGCAGCAGACGGAGATGCACTGGTGGTGCCAAGACCCCACATGCCTGCAGTGAGCAGTGCAGGCTCCCGATGCCCCCCCAGCCCCGTGCAGCAGGCTGTGATCCATACTGCCTCTCCCTGGCTTTCTGGAGATGGTGGTGATGCCTCTCCGCTGGTTACTGCAGTGCGCAGCTGCACCCACTGCCCTCCCTGGCCCATGGGCAGCTCCTGCAGTCCCACTGGCCTGGGGATCCCTCCCGTGAGGTCCCAGAGACAGCGGCGGGTGCCCTGTGCTAGCACTGTGCTGGTGGTGACCGCACAATGGCAGCAGCCACTCCAAATAGCGGAGTGACGCCACTGCTCTGGGGANAGAGTCGTGGCGCCATCATGGGGATCCCTCTTGGACGTTCCCGCAGGAGGCAAGTGCACTGTGAGTCGCGCCAGTGGCCCTGTGACCGGCGGTGGCAGCTGGAATCTGGGCCCGAGCACATGGTGGGGCTGATAGCGCCCCCGGGCCCCAGCCATGTGGCATTTCCGTGAGAACCGCCATTTTGCCTAGAGTGAAGATCCCAAAAGAAAGATGGAGCCCAACGCCACCAGCCAATTGGAGAGCAGCCTGATTGAGAAGAGATGCCAAATTTTCCATGTGACTTCCAGGGCATAAAAAGCCTAAACACGAAAGTCCACTCTCTTTTGGCTCCCTCTTGAGCTGAGAGCAGCACAGCTCTCCTCCTTCTGGTTCCAAGACCAAGTGGCTTGCTTCCACTCACCTCCGTCAGCACAGGAAGCAGCGCGGCACCATCAGAGCCAAGCCAGCCAAAACGCAAGTGTTAGCTTTCCCCCGTGGGTGTCCCTGGAGGGGTGGGGGGGTGCTTTTCACCATTTTTGTCTTGCAAGAAGCTCCGAGGGCCGGTAGATTCCCATCACAGAAGCGGCTTCCCTTCCTTCCTCTGCATCTTGGCTGGCCAGCTGGCTTTGAAGAGCAGTTCGGGTTTGGGGTTCTTTTTCTGCATGACATTGTCGAATATTATAGTGTGTATTTTGTCTTGGGATCCCATAAAGTTTTGAGTAGAGCTCTAGACAATAAATCTGTTAGTTACTGTTAAATCTGTTCAGTCTTTCCTCATTGTTGTGTGCCCCCCCCCCCCCCCCCCCAGCGAAAGACCAGCCA
>VXBA01004175.1:210700-265777 GCA_013399895.1 Serilophus lunatus
TAGTAGTTCAAACCACTGCACCTATCCTTACAGATAGAACAGCCCATGGAAATCATACATAGGAGAAACATGAGACAGAATAGAATGTCCTTAAAATCCCATTGCATCTTAAATGTGTCAAAGCCAGTAAGGGCAAAATCGTGCAGGATGGTTTCACCCAAACCCCCTATTTTCAAACCCATAACAATACTTCAGTGAAATATACAGTGATCTGTACCATTACCATTGTTCTGGAACAAAATTTTAGAGTGGGTTTCCCTGTTGTTTTCTGTCTGATCACCAAGATGTTGTTTTTGTGCTTGTAGTGGGTTAACCTGAAGGTTTTCCATTTTTCTGGGGGAAGGGGTGTAGCCATTTGAAAAGGGCTTTGGAGGGGGAAGAATGTAAGAAACCCCACTTACCTGTTTAGTAAAATTCTGTTTTCCTTAGAAAGCTTTGGGAGGGGGGAAGCTGAGATTGGGGTGCAGGCCAGGACAAGGACGGGGCAGCGGCAGCTCCTCGCCCCCCCCTACCCCTCGGAGCATGAGCCAGCAGCACACATGGCCCTGGGGCTGTCTCGTGCTGTGTGTGGTCCCTCAGTCCCAGCTCAGGTGGCACCGGCAGCAGTCCCACAGCCCAGAGCCAGGACAGCCTCCGTTCCAGCTCAGGTGGCACCGGCAGCAGCCCCACAGCCCAGAGCCAGGACAGCCTCCGTTCCAGCCTCCTTCCCCTCTCCCTGCGCGGCTTCTTGTTTCCCCCGGGAGCGCGGGGCAGCGGCCTGGGGGCACAGCCATGGGAAGCCCCAGCGTGCCCATGGGGAGCGGCCGGGGCAGGGTCGCAGATGCGGCAGCCCCGGTCTGGCCCCAGCCAGGAACCTGAGCACGGCTGCTGCTTCTGGACAGCAACGGGGAGCCAACACTGGCACCGTGCTAGCAATAGGGGCGGCAGTGGCGCCGGGGTGTTCCCCGAGGTGCTGCAGCCATGAAAAGAAAGATGGCACAGGGGACCGAAACTCGTGATCTCTTCGACGAGAAAACACTGGAACCAAGGCGGGGCCTGGCCTCACTGGACCAATGGAGAGAGAGCTTGGTCAGGAAGAGGGCAACGAGATCCACGCGAGAACGAGAAGGCTTAAAAGCGGAGGACAACAGCCCTCCCCTGCTCTTCTTTGGCTGCTCCGAGGGGAACCACACAGCTCCTGTCTTTCATGCTCGCAGGCCCCACGGTGTGGTTTCCACTCATTTCTCTCAACAAGCAAGTAACGCTCAGGGAGGTGGTGGGAGGGAGTTGTTTTAATTTTTTTTGGTGTTTTTCAGAGAGCCTGAAGGGCCAAGAAGTGCTTCCAAGGAGAGAGGGAAGGGAGAGAGACCGCTTTTCCCACCTTTCCCCACTGCTTTTTCAGCCAGCCATCTAGCTGAAAGCACAGTTCCCTTTGTCATTTTTTACCTTTTGTGGTTTTTCCCTGCGTGTCGGGTGTTCCTCTGTGTAAACCTGGGGTCCCTGTGGGTTATCCCTACTTCCCTAATTTAAACTTCCTGTAATAAACTGTTCACCTGCTGCAAACTCTATCAGTTTTCCGTCACCTTTATTGAACCTGCCCCCTAAATGATAAAAGTGGTCCTAAACCACCACAAGGGGGAATATTTTGTTTGTTTGTTTGTTTGTCTGTAAAACCTTTTCTTTTTTTCCTGGTTCTCAGGAGGATGGAAGCAAATTGAGAGTGGCTGGACTGCTGTCTTGGTGTCTGCAGAGTGACAGAGCCTCTGCCACCCATTCTTCGTGACTGTGCGAGGACCAGAGAGTCTGGTGGGATGGCATGGAGCCCCTGTGCCACCGTCACTGTGGGACTGGGAGAGTGGCAGGCTGGTGATCCTGTGCTGCCCAGCACATCCCAGCGCTTTGCGGAGGCATTCCCGTGAAGCCTGCAATGCTGCGGCAGCACAATTTGCCCAAGACGATCATCCAAATATTTCTTGAACTATGTCAGGCTTGGTGCTCTGGCCACTTCCCTGAAGAGGCTGTTCTAGTCCTCAACCACCCTCTAGGTGAAGAACCTTTTCCTGAAGAACTTTTCCCCTGACATTTCAGGCTATTCCCTTGTGTCCCGACACTGATCACCACAGAGAAACATCAGTGCCTGCCCCTCCTCTTTCCTTCATAAGGAAGTTGTAGACTACAATGAGCTGTTTCCTTAGTCTCCTCTTCTCCAGGCTGCACAGACCAAGTGACTTCAGCCACTTCTCATACAGCTTTTCCCAGGGTTGTCCAACAATTTAATATATTTCTTAAACTGTAGTGCTCAAAACTGTGCACAATATTCAAGGTGAGGCCACACCAGTGCAGAGCAGAGAGGGACAACCACCTCCTTCAACCACCTGGTGACATTTTTTCTGATGCTCTCCAGGGCACAGTTAGCCCTCCTGGCTGCAAGAGCACTGCTGACTCATATACAACTTGCCGTTGGACCCCCACATCAAGTGTTTCCAGCACCTTATTATCCAGTCTGTATGAACATTTGGGATTACCCCATCCCACGTGCAGAATCTGGGCTGTGCAGAATTCCTCTAGTATGGGGTATGTTTTGAATTTTTGTTGAAACAGTGTTGACAACACAAGGCTGTTTTCTTAACTGTCAAGCAGTGCTTACACAGTGTCAAGGCCTTTTCTGCTCATTCAAATCCCTCTAGCAAGGAGGCTGGGGAAGCATAAAGAGCTGGGAGAGGATACAGCTGGGGCAGCTGGCCCCAACTGACCAAAGGGGTATCTAGATCATATGGTGTCAGTCTCAGCATATAAAGCTGAGAAAGAAGAAGGGAGGAACAAATAGAGTGATGAACCTTGTCATCCCAAGTCACCGTTACGTGTGAAAGAGCCCTGCTTTCCTGGTCTGAACAACTTGACAGCCAACTGGAAGAGGTGAATGAATTCCTTGCTTTCCTTTGTGTGCATGGCTTTTGCTTCCCTTATTAAACTGTCTAGCTCTACCCATGAGTTTTACCACTTCTACTCTTGCGGTTCCCTCCTGGGTAGAGTGAGCAGCCATGTATGTGGTGCTTAGTTGTCAATGAGGTTGAACAATGACATCTGAACAACTCTCTTCTCAGTCTTTCTTCCAAAAGTATTATTGCTCCTATTCAATACTTCTAGCATGACTGAGCTGTTGCTGCCATTTCAGCAGTTAAAAATCAGCTCAAGTGATGTGATTGGTGTATTTTTTTGTATTTACTATAATTATCATTCAAGTCCAACTTTTGCAATTAAAATACTACTGTGAATATTCTCACGGGTTTTTTCCTTAGCTCCATTATTAATTCAAAGTTCATAATTTAAAGAAAATAAATAGATGAAAGGAACAGAAATAGTGAAATAAAAAAGAATGAAATTAGGTATTTTAAGAATGAGATGCTAGCTTTTTTAATATTTTTTGTAGTTTCCAAAAGACTTAACATGCTGCAACACTGATACTACTTAGCAATTTAATTGTCTTCATTGGACCATACAGGTAATTTTAACTAGGTGTGACCATTAAGCAGTCAGTGTGAATTAAGTATTTGGAATGAGTATGACATCTTACTTTAATAGATTCGGTTCTGATAGCTTGCTTGCCTTTCTGCACATATAATTGTCTGTGTGCTGCCTGTCAGAGTGACAAGACCAATGTCATTAATTTCTTCATCTTCCACCTGTCAAGCAGAAAAGCAATTTTGGTTGTGGGAAGAAACAGTCAAGTGTGTCTTTTGGGGTTTTTTTTCCTGCCCTTGACTTTTGAGATCACCTTATGCTTTTTAACAGCATTAAGTGCCAAGTGGGAGGGCACAGGCTGGCCTAAGCACATGGGTAGGTTTCTGCAGTGTGTGGGCCGTGACCCTCTCATGAATGTGAGGAAGTTGTTTATGCATAAATCTAATTCTAGGTTGGCTGATAAAGATAGCAAGCAAGGTATGAATCTGAGACTAGATTTTTTTTCATGGGAGCCATTTAGATGCAGAAATATATGCATGTCCCTCTTATGAAAATTATTTTTCAGAAAAAAAAATATTTTGAATTGTAGAGTTTATAAGAATAAATTTATGTCATTAATATGAATTCATTTTACTAGGAATGCATTATGAGATTTGTAATATTAATTTTATTACATCATTCAATATTATTTTAACTAATACTTTTATTTATAATGTATACTTAATTTAGCTTTTAAAAAATATTAATTTAGCTTTTAAAAATTTTAATTTATTGTGAAAGTCCTCAAAATATCTATAAAATATTTCAGAATTGTTTCTTCCTTTCACAAGTATTACCACATTCACTTTTGAAGGTTAAAAATATTACTAATATTTTTACAGGCCAGATGGTAATGCTTTTGCATTTGTACCTCAGACTTTCACACTGTGCCTCATTCCCATTGAAATTAGAAGGAACTGGACATCTTGGCATGAGTTCACAGTGTGTTAGTAAAGCACATTAGTGAACAGGGATTGTTCTCTCTTCACATTAGTAATACTCCTATTTGTTTTGGAGCTTGTGCCAAGATACTGTGTTTCCCTTATAAAGAGTAGATTTCCAGCAGCTGTCTCTTACTAATTCAAACAGAGGAATAACAGGAGCATTGAGAGGGGTTTGTACGAATTTTTAGTTTTGTGTCACATTCAAATCTTACTTTCAAAGTTACTCAGATGTTTAGCCTCATTTACCCTTGGACTAAATGCAAATATTTAAACTGTGCCCTAACTTTTGACATTTTTGAAACTTTTCCATAATTTTATGGTAGAATTTATATTTCCAAGTTTTAGTAAAAAAAAACAAACCAAACCAAACCAAACCAAAAAAACAAAAAAGGAGTAGCATTTTAAGGAAGTTATTTAATTAATTATTTTGCAAATTTTTAGCCACATTTGCTCTTAGGCATAATTGTAACACTAATAATAATTTTAATATTAATCTTAAAATCCTTTCAGTCCTTGAAGGTTAACAAAGTCAGGAATGTAAAATTTACTGTGGTGAAAGCATCTCAGAAAAACACAGATAAACAGCTTTCATGCAGTTGAAATGCAGTACATAACCGATCACTAATATTTCCAGTCTCCTTTGACTCCCTTTTGGCATATATTTAAAACAGGCATTAAATTTTGAGGTTTATTACAAATTCCATGAATATAAAAGACTTTGAAATATCTGGTTGACTAAGTCATGTTTTACCATTATCATTCCATATTTTGGGGGGCCTTTTTGTTAAGTTCTTTAAAAGTCAGTCTGATTTTTCCATTTTTCAGCTGCTGAGGTTCTTCATAAATCAATAGTTACAGTGGCGTTTCTTGGAAATTAGCATGATTCATGGTATGATTCAAACCCAGCATTGATATTCATTGTTCCCAGGTGCCTTCTTCTGGCTGCAGAGATCCAGGTTCTTTCTGTCTTAGCTGAGACCACCTGCAATTCCCTGTAATTCCCATCACGCTCAGTGATTTAGGGAAGGAGACTTTGTGCAGCTGATAAAAGTGAAAGTAGGCCATATCTTTGACTATCACCCTCACTGTGTCAAAATACACAGTAATTGAAAAAAAAACCAAAAAACCACTCCACAGTTAAGTTCTTCTCACTCTGCCTAAAAGCAACAGCACAGAATGAATGAGAATGTAGATTCCCACACTTTCCCAGATAGGAAATCATGGCTGAAATTGTGCTTTTAGGAAAAACTTGAAACAAGTTAAGGACAAACCACTTTTTGACATTCATTTGACAATGAAAGTCACTTTAGAAAGCTCTGAATTCTACTTTAGCTGGAACTTCTTTGTATTACAGTATCCATGTGCTCATTCAAATAGACATTTACCTGTACTTTGTGCTTTATCTTTTGTCTTGTTTTGTTTACCAGATCATTAGAAAGTAATGACAGGGTAGCTTTCGATAAATATGGTTCCTATCAGCATATTATAAAGTTCTGCCAGCAGGTTGACAAGCAATGATACGTAAGTGCCAGTGTTAGTGGAGGTCTACCTTACCTCCAGATATCTACCACAGATATTTTGTATTATCTGTGCTGAGGTGGACTTATAGGACTTGTGTATGCTAAATTAAGTTCAAGGAGTCTGAAAATATTGTTCAAGTGCTCATTTTAACTGAAATTAAAGTTTTCACTTCGACTTAGAGAGAAGTAGATTAATAAATGTGTTTTAGTACTAATGTTAGGTTATCTAATTTGCAAAGTCCCAAGAGAGTAAACTGGTAGGGCCATAAGATTCTGTGTAAAGCCTATACCTTTCTGTGCTTAAATCCAAAATCGATGTCTGACACTGAGAAAGATTTGATTTATCATTCCCTAATGAACGGATTAGAAAGTGACCCATATTGGACTAATTTACAGCCATATCAATTGCTATTCTAATTGTCCTCAAAGGTGTGTTTTTACCTACAGACAAGACATAGGTTATATATAACAGGTTTCATATTTGGAGATTAGGAAGCTATGATTTTATACTTTGAGTCTTATGCCAATGAAATAACAGACAATATTCTAATGGTTCAGTACTGTGATTATCTATCTATCTAGGGCAACAACATGCATATCAAACCTATGAAATGCTGATGCTCTTAATGTTATAGGCTTAAAAATATCTCAAATATGTTAGCACTTCTCTAAACGTTTCTTTATGTTCATTCTGTGGGTAATGAAATTACATTTTGAAACTATGAAATTCTTTACCAAACAGAATTCTTACCTTCCTAGTGAGCACTAAGTTAAAGGTCAAAATTGTTTGATACATACGAAGGCCTGTTTTTTATGTCAATCATTTTTCTAATGGAAGTGCTCATTATGATGCCAGTAATGGTTTATATACAAGCCTGTGTGTGCCTATGTGTGCAAATGCATAATTGCAAACTTTTCTATTTTATTTTTGTTCTTCCACAGCTGTTCCTACATATATTTCTGCTACAGTAATGAAATAGAAGTCTCTGCCAAGTCAGCCTGGGCCTGCAACTGTAAATTAGGCCCCTAAGGATTCACGGAATTACCACTTTAATTTTGAGATTTTCTATGGAAATATACTTAACTGCATTTCTAGATCATGTCCCAGTGCTTTGTGGAAACATACAGTGATCAACTAGAGATAGCCATCCCATGAAATATAAAATCACTTCATTTTGTTTCACTTCCAAAGTATTTAAAACTACAATTGAAATAGAAATTATGAGAAAGAAATGTTGGTGGTTTTGTTTGGAATCCTGCTGGTTAGCCACCTGCTAACCAATCTATCCCTCTTTAACTTAAATATTTTCTTCTCCAATAAGTATATTAAGCCTGAGGGTCTACCCATATTTATTTTGTTGGATTCTAACTTTTCTATATGCTGCACTCAGCTGTGGAAAGAGAAACTGTTTTACAGCGTACTCTGTCTTCCTTTGTGGTAACTGGTTGAGTATGTATCTAGGGATTAGCAACTACTCATATTTATTTTATAACAATATTTTATTTACACCCTTTTCTTATATGTGAACATATAAAAACCCTGATAACAAAGGGTTTTCTCATGTTCATGTCAAACAATAAATATTCTTTTTATAGAATCAGAGGTTAATGAGTCTCATAAGTTTAATACTTTTCTAAGGCCAAGTGGTATAGCATATCCTTTTAATATATCCTTCAAATTAAAATGGTTGCATTTATTGTATCAACATAAAGCACTTAGTAGCTTCCTATGAGATATGAAATTATCTAATCACAAATGTCTTGTACAAAAAATAAAAAGCATGCAAGCTATTGTAAAGTTATGGCACTGCTACTTTTTTTTTTTGAGTCACATAAACTAAGCTATTTAAACTGCCTATTTCCGAGATATTTTGCCTTCTTTTTTCTCCACAATCTAAGGTGATTAGCTCATTTACAAAAATACTTAGTATTTCTTTTATTACAGCAAGGGTATAGCAAATGCTTAATAAATATTTAAAAGATCCATCTGTCAGAGTAAACTAGCACAGGCAAAGCTTCCATGTCCTCTGGAGGTATTTAGCCCAACACATTTAACAGGAATCCACTGTTCTAGGAAGGCATATTCTGGTTTATATGGAAATAAACTGAGTTTTTCAAAGCAATCAGTTTTGAATTACATCCTGCTTGGGCAATAAGGTCTTCATAGTGAACACTTCTTCTTGATAGTATAAATAAAGTAGAAAAGATGAAACTTTTTTTTTTTTAAATCTGATTCTGTCAGAGTAAAAAAATATTGCCTGTGTAGGCAGGAGAGCAGATTGCAATAGTGGGGTTGATTCCATTCAGCAATGAAATCTAAGGTTTCTAGAGAGTGGTAAGCATGTGAGGTTAATAACTAGGCACAAAAGCTTCTTGAGAAATCTCTTATTATGGTATATCTAGCTCTGACAAATGATGGCTGTATTTGTCACTTTGCATTCTTGTTGAAGGGGTATCTTTTATTCTTCAGTTTGTTCCTTGGGGGGATTGCTGAAGTGTGTGATTGTATTTGGAAGGATTAGACTATCAAAGGGTAAAGTTATCGTTCATATGAATGTCATTCTTCATAAAGTATATAAAATTTGAAATATATTAGGTGGCCTAGGATGGAAAGAATCCACAGAGATGGTTTTTTGATCAGTTAGATGGCTGTTTTCCTTTCCAGAATGCCAATGAATCCATCAGCAGTTGCTCGCTAACAAATATTCTTCAAACCCCCTTTAAAAACTGGGGAATGATGGGAGAAGCTTTCCTTTTTGTGGACTCTAGGTGCCAAAATAGTAAAGTGCTTGCCCAGATTCACAGTTTTTCACTTCACATTAGCATTTCATGTAGAAATAGTTAAGCTAAACTGCCAATACTCTTGCAGTAAAACTATAGTTCTTTAGTCAGCTGAACGGATTTTGAAGACCAGACTGACCTAGAGAGAGAAAAAACAGTTACCTCCAAGTTGTTAAACCTTAAAGATTTGATAGCATGGTGTTTTTAATATTTTTTTAATTGCATTTACTACAATCTTTGAGATAGTCTGGAGATGAGTGAAAAATGTATTGACTGCATGATTCTCCATATTTTAAGATATTACATTCAGTCAGGATGTTTTGTCTGTACTATCATTTTAAGCAGAAATGATAAATGGGATAGATGGTGCACACCTTCATCCAAATAATGACCTGAAGAAAGAAATATGTGAATAATTTTGAAATGTGTTGGAAACACTCATTTGTCTCTAGATTTCTGTAATAGACAACATGGAGTGAAATCTGGATAGGGAATCCAATATATAGTGCAACATCACTTCTTATTAAAAATGGGAAGGCAAACTTGATTTTTTCAGTAAGGATAAGCAGTGATTTATAAGCATCACATTAAATTTTACAAGTTACATGAGAAGTCTTTTAAAGTAAACTCCAGAACCTACTCCAGCTGCCTTATTTTGGAATCTTATTGTACTTGATGAATATATTTTGGCAATTTTCTGAAAATTGCACAAGAATCACTAAAAACATCATCTTCCAAAATATCTTCTACTGTACATACTTTTTCAAAGCAATTATAGCTAACTTCTCCCCAAGCTATTCTGACAGATAAGAGGGAGAAGGCACAAACCTAATTCTTACTCTTCCTGCAGTAATTTTTTGTGAAAGTTTTTCAGATATCTTAAACAAAATTCTGAATCAGAAACCCTTGGACTGCAGTCAAAAAACAGGGTTACAGGAAGTATTAACACTTTAATGGAATGTTTCTCTTATCTCACAGTGTTCCTTTCTTCCACCTTGAGCAGCACAAAAAAGATATTTTAACACCCCTGTCAGTTCTGCCTCACCAAGAAATCCCTACATGGTCAGCATCCTCAAGGGACATGTTGGATCTCTTCAGAATATTTTTTCTGAATATTTTTTAATGGCTAAGATTTCATTACAGCACTCTAGCATGGTTAAGAATGTGTATCTTATGTAATGCTAAGTACTTATGATCTCTTCAAGGTTTTTTGCTGGTTTGGTTGGGGTTTTTTCTAACTTGGTTATCTGTAAGTATGAAATATCTAAAATAAGGGTATTTTTTGAGAAAATATTAATTAAGACTATTATTTTAATCTCAAAGTTATGATTTTTTTTCCTTCAGTTAAGATGCAGTGACTCGTACTGCTGAGTTGGAATATTTTCAGCTTAAGAACGTTGCTTTTATCTTTGCCTTGGAATTAAGGTCTCTCAGAGTGAAAGTTGCCCAAGAAATCAAGCAATTAGCTAATATTAGTATTTAAAAATAGCAGGGGACAGTGAATGCTTTTTTTGTTGTATTACCCATACTCATAGTAGTTCATCCTTGTGGTATGTTTCCTTTGAAATATATCAAGAGAAAAATCAAATTAAATTTGATTTCAAAAGTCTATCCAATAAACTACTGAAGAATGATGTCATAAACACGAGGCACTGAGGAATTGGTTCAGAGTCCATGACTCCTAAAAGCAACAATGATGAAAAATGAGCATATTTATTTCATTGAAGACCGTATGCAGATCACTTCAGAAGTCTTAATATGTGTATTTAAAAGGCATTGGGAAAGTCTTCCACTTCTGCCAGATGGATTTAAGGGATTGTTGAAAGGAAAGCATAGACATCTACTTGATATGCTGCAAAGAATTCTTTTAAATCACCCGTCAAGTTCTCAGTGAGCCTGGAACTACCTGAAGAATCTTTGGCTGTTGGTTTTGGTTGTATTGAAGTGAACGAACAAATACAGTCATAGTATGATTCATTTACACCTATACTAATCTACTTACTCTAGGAAATTTATTTCCTTTCTGGTGTGAACAGCAGGAGTCTGTGCTAGTGATTTCAATTAAGTCAGGGTGTCAAAAGGCATGATTTCTGTTCCACAAGCAGACATTAAGGTAAAGTTGCACTGGGCAAATTTACTGTTTATCACTATTGGTCTTGATTTGGTTCAGAGGCTGAAGTACACATAGTATTTTTTCACTTTCCTGAAACAACGTTTATGTATAGAATATATTTGGATCAGCAACATGAATGTTTTTGATATATGGGTAAAATGCTGTTCATGTATATGAGGACTTTACATAGATAAGCATTTACATTAGGGTAGGATAGCCAGCTGAGCTATTTATGATGTGATTCTAATAACTTTATAGTTGTGGCTATAAATTCACAAACCGTTGTCCATTGCCATCTCTGTTCAGCAAATATCAAATTATTGTTCAAATCTGTGTATAGCAGCAATCTCTTTTGATTAGATGTTTAAAATTTTTCCTTACAGATCAAAATGCATGGACTTGTGACTTGATATAACATTCTAAAATTATTCAAATGGCTTGAAAATGAATTTCATATCTATTATATATTGTAATATATATAATATTATATTTATATGTATTATATGTATTTATATTTTCTTTGGCATGTAAATTCTTTGCAATTTGATAGGTTTCAGACGTCAAAAATACGATGCACATGTCAGAAGATACTGTCTGTTAACAGAGATATTTCACAATACACATGAATTGAGGAATCCTTTTTAGAAGTTGGACAAGCCAATTAACTTCATACTTTTAATATTCCTTTTAAAGTTCACATGAAGGGATCATATATCTGAGGAATTTATTAATGTTACATGCAGAAGTGAAAGTTCTTCTCACTCTTTAATTAACCAAGTGTGGATACAAAGTTTTAGACATTAGATTTATAGTTGTGTTCTTGTTTCCCATACACTGTTTATTAAATTTAACAGCAACTTTAATTCAGATCAAAGTCTGTCTCACTAGCTTATCTTCATGAATGGCAATTGGAAACGCCAAGGAAAACCACAGACAGAAGAGTTAATGCAAGGCTACATATTTCTGACAAACAGTAGTTTATTAAGGGGATTTCTAAGAAATGCATTTCATGTGAGCTATTGTTCTCAATATCAATTTTTTATCTGTTTTGTGTCTTTATCTAATCACTTTCTAATACACTTTATTTTGGTAGGTTTCAAAGAAATACATGGAAGTTTATCTACACACTTAATAATCTCTTTTCACTGTGAAAATTGTCCATTAATTCCAATTGTTTGCTTTCTATCTTTAAATCAGTATTAGTCTAGAACTTGGCTTTCTTTTATACCTTACAACTCTTTAATTACCTTATTTGTCTTGGTGTAGTATCTTACTGAAATCTTTAGGAAGATGAAGCATATCAACTTCATAACCCAGACAAAAATGCTTGTTGGAATACAGAAAGCAATACACTGCGAAGTGCCACGTCCCTACATAGCCTACCCCTAGTATAATATAAGTGCTGGCTACTTAAGGTGCCTGTACCAACTGTTATAGCTCCTGTCAGACAGATTGGTGTGGAAATTGGGTTTTCACACCTGTACATGCCAAGTTCACCTCTGAAACTAGGCTTAAATACCAAGGTGGTATTTACCATCTTTCGTTCACCTGGCACTAAGTTTGCTTTACACATAGCATTTAATATTTCACCAGGTGTTGTGATCAAACATGGGCATCAAACTTCTGCAGAACTGTCTGATCCTCTTGATAGACTGCTGTACTGGTTTGGGGGGCTGGGATCATGGGGGGTGATCAAAAAGGGCTTTGGAGGGGGAAGAATGCAAGAAACCCCACTTACCTGTTTAGTAAAATTCCATTTTCTTAGAAGCTGGGGAAGGGGGGCTGCTTTCAGTGGGGCCACTCCACTGCCACCCCTCCCCATCTTGGGAAGGGGGCAGTGGGCTGGGGTTAGGGTTAGGGTTAGGGTGGCGGTTTCTTGTTTCCCCTGGGCTCCCCCCTGGCCCTGGGGAGCGGGTCCAGTGCCAGTCCCGGTCCCCTCGGGCCAGGGCAGCGACAGCTCCTCAACCCCCAAGGAGCGCAGGCCAGCGCTTGGTCCCGCGGTGGGCGGGGGGTGGGTGGCATGCACAGTCATCCCTCAGCCCCGGTGTGGCGGCGGGCAGGCACAATAGGTGCGGTCCCAGCGGCTGTCGGCTTGCAGACAAAGGGATGCTGCGAGGGCACAGGTGCGGCCCCGGGCCGGCCCCGGCCGCGAACCTGAGCACGGCTGTCACTTTTGGACAGTGACGGGGGGCCAACGCTGGTACCGAACTAGCGATAGAAGCGGCAGGGGTGCCAGGGCGTTTCCTGAGGTGCAGCAGCCATGAAAACAAAGATGGTGGGTGGGACTGAAAACTCGTGATTCTTTGACAGGAAAACACCGGAATCCAGGCAGGGCCCAGGCCCACTAACCAATGGACAGACAGCTTGGCCAGGAAGAAGGCGACGAGATTCACACGAGAAGGAGAAGGCTTAAAAGCCAAAGACAACAGCCCGTCTTCTCTCTTCTTCTTCAGCTGCCGCTGCGAGAAGAAGACCGCAGCTCCGGTCCCCACGACCCGCAGGCCCCCGACGGCGTGATTCCACCCATTTCTCTCAGCACTAGAGCCATTTCCAGCTCAGCTAGCAAGTAACCCTCAGGGAGGTGGTGGGAGGGAGTCGTTTTTACTTCTGTTTGTGTTTTTCAGAGAGCTTGAAGGGGCCAAAGTGCTTTCCAGGAGAGAGGGAAGAGAAAGAGACAGCTTTTCCTACCCTTCCCCACTGCTGTTTTTCATCTAGTCATCTAGCTGAAATGAACAGTTCCCTTTCCTTTTTTGTTTTTGTTTTTTTTTTCCCTTTTAGTGTTTTTTTTTTCCCTGTGTGTCGGGTGTTCCTCTGTGTAAACCTGGGGTCCCTGTGGGTTATCCCTACTTCCCTAATTTAAACCCCCTGTAATAAACTGTTCACTTGCTGCTAATTTCGCTCAGTTTTCCGTCACCTTTATTGAACCTGCCCCCTAGACGATAAAAGTGGTCCTAAACCACCACAACTGCTGTTCAGTTAATTGAGTTTTCTTTGTGTTTTGTACTGGTTTCAGTTTTTAAATCTTTGACCCTTTTCTCTGAAAGTGGATTCTTATGCAGGTTTGGTGTGAGAACCACCACTAGGAATGCCAACAGTTAGTTTAGCCTTTCTGCAATAGTTTTAATCTCATTGATCGGTCCTTTTACCACTTGATTTTGTATCAGCTATCCTAGCTTCTTGTTCCAATAGGGGAGACTAACTATTAAAGGCAAAAAAATGTGTAAGCTCCTCCTTAGCCCTTTAGCCATTCCTGTTGTGAAATTAAATTAAATCATTAGAGGGTATGGTGTTAACTATTTTACTTTCCTATATTTCCTTGAATATATTTCTGTGTCTTTTCTTTTTTTCCCCTGGGGATTAGAAAAAGGAGAAAAAGTGAAAGGAAGTGGTAATGAGTCTGTGTCTATATATTATGTCTTTAAATGCTCTTCAGGTCATCTGCAAGCATTTTACATAATTAAACACTTATGTTTAAATTTATTTCTGAGTCACATTTTCTTTGTAGTCTCTCTTTTTAAGTGCTAGGAACTGAGTGACTGAATGTTTTGTGAAATTTGTTATTTCACATAGCAAGCAAGTAGACATGTAGTTCCTGATGACACCTTTCAACTCTGTGTTCTTAATAACTGGACTCCCATTGGTGTCTGTCTCTCATCTTATTGGCTGGTTCCCTTATCTTTAGAAGAGCACGCCTGAAGCAAGAAGCTGTAGGATATAGCTATATTCTGATGTCAAAACCTGTTTTACCTGTTCAGATCTAGTGTTAACCTCAGTCAGACTAAAATTAAGTTTAGAGTCAGTGTTGAAATTTTCAAAATTCATATCCATAATATTTAGAATCATTTTGGCTTCAAAGGTCATGCAGTTCACTCTGGTGTCTCTGACAGAAAAAGGTGAATGAACTTTTTACAAAGGACAGAGGGGTATTTTACTGACTAAGCTTGAATATAATTTGATTTCTAAAGATATAGGTACACATTAAAATGTCCTCAGACAAATTAATAAATGATCAGCTGCTCGATATGAATATGCTTGAGCTGTTAGTCTGTGATAAAATAAAAAGGGATTATTAAGCAGTATCAGTCGGTCACAGCTGATCTGGGCTAGAGTGTCCATAATTTCAAATATTGTAGTAAAAGGAATAGACAGTATCAAAAACTACGGTAACATTGCAATGTTTGATCATATGCTCATACCTGCATACCTAGAAACTTTTTAAAGCCCTGAAGCAGCAGATTTACAACTGCTGTGCTTATGGTTGTTTTGTTTGTTTTTTGTTGTTGTTTTTTTTTTTTTAAATAAGTTTCATTGGAATGGGTTCCTCAATTTAATCACAATATGAGAAAGATAGACTTTTATCAGTGAACCATTTGTCATCCTTTCACACAGTTGAATATTTCTCTCTCTGTTAGGCAAAGGGAATGCAAGTATTTGCTCTAAATACTTTTCCCATTCTTTATTTCATCTATATTTACTAAGTCAGCTCTTTCATCCTTTAGCATAACCAATCCTCTCATTTTTCAATCTTTTTTTCTCACATCTTTGACCACTTCTATCACTTTTCAACGACTGTTTTATTGAATTTTGCTTCCTTTTAAAGAGTTGAGTAAACAATGTATGATTAAATCTCAAGAAACTGCTGCAAGGCAAATAAAGACGCCATCATCTGATGGAGAAATCACAACAAAAATGAGGAAAGAAACACATATTTAGAGAAAGGTTCAGGTGCAAAAATCTAACTCTGTGTTATATCCACCAGATATGGCTTTCTTTTGTGGGATTTAATTTAGATGCCTTGCTTAGTCACAAGTTCCTCTGTTAGGAGACTGCTTCTTTCCAGTGACTTCATAAATTCATAGATTAGGAATCTCACATCTTTAACTTAAAGGCTTAAAATCAGATGATCTTAATCTTTTTTTCCAGAGAGACTGGTAAAAGTTTTTTTAAGTTACTCAAATCATTAATTGTATGCCTTTAAATTCTAGCTTTGATTTGCTTAAGATTAAATAGGACACCTGAAGTCAATTAGGAATTTGGATCCACATTGTTCAAAGCTAGCATTACAACAAGTATTCCACTTCTCCATCCCATAAAATATGCAAATTCAGGCATCCCAACTGTTGCTTTCATTTTTGCTATAGTATTTTATTATGTAGAGGGAAATAGAAACAGGTGACTTTTCAGAAATAATCCCTTTAGTTCCACAGCTACAGATAGCATTCACAATTTTTTGTACTAATGCCCTTTTTATTGAATATATTTAGAATTCTGTATAAACTTAGCAATTTCTTTTTCTCTCTTTATGCATACAGCTTCTCTTCCTCTTTTGTTTTGTTGTGTTTTTGGTTTTTTGGGGTTTTTTTGGTTTTTTTTTTTTTTTGTATTGGGATCCCAACTACCGTGAAATCCGTATAGCTTGCTTCCATTTTTTTAATAAATAATGATTTTCAAAGACAAAGGAAAATAAACCAATACCCTTCAAATAATTTCTTTTTATCTAAATATTCACAAAAGCTTTGTTTTATTTTCTTCTCAAATCTATTTCAGGGCCTAAATAAAGTTGCAATATTCCCCTGCTATTAATTCCTTACTGTCTCTTTTTCATCCTGATATGACATTTCATTGACATGTTGGAATTAGTTCAGAGATCAAACCTGCCAAAGCTCTGTGTTCGTAAAGAGCTGGCCCTCCTGCTTCTGTTTCAGTTCAGAGCATCCGCAGCTACATCTGCTCAAAATAAGATCAGCCAGTTTGCTCTCTGGGCTCTCTGCAAGCTTGTTCTTGCGGCTGCTCTGTTTCCACTTGCTCTGCCCTGAGCAAAGCATTTGCTCACAAAGACCAGAAGAGCACCAGATGAGGTGCTCTGGCTCTTTTGCCTTCAGCCCAGCACAGTCCCTTACAACTGTCAAGATCTGTACTTCCTTTCCATCCCAGGATTGGCACAGGGGAAAATCTGTTCCGTTACTAATTTATTGATATATATTTATCAAAAGCATCCATTCTGCTGGTCATTTCTCCTGTCTAACACAATTAGAACTTTTTCTCTGTCTGTAACTTTATAATACCATAGATATGATATATAAATGATTAGTTGATGTCCTAAGCCTATTTTCACTTTAGATGTATCTATTTATGGAGTGAGGCTTCTTACTGATGGTAATAAGGTAAGAATTAGATGCTTGTTAAATATGCTTAAACATAAGTATATTAAACTTACTATCTCTGTTTAACAAAGCAATTAGTTTTATTGAATAACCAGTTATCTAAAAGTGCACCCTTATTGTAAAAACAGGCAAAGAAAGTTTTATTGTAAATTTCTGTTATTAGTTTTTTAAGGTGTGATTTGTATTTCATACACTCAAGACATTGTCCTTTTTCTTTATTCAAATGAATACTTCTAAATTTCAAATTTTATAACAATTCTAAAAGAAACAAACAGCAGAGCAGAGTTTGAAGTAAAATTGTATCAAATATAGGTATATTTGTATCATCTGTAATACTAATTGTACTATATCATGTAGGTATATTTGAAACATTTATAGTACTAATTGTACTGTAGTCCACCTTAGTGTTGAGCAGTTACTCCCATCCCTGGATACAGCCTATTATCATCCAATACTGATACAGAGCCCACAACACTTGTTAATTTATTTTTTGCTTGTGCTGGTTAATTTGTTTTTATATGAATTCAGTGCTATGGGCTATGAACAATAGCAGGGGCCCATCAGTGTTATAGTGCAATGTAGGAAAAGCTCTGTAACCACTACTGCAGGAACTTCAAATCCCTGTATGTGCTATTTCTATCATTCGCTCTGATTTCAAAGATTTATAACAACAAATCATCTAATCATTTCATAGAATTGGATGGGATAACACCCACTAGACCAGGATGCCCAAAACCAAATTCAACATGTCTTTGGACACCCCCAGGGAAGGGGCACATTTTCTCTGGGCAATCTGTTTCAGTGCCTTACTACGCTCCAAGTAAAGAATTTCTTTATAGCTTCTAATCTAAATCCCTCCTCTCTTAGTTTAATTTCAACCCACATTTCAGTAAACTTATTGTTTAGGTATTCTCTCTACATTCATTACTCAAAAAATTTGAAGACTGAGTCAAATGCCTACTCTTAAATTGTTTCCAGCATCCAGTAAGTGAACATTTCCATCCACAAGAGACAATTCATATGTCTGATGATTCCACATGTCCTTATAATTTTTGTCACAGCTATTTTCCTGTTTTATCTTTGCTCCTTTGCTCTCCTAACCTGCTGCTTTTTTTTTCTTTTTCTTTTTTTTTTTTTTTTTCCTGGCTCCTTTTACACTCTTTGAATACGCTCCAAAGCTATAAGTGAGTAGTCCATGTTTAATTCATTCGTGAAGACTCAAGGAAAGACGATTACCTTGTAAGATTTGCCTTTTATTTCTCTGTACATGCTTTCAGAAAAATACCAGGCTAGCTGGCAGGATTCAATGTTAGTCAGAGTGAAGTTTGTTTGGCATAATTTATTTCAAAGTGTAAAGGAATATCTTACATTTATTATTAAGATCAAGTTGCCAGGGTAAAACTATCTAAGAAATGACCTTTTAGTACTCTTAAGTCTACATTAAAGAGCTGTTATTTAAACAAGTTCATCTGAATGAATAAATGGGGAATAAAGTCAAATATTTTAGGAATAAATTGGATAACTAATAAAATATGTGTAACAGATTTATATGTCATAAGTGACTGGAATTTCTCATCAATGCTTGTATAAAGTCTTTGTATCTCACCTTGCAATATGCCCTTGAAAAAAAAAATCATAAATTCTTGTCTCTGATGTCAATTAGGACTTCAGGGTTGCATTTTAATTTACATGATACTATATTCAATTTGTATTTGCATTATTAGGATTTTGGTGTACTTCTTTTTACTACAATTCATATCTAAATAGTGCCACAATTTGATTAGAAAATTTAACTGTACTTCTTTGGTGGAGTGCATTCGAGGAAGTTAAGACATCTTAAGAAAATAACTAAAGTAAGCAACATTTAGTAAGGAACTAGAATCCCAGAAGATGGAGCATATGTTAAAAACCCACTTCTATATGCAGAACTCTTCTGCTGTTTTTGTTACTATTTGATTGCTTGTGTGGGTTTTGGTGTTTTGTGAGTGGTGACAGAGTAAGAGAAGAAGAGTTTGTGAAATCAGAGAATGACAGCTGAAAAATTTTCAGGAGCTGAATTTCTCACCACATATATATATTGTCTGCACGATAATATTTGCAGCTATCAGCTTCCACTAGCATCTGGTGAAGGAGAAGACTGTGTCACAAGGTGCTGTACTCAAAGCCTTGTAGCATGGTGATCCAATGCAAGGACTATTCCTGTGCAGAGGTTCCCTCCACAAAACTATGTCTTTTCTTTATGAAATAGAGATATGGTTTAAAAGTTCCATCACCTGTGAGGGAAGTGGCACCTCTATTTCTTGCAACAAAAATGAGAAGAAATTGAATGGGACAAAAGGTCTGTGCTGAGAGATAGTTTATCATTAATGAGGAAGAGAAAAGAAAAATACTGAAGAGACTGAATGAAGGAAACTTTTTATCAGTGAAGTAGGGACACCTTCACTTTGAATCAAAAGGGCGTCTATAAGAATATAATTATGTAAATGTCAAGAAGGCTAGAAGTGGTTTTAATGTTGTACATTAAGATATATATTAATAATATGATGGAATTGGGAACAGAAAAGCCTACACTAAATATAATGAAAAATGTTCTGACAGGAAGATACATTAGGCTGTAGAATAGTTTTCCATAGGGAAGCCATCACTTAAGGGCTTTTTCTTCCATCAGTAAGTTCCCTAATTCTATGAAGATTCATATTCAGCTCTTCATGTCCAAATGGAAAATTAAACAAGAAAGATAATTTCAGCAGGTCCCGAAGTCCCTCAGTAATTTTAAGGAAATTCAGCTACATCCTCTTATCAAAATATCCTGTTCTGGGGTTAAGAATAGATCCCTCTATATATATTTGATTGAGTTATGTTTAAAAGATAATTTATTTAATTAAAAAATGCAGCTCTTTCTTCAAGTTTATAACTCAGGGTTTTTAAATGATATTTCTGTCACATACTTTGTGTTTCTTGTAAAATTCTGGGGGTATTGGCTGCATCTGGACAATGGATGTGCACAGAATGTTTTAAGTGCTAAATACTGTGTAAATTGCATGTTTCATGGACTTCTATAAAAGCTGCTTATTTCATTGAGGATGCACAGCTGCATTTTCACATTCACAATATCAATGATCTGTGTATGAGGCAAACAGAAGACAAACAGCCTGTAGTCTGAGATCAAATCTGAGCTCTAGTCTTGGAGACAAGGTGTCTGTTTTGTTATTATGATTAAAACATTGGCCTTTCAAGTAATGGGGCATATCCAGAGGTATGGAAACGTCAGGCTAAAAAGTAGGCCTTAGCAGGATTTAATAGTTTTAAACATCAGCTCACTCTGAATTTTTTGTTCAGATTGTGGGATTTTTTTCCCCCTATCTTTTTCAGTGAATGATTTTTACTCATTTCTTCAGTTTTCACATTAAGCATGAAGGATGTTTTCTTATTTTTTTATGCCACTTTCATTAGCATTGTGGTTTGGATTTGGGGCAAGACAGCTTTTAAGATGTATGGGTTTTGCCTGCAGCTATGAGAGAAAAGGTATTCTAGTATGTTGGCCTTGGTCTAGAAAATCAGGATTTAATTTACTTCACTTCTCTATCATAAGTTATCTATATGGGATTAGGCATCTTGAAATACTAAAAGTTTTTTCAGTAACATGCAAAGGGACTGAAAGTTGGAAAAGAGCACTTTGAGAAAGACCTTCTTAAGCAAAAGAGGAATATAACATGATAATACCTTTTGGTTTTTCGTTCCATTTTCTATGAAATCTTGAGTAACTTACTGAAATCTCAATTATATACATATATATATATATATAAAATCATTTTATGATTGTTTTCATTTACCTATGTGGTACTGCACAACAATTGTATGTGCTAAGTAACAATGAAAATATTTTTTAAAAAATATTGACCAGTGTTTTCTTTCTAGTTAGACAATTATGAAGTTGCATTTTGTGCTGGAGAATGTTGTATTTCATAAGGTTCATGAATTCTGAGAGTTTGTAAATACATATTTTTTTTTAACTCAACAGAGAGATGGTTGGTTTTCATATTGATGCCATATATTATAATTCTTTTCATCTTTTAGATTGTTTTGAATGCAATAGGTTTGCTGCTAAAGTGATATTTCCTATATAAATGACTGCATATATTTGTTTCTAAACTATTGGTTAAATGGAACAACAAATTCTCACATTATAACATTGTATATCTGTATGTCTCCTTTAATTACCTTGCTTAGCTTGTTTTGTTTGGCAATCCAGAAGGTACTTTATACGTTCCAATGTGTCTATATACAGTCTTCACTGTATAGTATGTAATACAACTTGAATATTGATAAATATTAAGTAAAATAAATGAGTTTAACTTCTCTGCGTAACCAAATGGCATTGAATTGCAGGCGTTGTGAAAGTTTTAGCTGAACTTTTTCTCCTCAATAAGTCTGCAATCCTTTGCTAAGAAGCTTTGCCTCTGAAACCGTCTTGGGGTTTACTAAATGAATTTAAAGCAATAGATACCTTCCAAATCCCATAACAGAACTCAAAAAAAAGCCAAATAAGCCGGAAAAAAATCTGTAAGTAGGGAAAGGCAATTCTTGTTGAATTAATGAAAACAGAAACCCCCCTGAATTCTCTAGCTACTTTTAGCCTGACAATGACAATCTCTGAACAAGTAACTTAGAAAAGACAATAGGTAGTGGGTTGGCCAGCTGTAAAATATTATCCAATTGCAATAAATTAAAAAATAGAATTACTTAAAAAAATGAAATACCTAACTGTGAAATGAAGTGCTTCAACCTGGAAGTAAATGATATGGTCCTACAACACCCAAATAATTACAACAAATAAAATATTAACGTGCATAAAAGTTTATGATTTTTTTTAACTGAAAACTAGTTCACTTTCAATACTGCCACTGCATATAACTTATGAAGGAAAGATGTGAACTAAACTTCAGAAGTTTAAAAGGTAGGAGTGGGACCCAGAATACAAACCCATATTTGAATAAGCAATGTACAATTGGGAATTTTTCATTTAATAATACACAAAAGCATAATGAAAAAGTTTCATTTTTGAGCTCTGTACATGAAAGATCCTCAGAAACATTGTGGATGTCTCTCTGTTAGTGCTGTATCTAAGAAGTAAATATTTTTTAAAAAATAAATTATAATTCCAATCTGTAGTAAAAGGATAAACAGAAGCTGATATAATTGGTTAACTTACAGTGAATTTTCTGTCCATCTATTTGTCCACTTAGGTGTACATACCTTTGTTACCTGAACCAGATATAATGAAGAGCTTGGGAAATGGAATCCAGAGTTTAATGCAACAGAAGCATTAGAAATAGAAACAAATACATACAATGAGAATAAAGAGTAGACACTGTGTTTGATAATCTATCTCATTAGTATCAGAAACTAGTTACATATATTCTAGCAAAGTAATGAATACACATATAAGATATGTTCTCACACTATTTTTTTGTATATCATACTGTATTGGTTTTTCTGTGGCCAGGTTTTGGTGGCAGTGGGGGGGGCTGAGGGAGAGGCTTCTTCGAGAAGCTACTGGAAGTTTCCCCATGCCCAGGCAGGGCCCGCTGCTGGCCAAGGCCAGGCCAATCAGTAGTTGGCAGAACGCCTCTGTGATAACATATTTAAGAAGGAAAAAAAAAAAAAAAAAAAAAAAGTAGTTGGAAATGAAGATGGCTGCCAGAGAGGAGCAGGGTGAGACCCTGTGAGCAACAACGCAGACACCAAGGTCAGTGGAGAAGGAGGGGGAGGAGATGCTCCTGGCGCCGGAGCTGAGATCCAGCTGCAGCCCATGGTGCAGACCATGGTGAAGCAGCTGTCCCCCTGCAGCCCATGGAGGACCACAGGAGTGCAGAGATCCACCTGTAGCCCGTGGAGGAGCCACGCCGGAGCAGGTGGATGCTGGGGAAGGCTGTAGCCCGTGGGAGACCCAAAGTGGAGCTGGGTCCTGGCAGGGGACTGTAGCCTGTGGGGAGAGGAGCCCACTTGGAGTAGGATTCTCCTGTTAGGATGCGTGGCTCGTGGGGCCCACGCTGGAGCAGCCTGTGCCTGAGGGACTGCACCCTGTGGAATGTCAGCCATGTGGCAGCTGTGGGTGAAGGGCTGCTGCCCATGGGATGGACTCTCGCCGGAGCAGTTTGTGAGAGGAACTGTATCCTGTGAGGGATGGACCCCATGGAATGTGGCTGGAAGGACTCCTCTCCCCAAGCAGCGGCTGAGAACAGCAGCTGACCACAGCAACACCTCCCCCCCCCACCTCGCCTTTTTCCCTTGACCGCTGCGGGAGAATAGGTTGGATGTAAGAAGGAGGGGGACTGGGGGGTAAAAGGGGTCTTTTAGTGTCTCACTCTTAGCTCTGATCTTGTTAGTAATAAATTTGATTATTATTCCCACATGGAGTCTTGTTTTGCCTGTGACGGTGATTAAGAAAGAATCTGTTATAGTCCTTATCATGAATAACGAAACCTCTCGTTATATTCTCTCTCTCCTCTATAGTTGGGCAAGGGGGAGTGAGAAGGTGGCTGTAGTGGGCCCCTGGCACCCAGCCTGGGTTGAACCACTACACATACATTAGGAAGAACACTGATTACTGAAGCTAGATTTGAAAGAATTAATTCATTTAATGCTATAAGTTTTAACATTTCTTCTAGGAATATTGGAAAGAGATTTTCATCTGGCCTACTTTGGGTCTGTTTGTGATATTTTCTCAGTACTTAATACAATTAGTAAGTTTCTGCTGAGAACACAACAAAAATGTAATGATCTTGCTAGTTACATATAGTGGAGTTCATTTCTGCAGGGTAGGAGATCTTTTAAATGTAAGTCAGAAAAAAAAGAAATTAGAAAGGTTATATTTATTGCTTATTTTAATCTTGACTCTTTTGTTTTGTTTTGTTTTTACATTTTGATTTTAAAACCCAAGTTGCTGCTGAATTCTAGTAAAAGATGAACTTATAAAAAAAAAACAGATAGTGTACAGATAGGTTACCAAATAAACCTCTAATTGCTATATGTTTCAAATGTACTCCCTTTATACCTCCTTTTCCCTGATCTCATTTCACAAGACAAGCTTTTACAGAATGATCAGCATTTTGGGGGTCATAACTAGTATTTATTGGATAAAATCTACTACATTCCAAAAAACAATGTTTAAGTTTTCAACACTTGAAGAATAGCATTCCTGAAAAGTAATGCTTCCTGTTCTCATAAAACATACTACATTGCAAGAAGATAAAGTATTTGTGCTTGCTGTTGGAGTTACCTTGCGAGGTAAGACTTTGTTGAAAAGCACAACTGTATTTTAGTTAATGGATTCTTTAAGAAAATTACTACTGTTGGCAATTATGTGTCTATATTTATGTAGATATTTATACAATTTTGACCTTCACAGATTAGATTAGTAGTAATTTTTTTGTTTTATTTCTCTTGCAAATGAAAATGTGTTACTATTTAATTTCCAAAGTATCTAAAATAATTATTCTTAGATTTATTTCTCTATTAATACAAGTTTCATACTTTCTGCATTTTGGAGAATCCTCACTAAAAAGAGATGGGCAGATTCCAACGGGATAAGATTCAGTAAGTGCCAAGTGTCATCAGGTCTTACACTTTGGTCGCAATAACCCCATGCAGAACTGGGATCGGAGTGGATGGAGAGTGGGCAGACAGAGAGAGATTTGGGAGTGCTGGTGGATGGGATGCTAGCAGCATGCCCAGGTGGCCAAGTAGGCCAATGACATCCTGGCCTGCATCAGGAATGATGTGACAAGCAGGACTAGGGAAGTTATCCTTCCCCTGTACTCGGCACTGGTTAGGCCACACCTTGAGTGCTGTGTCCAGTTCTGGGCCCCTCAGTATAAGAAAGATGTTGAGTTATTGGAACATATTCAGAGAAGAGCAGCAAGGATGGTGAAGGGGCTGGAACACAAGCCCTCTGAGAGCGGTTGAGGGAGCTGGGGTTGTTCAGCCTGGAGAAGAGGAGACTCAGGGGTGACCTTATTGGTGTCTATAACTACCTGAAAGAAAGTTGTAGTCAGGTGGGGGTCAGTCTCTTCTCTCAGGTAACTGGCGACAAAACAAGAGGGCACAGTCTCAAGCTCCATCAGGGGAGGCTTAGACTTCATATTAGGAAGAAATTCTTCACTGAAAGGGTGATCCGTCATTTGATTGGGCTGCCCAGGGAGGTGGTGGAGTCACCGACCCTAGAGGTGTTCAAGAGTAGGCTGGATGAGGCATTTGATGCCATAATTTAATGATGGGTTGTTAGATTATGGGTTGGACTTGATGATCTTTAAGGTCTCTTCCATCCTTGCTGATACTGTGATATTTTGCTAAATTCAAGTATTTCAAATTGCCTGAAAAACTTGTCCTTCTGCTATTGCTCCTGCTCAGAATTTTTCAATGGGTCTACTACTATTAAACCATGTAATTGACTACAAAAGCTTTGTTTGGTTTTTCTGGGAGACACTTTCTCCATAACCAAGGTCTTAGTAGTATTTTTTTTCTCTTTGTTCATACTCTAAAATTCATTTAGAAAGAAGAATGTGATATTCTTGTTTTGCTGATTCAAAGCCTTAAGGAAAGACTCATCATCTTTTTTGTTTGTTTCTTAAGCTAAAATTATTATTAATAGTATTTCAGAGTCATTTAAAACTATATAAAACTAATGGAAATGAGCTTTAGAGTTCTTAATTACAAGAACCTTGTGAACCTGGCATTATATTAAATGTAATGTCTGTTAATCACTGCTCTCCTTCCTGTGATTAGTTAGCTAACAACAATAGAGCAATGTGAAAACAACTTGTTCTGTAAAATACTTGGCATTTAGATTTTAACTCACTAGAAAACTAAAATAATTATAACTTAAAAATATTCCAACAGAACTTTTTGCAGACATGTATCCTTCAATTAGATAGTATTCCATGTAAAGAACAAGTAAAATCCTAGGCATAGCATTTATTTATATATATTTCCTCCAATTGTAGTGAACTAAAAATGTGTTGTGCAATATAAACACAGGGTTGACTTCAATGTGAATTAACAGTACTCTGAAAGGTAGGAGGAGGTTATAGGAAGAGCAGACAAGTATGAAAATAAGATGGAAGAACCGGAGAGATTTAATTTCCTAGCAAATAATTACCTCCAAGCTGTGTAAAATTGCTTAAACAAATACTTTATCAAAATCACACCAAGAAAGAAAATAGCAGATTTATCATTCCAGCACAAGTGTCAGAAACAGAAGTCCATATATTTGCAAAGGCCAATAGCCTCCACAGAAAGAGATCTCTGTTTGGCCTTACTCTCATGAGTACCAACTGCAGTTAGCATATATTTTTCCCAACTTGTCTCCTTTTTGAACCAAAATGCATTAAAGAAATACATAAAATAAAGGTTGAGACTTGCTTATGATCCCACTGTATAGAAATGCCTCCTTTTTTGGAGATGGATTATGATTTTGTGGTTCTGAGAAGGAAAAATATTCACTCTAGTCCATTGTTTACAATGCTGGTTATACAGCAATGCATGTGGAAAAAACTATGTTTTTCTTCTTCATAGCAAAAATTGCTCTCATCACAGAATAATGTTATAACATATGTTATAAGATGATTGCTGCATGACAGACAACAAAAAAATATGCTGAGAGATGGTTTGCAGACTCTGAGTCCCAGCACTGAATGGTGATTAAGTATTACCAAGATTTTAACAATGGCATAACTTCGTCCAGAAGAGCAAATTAACTTAAAATTGGTCAGGTTTAGGATGAGTTATAGAAATTTGAGCCTGAATTACATTTGACTACAGGAGATAAACACATTGTTTAATCACCATATTTCTCAGGTTTTTCAACAGATAATAAACCTTTATGTTGGGAGGAAGTTGCTAACATCCCTGATTGTACAGGTCACCATTTGCTGCCAACTGGAGAAATGTCTCACCACAAAAGATAACTCATAAGAAGTGTCTCACAATATTTGTTGTAGCTCAAAAAAGCTGTATAAGACATCAGTACACTTTAATTTTTTCTTTTCTTTTTTTTTTTTTTTNAATGAGAAAAGACTTGATGCAATATCTAAGCTAGAAATGTTGTGTTTTAGTTTTTTAATATAAGGCACTTTGTTAGAACAGCGGTGAACCACGTTTATGTTTTGTTTCAGTTTTTCTGTTAGTTCCCTCCTTTCACATTTCCTGACCTTAACATTACTTATATTTTTTGTTCAGTAAAAACAGATCTCCGCTAAGAGGAAAAGAATGAAATATAGGAAATGAGAGAAATTTTGAATTTCAAGTCTATGCATGTTTGAGGTAATATAGAGATAATTGGGACACAAGTCATCAGTGTTCAGTTGCTTAGCACTGCAGCTGTTTTCTTATTTCTATCCTAGTGAAATACTGTCTCTCATCTTGCTGCAATGCTGTAGGTGGTTCCAAAATCCTTGAGAAATCAAACATTCTTCAGTTTAATTAGCCACTGATAGGAGACTAAGCTGACTGTCTTTGCTTTTCATTTAGAGGCTCTTGATTTTTTGTGATTGTATGTCCATGAGAGCTTGGGGTATTATTAAGTATAATTGTTCAGCTCCTAAATGCTTGCTTGCATTGGCAACACTTTTTGTTCCTTGTTTTCAGCATAGTGTTTTCACTTTTCTTTCTTTCTCCACCCCCAGTTATGCTTAGTATTCATGAGAATGAAATCTGCATTGAGAGTAGAATAATGAGCATGTATCAAATACAATTGAAACAATTTCATCACATTCTGTTATAAATCAAAAAAACCCCCAATGTATGTGTTTCATGGTAAAGATAATTAAAGTGTGGTTATGTAATTTAGTGGAAGTGTTGAAAAATACTTTTGGTGAAGGTTATAGATAAATCATATCTTTAAATAGTCCTAGTTGGGATGCATTGGGAAGAACACGTAGGGTATGATCCTTAAGAGAAGCACATAGAAAATTACTGCTAAAAGACAAAACAATAAATCCTCTCTCCCTGAAACTTACAAAGTGTGATTCCTCTAGATGAATCTCTTATCAGCAAGGGTATCATACTGCAGTAGAGAAAACTTTTTAAATGTATGTAGAGTGATTCATTCAGTATAAATTTCAAACAGTACTTTTCAGATAAATAATTTAGTAAACTAAAAAATAAACACCACTTATAATTTAGGAACAAAACAAAAAGCTTTATCCTAACACTTTGTATACGATAAAATAGTTTGATTTTATTTGTTGTCAGTGACATTATGTAAGTAAATAAATAAATAAATCAGTCAAAATGAGGCATTATTTGATCTTAAACACATTTTGGGATGGGGTCATTTAGACTATAATTCTTCCTGATCACCTAACTGAAAAGTTTTCTACTCTGAGATGATGACAGTGGAAAAATTGCCCAGCTTTAAAAGGAAATGTGTTTGAAAATTACTGGCATAAAAATGAAATTAAATTCTCCTATGTAAACCTTACAAGCTGCTTGGATTATATATCCACTACCTTAGAAAACACAAGCATTTTCACATGTGTCTTTACATATGTGCACATTGCAGACTTATCTTTGTAAAAATGTATGAATTACAGCTCAATATCTTTTCTACTCCATGTAGAGTTAAGAACGATGTCCACATGAAAAATAAACATAAAAAATTATTTTCACAAGATGAAATTTATGCATTTTACTAAAGTCAGAGGAAACCTAAAGAAGTTAAACCACTCCAGATGGAATATTGTTAACAAAGCTTGAAGTAGAATAGTTAGGATTTTTTTGGCTGTTAATTTTGGTTTTGTACCTAAGAGTCGTAGCTGATGTTATGTCACAGATAAGTTTTTTGTTTGTTCATTTAATTTTCTTTTTATAAACCATTCTGCAATAATATTTTAAAAATTATACTCTGTTCTTTATATATTGATGGTGGTACAGTGTTTCAAATTTTAACCTTACTTTTTAATATTGTTCTGTCATCTCTGAATGCTGGTGCTAGGTTTGGGTTTTTTTCCTCAATCAAGGAAGTTCTGGAAAAGTCCTTCTTACAAATCCTTCTTTGTATGAAGATTCATGTCAAGCCAAATTTGGACACAATTGAAATCAATACCTATAATCTTACTTTCCTAATTTAAATGCATAATAAATATTAAGAGAAATATTTTATTTTCCTCCATGATTAGAAATCTAGACAGCAAAATACTAGTTTTGCTGAAACATGCATTTTCTTAACTAGATAGAGAAATTGCCAGACAAGATATGATACTAAAGAGAAATTCTTTGTGTGAACGAGATTTTTTTACAGATAGGTTAGATAAAAATAGCTAGAACAAGTTGTAGTTGCTGTTTGTAGTTTGCTTTGGTGGTCCATGTTCTTATCCTGTAGATGCCCAGTTTCAGCAAATATGTATATAGATTCTGATGTGGTGTAGTAGTGCCTTAGAAAGTTTTGGCTGTCATCAGGGTATGTTATAGTACTAAAATAAAAACAATATAAAATTATTTGCTATGAGAAAGTATACTTTTCAAAGACAAATACATGAAATATTGCTGCTTGTTACTTCCAATATATATTATTTTTGTGTAGCATAAAATTAAGATTGTACCATATACTTTCAAGCACAACAAGGCAAGAAAGTCTTACTGCTCAAATAAAAAGTACCTTCCAATCCCTTCTTTTGACAGGCAAGGTATTCTAGTATCAATTGATAAAGTACTTGAATCATTCAGATCATTCTCAACTAAAGTTCAAGTGATTAATCAATAATGTAGTAATAGAATTTTAGATGTAAGCTAGACCAGTATGGATTTTGTAGCATTAATGTCATTATGTGTTAAAGTGAACATTCACCTTAACCTGTGCATTAAAGCATTTTTCTTTTTAATATATGCTTAGCCCAGTAAGTCTTGTTACTTATGGAATCTTAGCCATGGGAAGACAAATGCTGTAAAGTAATGAATGATTCGTGAGGGAGGGTTCGTTGATCTCTGCAGCATGATTTATAATCCCATTTTGAGCAGTCAGATACAATATCCCTAGGTCCTGAGCAAGGAAGAAATGCAAAGATATTTCAGTTTTAACTCTCTTCATTCTCTCTTCATTTCTGTAGTTGGTACAGTCTTCTTACAGTCTCATTTACATTTTACTTTGTAGGAAATGAAGTACAAAGCAGTGGAACAGATTTTCAATAGCAACAAGTTTGCTTACCGAGACTTCCACCAACAGTTGAGAAGTGTCTATGCCATATCTGTTTGCTGAATGGTTTATACTCTTATTTCACAGTTTGCAAATCATATTGTTCTATTTTAAGCTATAAAATTGTGTTATTATTCTGAAATTTTAATAATCAATTCTAAACTGCAGGTAGTTACTTGTCTTTTTCGGTGGAGGTCCCTGCAGTGAATTGACCTTGGCTGACCAGATGCCAACTCAGCTGCTGTTCTCAACAGGACAGGGAGAGAAAATAAAATGGAAAAACTCACAGGCTGATATAAAAACAGGGATGTCCCTTACCAGCTTGGGTAAAACATACTCAGCTTGGGAAAAAATAATTTCATTTACTAGTAATTAAAATAGAGTAGGATAACGAGACCATTGGAGTCAAATGCTCTCACTGGGTTCTTTTAGATATTTCATTTGCAGAGAATATAATGTTTAATATTAAATATACTCATTTGAAAATATATTATACAGGATTTCTGCAAAATATACTGAAAATATAAAATACATGTATGTGTGCTAACAGAGTCACAATGTACCCTGTCTCCAAACACTGCTGTGCTTTAAAGGATGAGTGTTAAATTCAATCAGCATTAGTTCAAGCACCATTTTCCATCGATTGGCAAACACATGTTTGTTGTGAGTGGTTTATGACTAGCTACCTTCTGTAAGATAACGCAATTTCTGTTTATGTACTCAGTTGATTCAGGATCTCTAAAAAGTTGCAGTAACTTCAGTGGTGAGGTATCAGATATGTGATGGTGTATTTGCATCTCCACTAGAGTCAAAAATCTGTGAAGTTTCTGTACTAAGTGTGTATGTAATTTTTTGCTTTCAATAACCATAATTTTCTCCAGGCATCTATGGAGATTAAATATCAAAACACATATTTAGTCATAGGTAAGTAAAATTATTCTCATATTCTTTCATTTTTCCAATATGTCATGTTTATGTAGTGGTATGAATTTTATGTTCAACAATGTTGTTGAATGTTCTCAGGGTAATAATGTAAAGCATGTTGATGAAAAGCTTGTCTAGATAGCCTTCATTTGTTTACAAACATCAATTTATCTCTTTGAATGGATGACTTCCATTACGGCTGTAGAAAACAGATTCTTTCACATAACACACTGAAACTTGAAATAATGAAGCATCCAAGTATATGATTTGTTATTATTGTTGATTTTGAGGTTAATATTTTCCACTTGGATGTGTAAGATTATGGTAAATACAAAATGTATAATTTAGAAACTTCTTTTTTGAAGATTCTTAATATTCTTTATACATTTAATGGAGAAAAAGGAAAAACCAGTAAACCCCTCTCAGACTTGCACAATTGTTATATCTCGTATGACTGAAGGATATGGTGTCAACATACAAAGCATTTAGGTGATATGGGGGTTTGTTTTTTTTGGTTTTGGGCTTTTTTTTTTTTTTTTAATTGACTGCAAAAATAAGGCAGTTTGCATAAATAGAATGGGGGTCCCCTAAGTTTAAAAGTCATAGAGCAAGGTTTACTTTGGAGACTAACTTATATTAGTATAATACAAATCTGACATGTATATTGTTTTTCTGATTTCTTTTTAATAGTTGGTTCTATTTTTTAAATGAAGCTACCTTTAGCTTACTGTTAATAAATAACTACAATATAAACTGAAGATCTGACAATAGTAAATACATCAGCAAAGGGAACTGCTAATAGTCTCTGTCTCACAGAAGTCAAATTAATTCCCTGAGCCTAAGTCTGATCCTTGTATTGAGTAGTGTAATCAGAATTATTTTGATAACTTGAGCTTCCACTATGAATCATTGCCTAAGTGAAATTCTAGTCACTAATCACCGAACCATTCACTGTGCAGGTCACATATGGCTTTGCTAGCAATTACATTTATTTTAAATTGAGAGAATTACTTGGAAATACTGTTCACTGAAGATTCAAACAGACCAGAGCAATTAAGCATGAGGTGCCAAAGGCCTTCTATGGTGGCTGGTACTTTCACTATAAATGTTCATTTACCTGTTCCCGATGTCTGCACACCCCTCATTGATTCCTAATATGCATTCACAATTCATCATTAGTATCAGTATGAGCATTAATGATTATTCAAAACAAAACAAAACACACACACAAAACAACAACAACAACACAAGGGTCTAAATTCATTAAGCTTTGTTCTGAGGGAAAAACATGGAGGGTGTTCTGGAGTTGTTTATTCCAGGCACTCTTGTAGTAGAGATCCCATGTGATTTCATCGTATTTCCATCTGATGGAGTCTCTAAGGAGGGTCATATAGCTACAGCATCTGCCTTTATTAATTGTGACTGCTGCAGTATAAGACAACTTTAATTACTCTAAGTTATTGCTTCTCAAAATTAACTGAATCAGTCCCGATATATTTATAAACAGACATTGATTGGTTGTCCCTTGTTGTACCCCCATTAAACTAGCTACTTTTTAAAACCACAGAAAATATGAAGGCAGTCTGAACTTATTGGAGTCAGAAGTAATGCCTTAGGTTTTTTTCTTTATATTTTTGGGGATTTTAGTTTAAGCTGTATAGATTGAATTATGGTCTTTATTGTGAAGCCTGTCCCTGAGTGTTTAAATTCTTTCCTAGAGGTAAGGAGGTAGCAAGATGAAACACAGGCCTAGGACTCCTGGACCTGCTTCGAAAGGGAGGGCAAAGGGAATGAGAGGGACACTCATTGGTTACTTTAGGGACATAGGTTCGGTTATAAATGTAAGGATGTAAGGATGTTGTACTCTTTGTATCACTAGATTTCACAAAAAAAAGCTGCTCTTTTCCTTTCAGTTCTATTTATCTGTTTTGTAGTTTTTATTCTTTATTCTGCTTCCAGGAAATAGAAGGAGGTAACAATAGAATATTTAAACAATTAATTTTATCAATAACTAATCAAGCTAATACAGCTCCCACTGTAACCGTTGTGAAATTACCAGTTTAAATATTGATTCTCAGCCTTTGTATGTGTATTGGTTTTGACTAGTGTAGTGTTGACTTTCTTCTCTGTGGCTAGTATGGGGCTGTGTTTTGGATTTAGGCTGAACACAAGGATGATAAAACAAAGATGTTTTTCTTATTGCTGAGCCGGGCTTACACAGAGCCAAGGCCTCCTTTTCTTTTTGTTTTGCCATGCTGGCAAAGAAGTTGGGGTTGCATGGGAGATTGGGAGGAGACACAGCTGGGGCAGATGACCCCAAAAGGGATATTCCAGACATCATACTCAGTCTATAAAGTGGGAGGAAGAAGGAAGAGTTGGATATTTGGAGAGATGCCATTTGTCTTCCCAAGTATATATTACATGTCATGGGGCCCTGCTGTCCTGGAGATGGCTGAACATCTGCCTGCCCATGGAAACTGTGAATGAATTCTTTGTTTTGCTTTGTTTGTGGACACAGTTTTTTCTTTCCTTATTTAACTGTCTTTATCTCAACATATGAGTTTTCTAGCTTGTACCATTCCAATTCTTTCCCTAATCCTGCTGGTGGGAGAATGAATGAGTGGCTGGATTCATGGCTGAGGTTAAACCATGACAGCATGTCAGTTAAGAATATGGGACTTTTACAGGATTCCTACAAAAGATTTTCTAGTTTTACTTCCAGTAATTCTGTAAGACGTGAGGTGTCATTTTTGACTAGAAAGCATTAGGAACCAGCATTGTTGTATTTGTAGAATATATCTATTTCATTGTATCGAATTTTAACTTTTTATTCTAATTTCCATTCTAACAAATAAAACTTAGAGAAATTTAACTTAGATTTAACAATTGCTCTAGAATGATGAAGCAGAAAATATGGCTAGAATTGCATTTTAAAAATATAGATAAGCCATAAATCTTGAAATATATGTGGTTAGTACATTAAAGAATTTATTTTTTATTTCATCTATAAGATGAAGACAAGCTTCTAGGGGGAAAATATAAATCAGAAGGCCATCTATTTGGAATTCTTTTGCCAAAAGTACATTAGTGATGCACTGAATAGTATTCAGAGAGATTATAAATTCAGTAATTGAAACACAAATTATGCATGCTTATTATTTATGAAATTTTAAGTAATGCTTTTCATCAGAAAATGTAAATGACATTTAAAACAATTAATTATTCAGACTAGTAAAAATGGAAAAGCTAGCAAAGCACTTTACCATCCCTGAAGTGAAACTAAATAAATTGAGAAACTAATTTCTTATGCTGTTTAGGCTTAATTCATCAGCCTAAATTCTTTGGTTGAAAAAACTAGATGTAATTCTGAAGTGTATAAAGTACTTTGTTCTTGTTTATGATAAAGTATTCTTAAAAAGAATTCTTTAAATTTATTTGTGTTGGGTCATCAAGGCATTTTACCCTTTTGTCTTCTCTTAGAAGAAGGCATTTTTTTTGTTTTAAAACCTGGTGTTATAAAATAGGGGGCAGGGCAGGAATATCAATGGCTTTGAAACAAATTTATCATTATCTCTTTTTATTTTCCTCTTCTTCCACTCCTGAAATACAGATACTAAAGAGGATGTGAAATTAGAACAAATAACATTTGACACCTTTTGATAATGCATACCTTTAAATAGCTGTTAATAACAACACAGTGAGGAGGGAGATTTAGGCCCAATATAATAACATCTTTAAGAATATATCATGATTCTTCTTATTTAAAGTGACTTTTTAAAGATTTTAGAGCTAATTGTCCTAAATAGCTTTATACTTCTTTTCCTTTGAATCTGTACTATTGTATTTTTTATATTTTTTTTTCCTCAGGGCATGTAAAATATCTACAGGGTTCAGGAAAGTCAGGAAAATGATCTTAGTAAGTCATCAGAGGATTTAGTGCAATATCACATAGACAGTGACATGAGGATAGTCCAAGAGTTAATCAGATTTATAAATGGGGAAATTAGGAGGATAATGAACTGATAAATCAGTAATAAACCTATTCTAAAGAGTAAGACATTTTTGGCTCTCTTCATTAAGATTTGTATCTCCTAAAGGAAAAGTGATTTCTTAATGCTAAGCTTTCTAGAAGTCACTGTGACCTATTTCTGAGAATAAAATTAAAAAGATAAACTTTCCTTTTAAATTCATAGGTAGGACAGAGAAGTCACAAAGGGAATGTAAACTTATTTTCTGCATATAGCTCTCATGCTAGCTGTTTTACAATAGGTAAATGGACTAGGGCTGCCATTGACTCAAATATCAAACCCAACTATAATGGGTGTTGTTGAACTTTCTGTGTTTCAATAAAAGATTACTTCTAAAGATTTAATCCTGTAGTTAGATATATCACATTAGCAACATGTATGATAATGTAAGATCATTGCCTATTTTTTTCTAGGCTCAAAATATATATTAATATTTGAGTCCTATTACTTTCCTCATAGAAACTGTAAAAGCTGTATTGAAACTCTATTTAAAAGTATAATCAAAATTTTGCAATTTCTTTCTGTACAGTGAGAGTATGCTTTGCCGTCATATAATTTGGAATATGTTCTGGATCCCTCTGCAGAACATAAAAACATTCTGAGGACCTCAGTAAGCAGGATTCATTTGAAAATACTAGCCTTCATATTCATACTCATACTCATAACTTTTTGTTTTCTTTGTTCCTAACTATGTGTAATATATGTGCAATAATCAGTTTTAATTGTTGAGCAGTTCTGTCTATGAAAATGGAACTCTGGAAGTAATGATCCAGGAAATTACCTTCAGTGCTGTCTTCCTTATCTTCCTGTAATCACCTACTGATCTAAGTGTTCGAGGTACTGGTAATTTAAAAGAGACTAGGGGAAAGAAAAAAAAGTATAGAAATTTATAGAATCATCTCAGGCAATTTTTGTCCAAAAGAGGAAAAAGAGCTAGGTGTCAAATTTCCGTTGAGTTTCTAAAAAGATCTTTTGGCTTTATTGGCCACTAAAAGTGAAATTATATATATAAAAATATAACACAGTTAATAAGGAATGAAAATAAATTATTAAATGATATTAGAAATTTTAAGTATTTTTTTCAGGTTGATATTCAGACCAGTTGGGGACCTGAGTTGCAGCCTGCTGATTGAAACCAATATTAACAGCATGTAACTAGGTTTCATTCAATATCAAAATCTAATCAGAAAATCTACTGGAATCTAAAATTATATGGTTTTATAAAATAATAGTAATATATGATAAGAACATATTTTCAGTAGAATAAAAAGAAATGCAAGTCTTCTTAATGTCTAAGTGATATTTTGCAGCTAAAGGAAATGCTCACAAGATAGTCTTTATGTGACCTTCAATTAGTGTCTACAATTTAAATCTGGAATTAAAAAACAAAACACTTTCTCTGTGGCTATAGAATGATACTGATATTTGAATGCAGGAGAAATGTCCTTTGTTTTCCAGTTTTTAATAAGAGTTATTTTAAAATAATAGAAAGGAAAAGAGGAGATAAAACTTGATCATTCATCACTTCTTGATTACTTTTTTACCACCATAATCAAACTAGCTCACTTTTTACTAACAGTGAAAACAAATGTTCTACTTACTTCCAAAATTTTTATGCTCTATTGTTCTCCACACTGTTCAATAAGATGGTTATTTTTTGCATCAAAATGTTCTCTTTTCCTTGTAATACTGTCCGTTGTCCCCTATTTGCCTCTAAGTTTCTATTTCCTTCCCCATGAATGCTCAAGTGAAGAAATTATCTAACTTTACTGTAAAAACAGAGGTATTTGAAAAAAATTGCTTATCACTTAGCAAAGCCTTAGTAGAGATTTATGAGATATATGATGTAGACAAAATTATGAACAAATACACTTGGAAAACACAGTTGGCTCTTTCTTGACTCAATGAAATTTCTTAATAAATTTGTCCAGAGTTATTTCAAAGATTCTTATTCTCTTCTCACTCACCCTCCATTGCCCTTTAACCCCTGAGTACTTGAACCCAAGTGATCCCACAGGCAACTTGCAACAAAACAGAAGTAAAGGACAGTGAGAGACATGCAGGGGAAATGCATAGTGTTGCTGCAGATGCACACACAACCTAATACAATGCTAGAGGCAAGAGTGAGGGAAGTGACTTGGTGTCTACTTTCTTTTATTTCTTCTTGTCCTCTTTTTCCATAAGCCTGACCCTATTTAGTGAGTGGATTTAAAAGTCAGTTAAAATAGCAAAGCATGAAGCAGTCCAACACAGAGGAAAAGGAGCTGTGTAACAGTTTTTTCCTGTCAGACATCTAGTTCCACTCTCCAAACTATACATGTATCATGCAGAATTGATGACTTGTGTGACAAAAAAGAGAGCTCCTTCCGATGAGTTAGCTTGAAGCTTTTCCTGCCTATATAATTACTAGAGAAAATTATATAAATTACATATGACTTTATATCCAGGAAGTCAATATTATTGCTGTTGGAAGAGTAGCAAGAGGATTAACTCACAGTGTCGATACAGAAAGATGAGAGGCACCTGGTGAAAATATCGAGGCATCAGACCACATCATTATTTCCATGTGAATAGATTGTAATAGTCCACATCTGGCTCTTGTTTCATACTGTTGGCAGTATAAGTGTGTATTTTGTAATTCTTATTGCACGTAATATCTGAGGCAAATTCACATTTGTTTGGCTTTTTCCTCATTAAGAAGTTAAAAAAAATCATTACATCTATCATTTGGATTTGGGTGCAGATCTGTTGGAACAGCCCAAGCCTCCCAACAGAGTGTTGTGAAACATATAAGCAGAGTTCCTGGAAGATGGAGGAAATACTCATTATATTCCTCCCTTGTCAGAAACACATGTATGTGGTTGCATAGTTTCAGCCACTCTTAACATATTCTTCCTTTCTTTCATTCCCTAAAGCAACTTTAAGGCCAAGAACTAGCAGAAGAATTTACAGTTTGTGCATGGATGTCTGTCAGAACAAGATAGGCCAGTGTAATCAAAATAAGAGGCTTGTAGTTATCTGTCTTTCTACTGGGAGCACATGAGCTCTGTGTGAAAGCATTTGGACATATTGAAAACAGAAGAATCGAGGTGTTCTTTTGTTTGGCAAAAGAGATGGAAGAAGAGCAGCAATGAAAGAGGCTGTTATCTTTTCAGTAAGATTTTATTATGCAATGCAGTTTTATTGACCACCTAAAACCAGTAATTCTGCAAGGGCTGTCAATAATACCAGAAAACCTAGAAGTTTTCTAGTAATTTTGTACATGTTTTCCTAATTATTGTTTATGTAGTTTTCACTATTTTTCACTTCTGCTAAGAGTTTCTACAAGACAGGAATTTTAGCCAAGATAAAGGCTCATGGTTGTTTCTGAAGATTATACTGAGGAGGAGTCCGAAGATCTATCTATGATAGTCAAAGGTGATCCAAGGTGATCCTGAATATGTTAAAGAGGACATGGACCTGCTCCAGAGGAACCAAAGGGAGTGAGGAGGAGGATGTGGGATGAAGATGAAGGTCTTTTCGAGACCCTGACCTAAAGTAGGAGGCATGTCAAGGGTATGGTGAGGGAGGAATGGTTTGGAAAGAGGGCTGTAATGGCTAGATAATCTAATTAGATAATTGTATAAACCTGCAGAACCTACGGAATTTGATGTGCTCCATTTTGAATTATCTCTGAAGCACCTGGCACTGCAATAAACTATATCCTTTCCTTTTAATCCTCAAAATTATTTTGGCTACTTGCTTTTATGGCATCATCTACATAGAGTTCTTTCATATTTTCACTAGAAGTGGATGATTTGGCATCTTAAGGAGGAAAAAATATGGGAACAAAGGCTTATCCTCAGCTGCAGGTGGCATTGTGAATGTCAGATGCTGTGGGTCTCATTTTCTCAGCTAATACAGGTTTAATGCTCAACTTCTTAACAACACTGTTATGTTTACTTTGTTGATTGAATAAAGCTTCTACAGAAGTCGTTCATGAAATGAGTACAGCTAGATATAGGATACAGAAGAAGCATAGAGTTTTGGGAATTCAAATTACTTCTGTGCAGTACTAGACATTAGTTTTGATATGACTCAAATTTTCACTATTATTATAACTGTACTTCAAAGCTGAGACAAAATTCCTGATTTTAATTCTAATAAAGGCCATTCATTGCTGAACTATGTGAAGATCAACGGATCCCTCATTCCCTGGAGTATGAGCCACATCCGAAAATTTTAAAAGATGTTTTCACTTTGGGATTCTTTGCAAAATTAAATCCACGAGATTAAATCCTTGGAGCGAATTATTAAATCTATGTGTTTCTTTCAAATTAGATTGTCTGGAAAGGAAGTTGTAGTGCCAACTTACATTTTTGTTTTATCATGTAAGATATGAAATAGAATTTATCAAAGTTTTTGGTGACAGGGTCACCTAATCTGCCAATAATTAAAGAGCAGGTATTGCTTTTTCCACGGTCCATTTAAGAGCATAAATTGTACTGCAGGAAAGATATGTATTGAATAAATTAAGGTTTTTAAATCTGAAGAAATTTGTTACTTATCCCAACTAGAATTATTTTCTTCCTCACAGACCTTAGTAAGAATCTCATGGCATTGGTTTTAATTGAATAAATCCATAAGGGTTCTAGTAGATATCTCATCATCTGCCAAGTACCTCACTTTTTCAGCCAGGGAATTCACAGGGATTCTGTATTCCTAAAGTTATTACATCTGGGGCTGGAAAGGCTGTTGGGAACAAGAAAAAGCCCAGCTAATAAAAATGTGTGCCAACCTTATAGAGTGTTTGTTAAACTGAGGTTCATCAAGGTCTCTACAGTGCAAGAGTTCAGTACTCTACAAGCAAGAGACGGATTTGAATCAGCGGGAGAAATAAAGAAATAATCATTTTTCCTACTTCTTGAGGATGGCAACTGTCACAGAAAATGCCTGCTCACGTCAAAGGTTAGACTGAAATCAGTTACCTTAAATTTTTATCCATGACATGATTGATCAAAATTTAAATACTCCTGCATGCAGAAACATTCTACACCACATTTGCAATACAGCTATATTTAGCAAGAAGAGAATTGTGCCCCTAGGTTTTTACGTTTCCATTTCATACAGCTAATGCACTTCCTTAAGAAACATTTTATTCTGAAGAAAAACTGAAAACAACTGAAAGGAAAATTTGAAAAGTATAATTAAAATGATCCTTACTCAGAGGAAATCTAAAATACATGTACTGTATAATTGTATTTGTTTTTTCAAATTATGTAAATACTCTATTGTCTTACTTCAGATATATTTATGTGTATAAATTATCCATTTTTCACTGTTCATCTTAGGGGAATCAGAAGTTGCAAATGAGGAAGCAGGAAGCAAAATACACACACAGAAAAATATACAAAATTCCAAGCTTAAATACAGTAAATGTTCTGGAAATATGAGCACCTCAGACATACAAATTACTATTATTAAATCTTTTAGTAGTCCTTAGAAAAGTAAACTTTAACAACATAAATCTGATTTTTAAAAGTAATAGTAATAATAATTATAATAGTTACCAGTCTATTTTACAGAATCACAGAATTAACTAGGTTGGAAAAGACTTTTGAGACCATCAAGTCCAACCTATTTCCAACACCACCTCATCAACTAAACCATGGCAATAAGTGCCTCATCCAGTCTCTCTTTAAACACTTCTAGGGATGGTGACTCCACCACCTCCATGGGCAGCCGATTCCAAAGGCCAATCACTTTTTCTGTGAAATTTTTTTTCCTAACATCCAGCCTAAATATCCCCTGATGCAGCTTGAGACTGTGACCTCTCGTTCTGTCACTGTCTACCTAGAAGAAATTGACCCCCACCTGGCTGCAACCTCCTTTCAGGTAGTTGTAGAGAGCAATGAGGTCTCCCCTGAGCCTCCACTTCTCCAGACTGAATAGCCCCAGCTCCCTCTGCTACTCTTCATAGGGCTAGTGTTCCAAACCCCTCACCAGCCTTGTTGCCCTTCTCTGGACACACTCAAGCATCTCTATATCTTTCTTAAAACGGGGGGCCCAGAACTTGACACAGTACTCAAGGTGTGTCCTGACCAGTGCTGAGTACAGTGGACTTTCCTAGTCCTGCTGGCCACACTATTCCTGATCCAGACCAGGATGCCTTTGGCCTTCTTGGCCACCTGGGCACACTACCGTCTCATGTTCAGTTTTCTGTCAATCAGTACCCCCAGGTCCTTTCTGCTTGGTTGCTCTTCAACCACTCTGTTCCCAGCCTGTAGCGCTACAGGGGATTATTGTGACCAAAGTGTAGAACCTGGCAAACCTCATACTATTGGATTCTGCCCCTCTATCCAACCTGTCAAGGTCCCTCTGCAGAGCTCTCCTGCCCTCTAACAGATCGACACTTCTTCCCAGCTTGGCGTCATCTGCAAGCTTACTAATGGTGGACCCAATCCCCTCATCCAGATCATCAATAAGGATATTAAACAGGATCAGGCACAACGCTGATCCCTGGGGGACAACACTAGTGACCAGACACCAACTGGATGTGACACCATTCACCACCACTCTCTGGGCCTAGCCATCCAGCCACTTCTTAGCCCAGCAGAGAGTGCATCTGCCCAAGCCATGGACTGCCAGCTTTTCCAGGAGTTTATTGTGGGAGATGGCGTCAAATGCTTTAATGAAGTCCAGGTAGACTACATCCACAGCCTTCCCCACCTCCACCAGGTGGGTAACCTGGTCATAAAAGGAGATCAGCTTTGTCAACAGAATGGGACAATCCCCGCTCTTGTCTGGCTGGCGATGTTGTGCCTCATGTCCTTTAGGACACGGTTGGCTCTCCTGGCTTCCAAGGCACTGCTGACTCATATTCAACTTGCCCTTAAACAGGACTACCAAGTCCCTTTCTGCAGCACTGCTTTCCAGCATTTTATTCCCCAGTCTGTATGGAGATCCAGGGTTGCCCTATCAGAGGTGCAAAATCTATCACTTTCCCTTGTTTAACTTCATCTGCTTGATGATTGCCCATTCTTCTATTTTGTTGAGGTCTCTCTGTAGGGCCTTCCTGACTTTGAGGAAATCAACTGCTCCCCTCAGTTTTGCATCATCTGCAGACTTAGTCAGTACCCCTTGACCCACATTAAGAAGAGAAAAAAAAAAAAAGAAGTAACTTCATTTTCTCAGATGTATTGTAATGGAAATAACAAACTTTTTACAGATGATGTAAATTTTTTGTGCAAGAAAATGTAAAAATTAAAATCTACTGTTTTGCTGGAGAAACAGTTCTTTGTACTCCAGTGCAACAAACATTATAAAGATCATCGTTTAAAATCAACAGAATTTATAATATCAGTGTTAACAGAACAATTTTTAGGAGTACTTTACATTATAGAATCATTAAGTTTGGAAAATACTCCCAAGATTATCAACTCCAACCTTTGACTAAATACCGCCACGCCCACTACACAATAGCACTAAGTACCATGTCCAATCATTTCTTGAACACTTCCAGAGGTGGTGACTTCTCCTCTTCATTGGAGAGCCTGTTCCAATGCTTAACTACCCTTTCAGTGAAGTTATTTTTCTCATATCTAACCTTTCTGCTTGTTTCTTTCGTATCATGTTCAACATCACAAAAATACTGAATTTTTTTCCCTATTAATTTCTTTGACAACTATCTTCCTGGTTAGCCATGAGTACATAAATATTTAAATTTATTTATGTCTGTCTTACACATCTAGCTGTTAATATCTTATTTGTGTGACATTTGCCTTTATTACTTTATTAAAAAGTATGCAACTTCAATTTACTGTTTGTGCGAAAAAATTCTCTAGTCCTTCATAGAATAATGCAGCTGAACTTTGGAGGGGATTTTTGCTTGCGATTTTATTAGGTCAGAATTTAATTTAACATGCAAGTTCTGTGTGTTATTTACTGAAAAGTACTGTGTTTCTCTAAAAGTGTTTAGAGTTTTGTTAACCTTTTAATATATACTCTTATATGTTTGGGAAGGATAAAACAGTGTTTGCATTATTCAAAGAATACAAAATTACTTGTAATATGATTTCTTGTCACGGAGAAGGGAACAAAACGTATAGCATGCAAGGAAATGACGTGATTCTTGGGGAAGTGTATTATTGCAGAATTCTGATGAACTCACTTAATTTTAGTTGTAAAGTGCCAGAGTCAGTAGTCTGTGCATCTAAATTCTGACTAAACTAGTGATGTTATCCTGATTCGACAGCCAAAACTGCTTGAAAAGAAATAAGCAGAATTTTTCACTGACTTTTTATATAAGTTACATTATGATGAAGTACCTGATACCTGAGAAGCAAACAAGGAGAAATGATTGTTGAAATGGGAAAGAATAAACTGAAGTTCACACAAACTCTAATTAGAAGCAAAATATTTGGAACCCATGCTCACAGGACACTCCAGATTAGCATCTTTGGGCAAATCATTTCAGAAGTATATCTGTGAGAAGCCTTTTGTGGTGTATTGATTTTAAGTTGGTCTTGCAATTTGTAGTTGGATTTGACAGAGAAAATTATTTCTTACAATACTTTATATAGGTATCTGTCTCACATAAAGGAGGGAATGCAGCCATGGAGACATGGAGAAAGTGCTGAGTATAAGGTTTTAGCAGTATTTGAGGATCTAAAGCAACGGTTTTCTGTGCATGCTTACAGTACTGTATAAATTTTCATAACATCAAAGTAATGCCTCGGGCAAGCCTAGAAATTAAATAATAATAATAATAATAATAATAATAATAATAATAATAATAATAATAATAATAATAATAATAATAATAATGCAAGATTTCAACATCAGATTTTTACGTCTGAAAGTTTAAACTGCTGCCAAGACATCTACATTTACTGCCATCTGGTAGAATTTAACTTATTCACATACACAATAAACTGGCTTTTTAATTAAAACCTTCATTTACCTCACAGGCTTCTTTCAGAGGTAACATGGCACAGTTTGAAGTCATATTCTTACAGAAAGCTGTTTCATGTTAATCTAATCTCCACTGAACTTAGATATTTTAGCTTGCAGTGTGTATTTGTGGAGCATATTTCCTATTACTAGTTGTTCCTGGACACAAAGTGATAAAGAGGAAATCAGAAAAGAAAGAATTTTAACAACTTTAAAACTCGAGTCACTTGCATTGACTTATCATATTTGACAGTCATGGGTATTCTTATATAAGTGTACACTCCGTTCTTCTAGACTTAAACTGTCTCAGTCATGTCTCACAGGCTTTGTCTGCTGATAACTGAAGAGATTTTTTTCCCCCTTAATTTAAGGGAAGGAGAAATTCTCATATGTAGGTGTAGAGAACTTATACACCTTTTTAACAAGAAAAATCAAACAACTTTTAGGTACAAATACAGGAGGTTATCTACATCCAGAGGTGTTATAGGGAAGCTTCTGCAGAGTTTTGAGATGGGTCATGTGCACCTCATTTGTTGCCAGATTCTCAGCTATGGAATACAAAGCTCTTACAAGCTAAAAAAGATTAGATATTTCCACTTCCCAGTGAAAAATTGTTGTATCAGGCATGTCAAAATTGGAGTTAATGACAGTTGTGAAAATTTGTAAGATTTTTAGTTAGGTAATAAAATTGTGGTTTTATAGTAATTCCCCAGATATTAACCAGGACACACGAATAAATTCCTCCATTTAGCATCCAAATAACATTCAGAAAAGAAGGAAAAAAAAGGCCCAAATAATTAATTATGCATGCAAAGTGGCTTGTCAGGTAGTGCTAATGCAAGTGTTGCTTGACCTAGAGATGTTCTAATCTATTTCAGTAAAACTGAAACCAATTTTCAGTCTTTTCTTTTTTTTTTTTTTTCCTCCACCTTTCTTTTTCAGCTTATCAGAGCTTCATCTGAAACAAGTGAAAAAAATAAAAAATGGAGAACACTATTTTGTACATGAAACAGAGCTGTGGACTGTATTTTCAGTCTTACCATCCAGTGAGTCAGAGAGGTTACTTTTTCAGCCAATTGAAACATTGATTTTCATTTAAATCTTAATCTAAGAAGTGTTTTGCTATGTCATTGGCATTTGTGTTCTACATCAGGGGATTAATGGCTGCAGAAAAGAAAAGGGACTTAAGATATATTTTGTGTCAGAAAATGTTAAATTATGCAAAGCATCAGATTAGAATACAGATATTTTTGATAATTGATATATTGCCTTCATCATCTTGCTAAATGATAATTCTTAAGATGAAGTATTCATCAGCATGCAGAGCTGTAGTCCACATGCAGTACTGACTTCTCTTACTAGTTGAAAATAATTAATTTCACCTAGCTACTGATCTCTTTTATTTAAAGTTCTGGGCAAGAAATAAAAAGTATTCTTTTTTAGTTTAAATTTCATAAAAGAAAAGCAAGAGGAAACTTCTTGTGAGTTTGGAGAGACAATTATTTAAATATTTTTTCAACTATGGTATGGGAAGCAATTAATAGTAATGAAAACTGTTTTAATGAAATCTGTTCTACTAGGAAGAGTCTGATTCGCATGTGTTTTCTGTAAAACTGATGTTAATGTGCCTTTCCTCAAACTATATTTTCGTAAGGAGCTATTTAGGGAGAGGTGCACAAAAGGAGTCTAGAAAAGTGAGGGAAAAAAAGACAGCATACTTAAAAATTAAAAAAAATGGTTTTCCAGATAGCAGAAGAGGGACACAGACCATTTACATTCTTTGTTTTTTGAACAATGATTACTTTTTATAATACAGCATGTAGCTGTGAATGTCATTAGTTTAAAACCAAAGGAATTACTGAACATAGTTTTAAGCCAACAAAAGCCTTTCCTAATAGTAGTATCCCATGTATAGACTGGACAATGGGCTTTTAAAATGTGTTAAACAAAAAAAAAAATTTTACATTGATGCATAGTGTGGATATACTTTTCAAGCTGGGTTCATGCATAGCAGGTTGTTATGGGTTTGAAAATGAGGGGTTTCTGGGGGAAAGGGAGGATGAGTTATTTGTTTACTTGTTCAAAGAGATAAAACCAGGGTTTTTATAAAGCCTGAAGGAAAGGTGAAGTCTGGGAAATCTGTGGAGCTTCTCCCATCTGTCTTCTGCAGCCCAGCGGGGTACCCGGCGGCAGCGGGCTGCAGGCGGCACGTGCAAGATTTCCCTTGCCGCCCACGAGCACTCCAGGCTGGAGCGGGCAGCGGTGCCTGATCCTGCCTAGCACCTTACAGGGGCCACGGCGCTGTGCAGAGCCTCCCCACCGGCTGCGGAGCAGAGTGCGTGCAGCCACTCCCGCCGCTTCTCCGCGGAGATGCTCTGTGGTCGCCCATGCTGACGGCTGCAGACCACCTACTGCCCTCCCTCACCAGCAGCTGCACTGGGAGAGCTCCAGGTGGCGTGCAATCTCGGCGCTGCTGGGCTGTGGCTGTTGTTGCTGCCCCTGCTCCGGGTTGAAGCGTGATGCTGGTGCTGGCCCTCCTCCCAGCAGGCGGCCACGGCTGTTGCTCTGGATGTTCACCGAGTGCAGCAGGCACTGATGTCACCCCTCCCCCCACCTCCTGTGGCAAGTCCCGGCAATGGCAGGGACAGCTGGCAGGAGTCCCACTGCCCCTGCAGCTGGGGATGGTGGTGGACCGTGGACCCCACTGCCTGCGGCGGGTCCCTATGAGCAGCAAGTGCTCCACCGGCATGGCTAATAGCGCCCCCAGGGCCTGGCTGCGTGGCATTTTGGTGAGAACCACATTTTGTGCAGAGTGAAGATCTCAGGAAAAAGGGAGGAGCCCAAAACCACCAGCCAATCAGAGGACAGCCTGGCTGGGAAGAAGCCATCGAATTCCTATGGGACTTCCAGGGCATAGAAGTCACAGACATGGAAGTCCACCCTCGCTTTTTTGCTTTCTCCTGAGCTGAGAGGAGTCAAAACTCCCCCTCTTCTGGCTCCTGGACTGCATGGCTTGCTTCCCCTCACCTCCATCAGCACAGGCAGAAGCGCAGCACCATTGGAGCTCCAGTGGTGGCACCCAGAGACCACCAGCCAAAACACAAGTGGTATTTGTCACTTGGGTGTCCCTGGTGGGGGTGGGGCTTTTCACTCTTTTTTGTCTTGCAGGAGGCTCCAAGGTCCGGGAGATTGCTATCAGAGGCAGCTTTCCCTTCCTTCCCCCTGTTCCTCAGCTGACCAGTCTGCTTTGAGGAGCAGTTTGGGTTTGTTTTTTTTATTACGTGACATTGTCAGGTTTTATGTTGTATGTGCATTTTGTTTAGTGTCTGGGGATTCTATAAGGTCTTTAGAGCCCTAGAAAAATAAACCTGTTGCTTGCCATTGAATCTATTTAGTCTTGCATCTCCCTATTGTGCCCTCATAGTGGTAAAACCACCACACACGTGTAGAAGTGTAGCCTTTATGAAAAATTTAAAGTAAATGTCCCAAGTCCAAACAGTAAAAGGAATCTGAGTAGTAAGTTATGTTTTCTCTCCTCTCCATACAGTAATTCCTTAAAAATGCATGTAGCCTTTTCGGTTTTACCTTTGTACTCTTTCTTTTATAAGCCAGTACAAGAATGTAAAATACACAATTGCCTTGTAAAAATGCAGCTAATCTCTACCTGAACAGAGATTTACATCTCCATAGATACTGCTCATTTTGTTGTAATTCCAAAAAGACAGAGCTACAGATTCTCCCAGAATATGTTTCTAAAGAAGTAATACTAGCAATAAAAAAACCCCACACCTTTCCCAAATCTTCAAAACCCAACCAACCAACAAAACAAAACCCCAGAAAGTTCTACAAAAATAATTTAAAACAATGTACTGAAAAAAATGATAAAATAAAATAAAATATTAAGAAAGATAGATGCATGTAGTGTGGGTACATGAAATTACATGGTCACACTGGTTTGTATAAAGAATACATACATATTTAAGTGTTTAGTATTAAAAACAGTAGGAGGTTCAATGGATATATTTTCAGTAAGTGTCAATATTTTTAACATATTGAAATAGATAATTTTAATTTATCAGTTTATTTCAGTTTCCACAAGCTACAAGTATAAGCTGCAAATTCCTGATGGTAGTAATAGAAAGAAACCTGACCATATGTAGACAATTCTCTTTGTGTGCCACCTGGGAATTAATTCCAAGTCACATTTAGAGTTTTTGGGATTTATATGTTCATGAATATTGGTCTCTATGCTCAGATATATAGTTCTGTATGACTGGGTCTGAAATATCATTTGAGGTATCTGCAAGGGCTTGTAATAGTTGGATAATATGTAAAAAATTCATAGAGAATAGAAGTCTCATTTTCAGAAATAGAGCAATGTGCAGCATATTTTTTTGCTCTGGCTGAACATATGGGAGCTTGTGAGTGGGAATTTTATCCTCTTGCTATTAAAAGAAGAAACAAAACAAACTATAAAAGATAATAGCCTGTGCCCTGTAGCTGCTGACTCTCTTTTGATCAATGTACTTACTGAAAGCTTCTCAGTTCCAACTTCTGCTACTTCCATAGTTGCCTGCTTTTTCACTGTATTAGCCTAAAAGTCTCAAATTATATTTTGACCTGGCTAACTTGGGATGAAATTTTTATTTGAAAGATTGTTTTTAGCTCTGTCTGGCAAAGGCAGTGAGATAATCGTGGTGTTTACAAAAATAAAAAATGTTGGCTATGCAGTTTGCCAGAATGGGCAAGGAGTACACTTTAATGAGGGTTGTAATTTCATTCTTTTGTTTCTCTTGCTATTAGAGGGGTTCCATTTTGCATTGTTTTAATTAAAAAATTCTTCATATAATAAAAAGTGTGATGAAATTCTTCTTGTGGAATCTAGAGGTAAGACAAGGTCATAAACCAAGTTAATATCTTCAGACATGGCTACTTTTCCATGTTTCATAGATTACAGATACAGAATATCAGTCACTTATTTCTTCTGCACCCTCCTTTTGAACCACTGTCCACCTGTGTTTTATTATTTTCTTAGAGTTTTTAAATTTTGTGGACTTGATCTTTTTCATCTTTATTAAGACTTCAAATCTGGTGGGTATTTGGTTTAATTAAACCATTGAAGCAGAGCCTTATGGTGATATTATAGTTGCTATGAGTTGAAGGCTAATTACTTTAGCTTAATACCTAAAGATGCAATGAAGTGATACTGTTTTCATTTGCATTCCTTTTGATAAACCTTATTGCTTGGAATTCCTATGTCCCCAAATTCACTACAGATTTCAAAGAGTAACAGTCTGTGGCTTCCCGGACTCCCCCAAAGACACACGACCACACAGATGTAGTGTCAGAGGAGAAATCCGTTTATTGTTTACAAGAATGCCTTTTTATGCTCTACATATAGTTTATACTTTTCTAACCACAATCGATAGCTAAGGCTTCCAACACTGGACAGTTCAAATGTCAGCATCCACTGAGAAGCAATTCTCATATCGCTTCTCTCTTGTCCAATCAGACACTGCCGTGTTGTGCAAACATCTTCCTTACATGGATGGCATGGTCAGCCCTTTCACTTTCAGTTTGGCTCCTTCTTCAGCTCCTGGATCCTAGATTCCACCTGCCATCTGTGACTTACAAAAAACATTCACTGGCATTTCCCTACAACAGTCAATTTTATTTTTTCATTTAAGCTAAACCAAGAACCACCTCCCACCTACCAACCCGCTTAGATCAAGAGGGCTTAATACTGAGACTGGTTCTAACTCTCCTCATCAATTTATTCAGCTGTTGACACTGTGGAAGAAAAACAAAATACAAAAATAAAAGCCAGGTCCTCAGGTGACAACAAAGTCTTTAAACTGTACCAGTCTGCTACAAAGTTTATAAATGTTATCAGATTGGTAAATTGACATTTGCACCTATCTCTTTCAGGCTTAGTGCTTTCAGTAAGGTTAATCTTACGAATTAGGAACTTCTAGTCATGTTCAACCCTAAGTAGGAAAAAGAATCTTATACAATGTGTTTATTATTATTATTATCTAATTGCATAGAGTAGTAGAAGACTATTAGTTTCAAAGAAAAAAAGAAAAAAAAAATCACCATGCATTTCTATAGAGGTTTAGTGATTACCTCTAGCAGTGTTTACAGAGGGTGGGATGATAATGTGTGATGGTTGATATCCAGCTCGTTTAATTTACTTTCTGCAGCCTAAATGGTTGTAACTGGGGCCATAGAGGCTTGACATATGACTGCTTGATACTGTGGTCATGGCTATCACTTGTTTGCATTGCAAAGTTGCCTAACTTTTCTAGCCTGGCGATTACAGCCCCACTGTGCTAAACAGCCTGCAAACTGTCTGAAAGACCATCCTTGCCACAAGAACCTGTGACCTCTAGAAGAGAGACACAGTCAAGCACAAGATTAAAAAAAGAGAGTATTTGTCCCTATGACCATCTGGAACCAGCTTCTACTCATTTAGTCATTGCTAAGGTCATTATAAGCTTTATATCACGAAAGGGTTTCATGGAGAGATTTGAAGGAGAATTGAAAGCTGGCTTTGTGGAAAATCTTATAAGGGAGACAACACATGTGAAGGTAGAAAATCACATGTTAAAAAAAGTAATGAAAAAGTAATGAGGACTAAAATCACTTGCTGATTGGAATTGGAAATCATTGCTATTAGGCAATGTCTAAGCACCTAATTCTCAGAGGAACTGATATTTTTTGTACAATGCTGTTATTCTTCTGTCCTATACTTTTACAATCATCATCAAGCTATGGGGATAAGGTGAGGTGTTAGGTTATTCCTTATCTCCCTCTCCATATTTGACACTGCTTCTTTTCCCTTCTCTTTTTTGATACACTGACAATAAAGGTTCTAGAGCAATATTCCTTCAGAACCCCAAGAAAGAAGCAGAAACTGGACAGTTTACCAAAAAAAAGTGTCTTATTTTCTGCTTTAGTGACTTGAACCTTTTTGTTACTGTGTGTTTCATTGACAACCAATGTTGCACACAAATGTTTATAACAAGTTTAGAAGATACTTCAAGATAGTAGAGGTCAGAGACAGTTCACATAGTGCCATAGACTGGGTGGTTTTGATCCAAAGCCATATTAATGTGGTCGCAGTGCCATGTGTTGCAGACAGGCTGGATAGGCTGGCTGTTAAGCAGCTAGCTCTGGTGTCTTTGCATGTATTCTTCACTGTTTCTTTTTCAACACCATGAATGGATGCAAATAAGCCAAACTGCTTTATGTGTTTTTCTTTCTGGTCCTGGATTGTAAATTAATTCCTTAACAATCACTGTAACACTAAAATATCCAAATATTTGGAATGTAGCCTGTGGCTCCCTCTAGATCCTTTTTAACCACGTTCTCTTTCATAGTTTTTCGTTTTCAAAAGCTTGAAGAATTGCACAGTCCTGTGCCAAGAGCTAACACAATACGTTTTTAATGAGTCAGAACACAGTCTCATATAGGTTTGCAATAGAATACAAAAATTATTTTTCTTAGAATTCATTCAAGCGAGAATGTAATTAGAGGGTCACAAGAATCCTATGAAGAGGAATACTCTAATATAACCTTAACTGTTCCTAATTATGGCCCACATTATTAATCCTGACCTACTAAGCCTGCCCTGAATACCACTAGTTAAAAATGTCTAAGTGACACTAGAGACTGCTAGAGACACTGTGAGGTAGAATGCCTTCCCGCTTATATATGATTCATTTCTCAGACATAAAGTCCCTTTCTAGCCCCAGTCTTTACTGGTAGTAGAAGCAGCTGGTTATCCTGAGTACAAAGGAGAATGTATCATAGTGTCTTTCAAGGTTTGTCAGGAAAGTGTTCAAAAGGGTTCTCAGAAAGTGAAGTTTTCCTGTGGTTGTGTTTCAGACTAAATTTTTTGTTATTAAACACTTAAACTTTGGACTTTGCATTATCTGGTACAAGCCATGAGTTGATCAGATCTGGCAGGAGCAATGGCATCTCTCTTTGAAAGACACTAAGACGTCTTCTCCGCCCTGTTCAAGATATTAGACTCAACTTGACATCATCGCACTTGTTTCTCAGTGATGCATTTATAAGTTCTTTGGAGCAGAAAGGAGTGGGAGGGAGAGCAATATACCTAGATAGTGACAGCCTTTTCAAATAGATGATTGCAAGGGGGTGAAAAGGCAGAGCTTTAAAGTCTGAAATGTGAAATCTGTTGGAGCAAGATACTTTGAAAAGACTTCAAAATGAGTCTTCTATAAGTTTTGCTGCAAATGAGTTAAAGATTTTCCTCTTGATGCTGGAGTGAAAGGCTCATGCCTGTAGACATGTCAGATAGTTTTGAATGTTCCCTGCCTACAAAGCAAAAGATTCAAACATCCTCCCACTTTCTATCTTCTCCTTTCAAATTCTACATTTTTTAGGGGTCTTTATGCTCTGTGAGGTAGAGACCACCTATGGGAAATTTCCTAATGCCCTAGTCTCTGAAGTACTGTACAGTGTTTCACAGGCATGGGACAGAAGCTCATAACACAGCTTAAATATGTAAGTAGGGCTAGATTTTATATGAATTTTTGGGGTGATTTCCCTCCTTCTTGGTCAACTTCTCTGATTTTTTTTTTCTGCTACCTTAAACTTTAAAAAAATGCAGTATTCTTCTATGATCACTGCCCCTTTCCCCCCTTCTTCTGGTTTTACAATAATAAAATAAAACAGGCAGTTGTTGTCGTCTTTTCAGACATAGGAATAGCTACATTACTCATTATGAATGGAAAAAGGCAAAGACTTTCAGTGGTGTCTCCTAAAATTCTGGGAGCCTAATGCATTCCTCATTCCTTTACTATTTGAAAGTATTCTGAAAGTGGCAAGCAATTATCAAATGACATGTTTTTATTTCCTCTTGACTCTGCACTTTTTTTCTCTCAATCTTAGAGTTTAATACTGCTACTGCTGTGCAGGGTCTTTTAAGAGTAAGTGTATACTTTTTAAAGAGGTGTTGATATTCTTGGCAGAATGGGGAGGAACAGAACTCTAATGTTCTCTCTTTCCATGACCCAGTTTCCTTGCATTTAGATTGGACCATCCATGTTAGAAATCTGTGGTCTTTTCCATGAAAGTTTTAACAAAATGTCTGTGGATGAATACTTTTAAATTACTTTTTCTTTTTTTTCTTTCTTGCCTTTTTTTTTTTGAAAAGGATGAGCCTCCTATTGCTAGAGTACCTTTTAATTGTGTTGCATACTAGGAACTAAAATCATTAATCCCTTAGGACTCTTATTCTCTTACATTTGTAGTAAATGTCTCATAATCTTTAAATAGAACAGTTTTTTCATTACTACTAATGACAATGATATTAACATGATAATATAATTGCTATGGATTCAAGAAACATAAATTGAGTTAGGGTCAGGGATTGGTTTCTTTTGGTTTTTTAACCTGCTCTATTTTGTTGTTGTGTATTTTAATTTTGCTCATCATTCAGGGGCATACTTTTATTGGTACAAGTCATTACTCAAATATAATGTAATTCAATTTCTGCAAATGAAGAGTTAAGGAAGAAAGAAGAAACAGTTGAGGAAAAATTAAGCCCTTCAGCTTTCCCTCTTCTTCAGTATGTTCTGTTCTTCTGCTTTGACTAGATTTTGATTCACCTAAGAATGCCACTGGGTAGGTTCTGAGGAAGCATACTGCAGAATGGATGTGCGCTGTTTGCTCCATAACAATTGCAAGAGTTGTTATTGGTAGGTTAGCACTTATTAGGAAGTGTGAATAAGCAGCACTAGACCCTAAGGGTATGTCTACACTGTGCAGCAGAGCACAGCCCAACCAGTCCACAGACTGAAGCATCAACACGGCACAGTGCAGCAGAATATGAATGCTGACAGCAAAATGGCTGCGCTGTCTGCTGGCATGGCAGTTCTCAGCAGTACTAATGAGCACCAGCGACACAGACAATTTCTCTTAAAACTTTATTTTACTGTACTTGCCCTATTCTTTTTCCTTTTTTTTCTGGTTATTTTGTTTGTTTGTTTGTTTGCTTTGTAGACAGGATTCTTGTGTAGGCCACATATAGGCAAGTTATTTCACTAACATGTGCATATATACATTTAATACATATATCTGTATAATGCATACATTTTTAATGTAGAATGATAAATATCAAGTGATGTAGACTTTATTCCCTGCAAAAGCTCATCTTGGCAGCAATAGAAAGAATTAAAGAAGAGGGAAAAAACCTCCATCTTTGTTAATGCAGCACATGTACTTGTGACTTCATACTAGCACAACTTGGTTACACATCACATAGTGGTTTCTATTGCAAAATATAACTTCTCTGATTTGTTCTTTCATGCAAGGCTTCAGGAGCCACTGGTGATACATTAGTAGTTGTTTATTGCTGTTATGCATTGATTTATATTTTGGTGGTTTGGACCCTTTACAGTATCCATGAGTGATGACTTTTATCTGATGCACATACATCAAGGTCTCTGAAGCTCTTGCTAACTGTTTACCATATGTGTCCTCAGCTGTATGCTGTGCACATTGCATCAGCCTGCTGAGCTGAGCAGAGATGTTCATCATCCCCTGACCCTTAGAATCTCATAGAGCAGGGGGTGGAACTTAAGGATGTTCGGGAGAAGGAAAAGTTACCTTCATGAAACCTATCCCACAGAAAAATGAAGAGAAAAAAAAAATCCAAGAAAGATGTTTGTATTGGTTCAAGTGCACCACACAAATGTTAATGCTTCACACAGGAGCAAATGTAATAATCAAGTATCCTAGCTAAAAAAACCCATGAGTAAAGTCTCTAAAAATACTGATGTTTAAATGCCTATTCATAAACATTTGTGGATGTTTTCACACAATATTTAGTTAATGCCTGTGGTAGGTTTATCTTTGTTGGCTGCCAGTTGCTCTCTCTTCCTCTGTCCCTCTTGAAAAAGCACTGAGGGGGAAGTAAAATGGAAAAGCTTGGGGGTCAAGACAAAGGCAGTGTACTAGTTTGAAATCAA
>VXBA01004176.1:343-97120 GCA_013399895.1 Serilophus lunatus
GTTTTTTTTTTTTTTTTTTTTTTTTTTTTTTTTTTTTTTTGAGTTGTTTCCCCGGGAAAAAAAAAAAGGCAGGAAAAAAAAAAAGAAGGTACTGAAAAGGAGATGATTGTAGCAGAGCCCTCCTTTCCCAGAAGAGCAACGTGCTTTGAATGAGGCTTCTCAGCCTCTTCCACTCCGTCTCACACACTCTGTCGCTCTGCCTCTCGCTTGTGCACACTGTTGGTATGCGACCTCGGAGGCGACTGCTCCGCCACCTCTGCCTGGGGAGCCGCTGACAGCCAGCGATTGAGCCGGCCCCCCTTCCCTTTTTTTTTTTTTTTCTTCTGCTTTTGCAAACACACACGCACACCCCCGAAGCACATTTAATGCTGATCCACTCAGGCGCCATTATCGGGGGTACGTCTTCGTGGAGTGTTTTGGTTCTTTTTTTCTCTCTTCTATTTTTTTTCCCTCCCATCACTGGATGGTGCAGCATTCCCGGGGCCTGTGGTGTTCCGGCTCGATTGCGTTTTATTATTTATTTATCTATCTATCTTCTTTCTTCTTCCTCCCATCACTGCCCCCGTTTCTTCTCTCTCGATCCCCCTCCTGCTCTTTTCCGGGTGCCGGTGCAGAGGACCGGGGAGCAGGATCGCTCGCTCTCTCTTCCAGTGATATGGGACTGATCCTCACCCGTGTGTAGCATGCTGTAGCCAACACAGAAGAGAGGAGAGGGAGAAAAAAAGAAGCGGCTCTCTTTCCCTCCCTCTCCCTGGTTTCCCGCGGATTGACTTCATGGCTTCGCTGTACCAGCGGTTCAGCGGGAAGATCAACACCTCCCGCTCGTTCCCTATTCCTCCCGAAGCGAGTCACCTCCTGGGCGCCCAGAGCAGCGAGGAGGACGGAGCTGCCGGCAAGACCTCGCGTCCATTGCAACAGGAAAGCAGCCGGCCCCGCTTCCAGTACCAGTCGCGAAGTGACTGCGAGGAGGAGGATGTAAGCGCCGGTGTCGTTCGCGTGGGGTTGGGTTTTGGGTGCCCCCCCCTCCCCGCCCCCCGTCCTGCCGGCTGCCTGTGTGCCCCTCTAGGCTGGCGGCGATTTCTTGCCGTTTCTCAGCTCTTCCAAGAGGGTCTTTGCGCTTCTTTTCTTCCCAAAAGTGCAGAGGATAGTACGGGACGGGGCCCGCCAGGACTCGAGCCGAGCTGGGGTCGCTCCCCTCGGCGTTATCCCCGCACCTGTCCCCGTTACCTGGCTCCTTGCGCGGCTCTCCGCTGCCTCAGAGCAGGGCTGGGGTGCGCGGGGTCAGCACGAAACAGCAAGTGCAAGGTCCGGTCGTCTCTCTTCAAGCGAGGCGACAAGGCTCCCCACCCCCTTTTTTAATTTATTTTTCTTTTAAATTTTATTGTTATTCCATGTTTTATCCTTTAACGCTCCCCCGGGGCAGAAATCTTCACCTTGTCCCTCCCTCTTTGCTTTCCCGTCAGCCTCCCCCCAGTCTGGCAGCAGGGAAACTTTTTAACCCCTGAGTAGCCGCTTCTGGGTCTCTCTGTCCCCCCCTCCCCGATGCCCCCGGGTGAGGCCCCGCGGAAGGCGCAAACTTCAGCCGCGCACCTTCCGCTCCCGCGCTGCCTCCGAGAGCAGCGGCTCCAAAGGGTGCATCTGCACATCGCCTTAGTTAGGAATGACTCATCCTGGCCGCCAGCTGGCTGCCGTGTCCGATGGAGTTAAACTAGCCTGAGTCGATCGCCCCTAGTTCTTTCGATGTGGCAAGGAGGGAGAAGAGAGGATTTGGAAAGAGGGGAAACTAAGAGAAGAAGAGCCAGTGATAGATCAAAACATGTGGCTCCTCACTGCTGACTGGTTATGTTTGCCAGAGGGATTTGAGTGTGTTTTGCCTCTGTGGAAGCACACACAAGGGGAAGCAAATGGCTGCAGTTGGGAATAATGTTTGTGTCTGTTAAAAATACTTCTTGCCCGAGTGGGACGCGTTAGCTTTGCGGCACGGCTCAGCTTTGGCTCTGGGAACCTTCCAAGAAAGGCACTGCCTCAAACCGCACCAGAAGGTCTGTCTCACTCGAGGGAAAGAGTTGTGTGCATAGGGAAATTTCCTCCGGTTGTGTTTTAAATACTTGCCCATTTTCCCGTCCCGTTATAAAGAGTTTTGCGGTCTGTAGAGCAAATGCACTTCTGCCAACGACGAGGCCAATCGACCTAAACCTCTCCCGAAGATGACAGCCATGCTGATAGCCCCGGGGGCCAGCGGTCATAGGAATTGACTCTTCCTTGTGACCCGCTCACCGACAACGATCTTGGCACTGCTGCTCCTTGGCCCTGGCCAGCTACGAGAAGGGGCCAGTCCCCTTTCCTGGGATACAGGCGTCACTCCTGCCCCTTCCCCAGCGTGCCTGGGGACACGGAGCCCTTTCTGGTGGCATGCTGGGCTCTAGGTGTCGCTGTGAGCCAGCGCAGTGCCGCCTCCGGGGCTGGGCTCAGGCACATTTTCCTCACTATTTGTTTTAATTTCCCTTCTCTGGATTTGTAGACAGATGTCTGGAGCTGCTTCTCTGGTCACCTGAAGCACTGAGCCTGGAAGCGAAGGAAAGCTCGCAGTTTAGCATGTGCGAGAGATTTGTGCTGACAGCCTCCAAAATAATATTAATAAGAATATTATTAAACTTCTGTGAGGAGAGGATTTTTTTTTGTTGGTTGGTGTTTTTTCTGTTGTTTTGTATTTCCTTTTCTCCCCTGAGAGTTGTGTGTATGTGGAGAGCATTACTGGGCACTGCTGTCTTCTGAGGGAAAGGTTCCTGGCTAGGTGTCTTCCGCAATGAAATGCAAAAAGTGCGGCCAGAACCAGGGATTTGGGACGACTTCTAAACGCACGTGAACACTTCTAGTGAACTGTTTTTAAATGTGCAGTGTGTCTGAGAACGTGCACTGGACTGGGTCGGGCAGGGCACCGGTGCTCACGTCCAACAGAGGAGGGGGAGCCGGAGCTGGCGGTGTCCAGCGGAGGGTCATTCAGGCCAGGAGGATGAAGTCGTGACGAAGTCAGTGGAAATGGTGTCCTGTGTTCCAGGAAGCGGGACTCCTGCTTGCGGGGAGAGCGGAGGCAGAGGGGAGGCGCCGGCAAGAGCGGGGCGGGACCTCTGGAGGTGTCCGCGGTGCTGGAGAGGAGCGGAGCTGTCCTTGGTCCTGAACCCTCCTCTCCCGGGGCGAAGGATTTGTCCACGGTCCTGAACCCGCCTGTCCCGGGTCAGGAGGAGCTGTCCGCTGTTCTGAACCCTCCTGTCCCGGGTCAGGAAGAGCTATGTGCCGTGCCAATCCCCTCTGGGACCAGTGCCTAGGTGAGCTGGCAGTGAACTGTCACACTTGGCCATGGAGAGATCGTGGCAGAGACAGGGGGTTCCTCTTCCCTGCCCCCGGTGGCAGCAGTCAGCACTCAGCACTTTTGGGCACGAAACCCCCGAGGAAAGGGGAAAAGTGTGGCAGGCAGCAGGCAAAGACTATGGCAGAAGTGCAAGGAGGGTGTCTCTTTGTGCAGAATCCCAGGAGAATGATCTATTGCTTGTCCTGGGGAAGGGCTTAATGAGACAGCATTGGAAATATTTTTCTGAAGGGATTAGACTTCTGTTTTCTGTTTTGCACAAATGCTATAGTGGGAGCATTCACGTTGTCTTTCATCCTTCAACATCAATAGAGTAGGAAAAGTTAGAACTTGAAGATATAGAAACAAAGTTGTGGCTTTATTTGTTTGCTTGTTTTTCCCTGCCCATATTTGGAAATATCAAAACAAACCCGAGAGAGGGAATGAGACTGTTCCATTCCTGACTTTGTCATGTGATTAATAATCAGGAGAGAACTGAGTGGTTTTTTATGGGTTACTGATGATGACTTTTCATATTGAAATATGTGCACTGCATTCAGCACTGTATTTTTAAGCAGCAGTAAAGACCTCAATGCAGTACAAAACAGAGAGAGAGAGAGAGACAGGATCGTGCCTTTGAAGGTCACAATATTGTAAGTAAGCATTTCACCCACTGGAAGTACTACTGGTGAAAAAATACATTTGACCTATACAAAGTTAAAGAGGAGACAGTAAATCTCTAATAAACAACATTTAAAACAAAGAAAATCATGATTTTATACGAGAAATACTGATTTCACTTTACAGCCACCCTTGAGACAGACTTGAAAACATTGGTTTTGTAACACAAAAGTATGGCAAAACAGAGGTCACAACGTTATTTTGAATTTTAAAGAAGTTTTTACTATGTTTCAACTTATGATAGGTATATAAGAAAGTATTTCTATCTAGTAGACCTAAGTAGTAAACAAAACCTAGATTAAATATTGCAAATTTTTCATGTTAATTATTAGTCAGATGGGATCATTGTGTTATTTATGGAAGAAGTAATAAGGAAACTAGGTTCTGTATAAATAACCCCAGAAAACCACTTCTTAGTTGTCTCTGTGGCATTATTGACATTAAAGCTAATTAACTATGTTAAAAAAAATCTGATGGCATTTTTTTTTCTTGTTAGAGGATTAGCTTTTCACTACATTTATTTAGATAAAAGGAAACATCTGTGAGAACTCTTCATTCAGTCTAGGGTGGTGGAATAGCAGGTTATGAAGAATTTTAGTAACATAATTCTCATTTTTAGATGTGCTTTCCTTTTAGAGGGTGATGATGACTGATTTTAGTTTGATAAGATTAATGTTTTCCATATTGTACTCTGGAAGGGTTTTTCTCCTACATGTTGACTTGAGAACTTTTTCCTATGAAATAGAGCTTCTTCATCTTTTCCAGGCTTTTTCTTCTTTGACATTATAGTGATTAATGGGTTTAATTTTTGCAGGCAACTGCCAGGAGGTGCTGAGTAAGATGTATCATGCTGATTGTGTGTAATGCTGCTCCTTTTAATTATTGGGATGATAACAATGCATTAATCAGGTGCCTAAAAAATTCAACACTTTTCTGTAACGCAGAATATTGATCTATTTTACAATGCACTGACTATGAAGTGATGATCACAGAAGTATTTCTTAAACTGAATTTTATATGATAAGTTATCTGTTAAAAATATTGAACCCTCCTCTGAAACATCATAAAACTTTTTTATAAAAAGAGCCATATGCTGCATTTCTACAGATTCATTACTTAGCCAAAACTGGCTTTAATAGGAGACTTAACTATATAAACGAAACTAATTCCAAAGTAAAAAAGCTCTCATTACTGTGAATATTCTTTCAGTAACTGAGTTCTGATTATTTCTTTCCTGCATTTGCTTAAGACTATATTTGGCCATATATTATACTTTACTAATTCTGCAGTTGTTTATTCTAACTGATTTACCTTTTGAGAGGTTTTTCATTCAGATAGAAATAGAGATCATTTTGAGATGCTTTAGTAAAATTGTGTTTTCTGTTTGGATAAATTAAGTATTTAGTAAGTCAAATACCCTATGTTAACAGAATGAGTCTGAGAAAGTGAGAATCAAAGCCATTAGTGTAAAAAATATGTAATTTGATATGTCAGACTTGCTGTTGCATGTAATTGAAAGTGTTAATTTTCAGTTCATTATTTGTCTAATGGAAAGTGATATTGCCTCCTAGAAATGTATGTCAAGGACAATGTTTCAGAAAAGTTGAGGCCTGAGCTGCAGGCAACAGGCATTTCAGAAGTGAGATCTTTTTTTTCCTAAAGAGATGAGTGAATTAATGGTCTAGAAGGGTTCTTAGGACTGCAGGAATCGTAACTTTACTGTAAGATACAACAATTTGAATTGTAACCAGAAGTCTATCTACAGATGTGAATTGCTGGGCATATGGGCAGAAACTACTGTTTAAGTCCGTAGGAATTTCCTGTCTCTCCTTGGTGAGTTCTTGGATGCTGGATTCAGTTATCCTACAGCTATTAAGATGTAGAGATTTGGGACTAGTTCTTTCAGTGGAAATAGTTAGACCCTGCTGACATTCTGTAAGCCTACCTTTTGAAATCAGTAGAAATTGCAGCTTATGTCTTTCCAAAGGAATAGTTATAATCGTTATAAAAATTATGGGTTATACTTGCACAAGAACCGATCACATATTCTGTGATTATTGAATTCTGGACACCCTGATCTGCAGGTGACATGCTTTATATATTTTGCTTTGAAAATGTATTTATAATTAAACCACCTTATGATATTTGCTGCCAGTTTAAGATCAGCTTCTGTTTCTGCAGGCTTTGCTAGCCATGGTGATGATGCATGCACTAAAAAGTCTGCAAGAGAATGTATTTTTAAGTATTCAGGAGTAACTGTGTGAAGAGGCTGAATCATCTCTCTCATGGTAGTGAACTGTGCAATAGGTTGGGATACCTCACGTAGAGTTCTCCACTCACGTTGTTTCTCTTTTGAGTGAGTAGCTCAAGTGCAGAAAGAAGAGGCTGAGCCCGCGGTTGGAGCAGCTCAAGTTGGTTTCCAAAGGGCTTTCAAAGACATAAGAGGTGGGAGAGAAATTTATGAGTATGTGCAGTTTGCCATCCTTTTCTATATTTTTATTTTATAAAAGAACCGACAGAAGGCAGTTCTTAGGGTGTCTATCACAGCTTTGAAAATGCTTGTTGGGAGGTAGAAGATTTTATCCCTTGAAATGAAAGCCTTTGCTTTACTTTGGGCTGATATATTTGTACTTATGGTGGTCCAGAAAAATTTCCTGTTATCGTTCATTAGCTACAAATTGGTTTTGCTGGGTTTTTTTTCCTAGTGTGCTGGATGATTCCCAGCATGTTGCTGTGAGGTACAAGCATTTTCATCCCATGACCAAAGGGTGGCAGCCTGTCGTGGTCACACTGTTCCTATGGATTGCTTGGCTTTTCCTTGTTTCTATAGGAAACTACCAACCACTCACTTGTTTATATATGCAAACCTACATGTTTGGAGTCTATTCGATTTCTTATTGCTTTCTCTAGCCCGATCCAATTGATGACAGTTTTGCAACTCTCTTTTTCACCTTCAGGGAGAAATATTTATTTTCAAAACTCATAAAAAATAGTTCAAAATTAATTTTAAATGACTCCATATTCAGGTATGGGGAAGGGAGGGGAGAAACAAATCTTTCTTTTAAGGGAATATTTTTCTCTTTTCTCACCAAAGAAAACAAAAAAGCCAGTGTTTTTCCAAAAGCCTCTTTCACTCATAGCAGGTTGTGATACAATGTAGCTTTTCAAAAATACTCACAGATAATTTAGGTTTATAATGTCGAGATTTTTGAAAACGTTTGTCAAATTAAAAAAACCACATATTGGAATGTATTTTCTTGTTAGGTGAATAAATAGTCATCTTGGATCAGGTTCTTCCTCATACATGCTCATATAACTCATATACAATGAAAATGTTATGTGTATTCATTAAATTGTGGGTGTTTGGTACTGATAAGATTCAGTGTGGGTGTGTTACCCCAGTTAAAACACATTTTGAGTCTGTGCATTCATCTATAGGAATAGATCATTGTGCTATAGTCTTTATTGCCGGTGTGCAGCTACAAAAGGGAATAAGAATTGGCATTGTATGTTTTGCAACACAGAGCAGTGCAGAAGGGAACAGAGGGGGGTTGAGATGGTACAATGCAGTAAATTCTTCTGAAGGGTGAATGGGCAGTAGTTTGTGTGTTAGAAACTCAAGACATTCACAACTTTTCCACCTGTAGAGTGTTTGGGAACCTTCATTTCCCCCATTCGCCCAGAGTTTTTAATTATATCTCAGCTTTTAAGCACTTTAATTTAGAGATCTTTTATAGTTTGTTTTGTTAAAATAGCACTGGAAAGTCTTCCCAAACATTGCAGCAAAGACTAATGCAGTTTTTAAGCCTCAGGGAATTTGTAATGTGGAGCCAGGGAGAGAGGTAGACAGGAGTCTTAATTGTCATTCACTTTGCAAGCAGTGAAGTTTAAGCGAAGATAAAGGAGTGTGTGAGGTGATGTGAAAAAGGCCTACACTGTAACTCACTGCTCATGAAAACTTGCCAGATTTCCAATGAGCGTGTTTCTTAATTTCTTATCACTTGTGTAATGTATTTTCCTCTAAACAAGGTACTTGTTAGTAAAGACTTGCTATTACATAAGTTCTTCCATGAGTTACTGTGCCTGTGCCTTTTAAAACTGCACTTATTATTGTCTTCACTTTGCAGGTGGAAAATGAGAGGCAGAGTTGACACACAGACAGTTCATCTCAGCTCTACAGCAGTGACAGTCTGCTGTGGCTTAGCCTTGAGAGCTATTGCAATTTCTGGTTCTGGGCCCCAGGGACTATAAGACTAAAAATTGTTCCAGTTATCACTGAGGATATTCTTACAGGTGTAAAACTAATTGTGAAGTCTGGCACATTTAAGTCTTTCCTGTATCTAGCACTCATTTCTCACAGTTTTCATCTGACATTTCAAATGTCTGATGTTTCCCTTTGGCTGTTCAAGGCTTTGGAGTTTCCTTTAAGCAAAAGGAGATTTAAAGCATCCAAAAGGAAGGATAGGAGTATCTTAATGTTTTCATTATAATATTTCAGGGAGGGGGTGGCTTGGGGCTTTTTTTATTTCTTTTCTGTATTTGTCAATAGCATCTGCTCTAGCATTTCAAGCAGATTTCACTCTAGGCAGACTCAAAAGCAAATGCAAATTTCTCCCCAGGCTTTCTGTCTTCAATGTACTGAGCTGTAAGAAATGGAAAAGCATCAGTGGGAAATGCTTGGTAGCCTCATCTTTAGTTATATCATAGTCATTAATTTTAAAGTGTTTATGACAAAAGTATGTATGTGTTCCTTATTTTTCCATTAAAATGAGCTGCAATTCTCTATAAAAGAATGTAACAGTGGTATTTTGGTCAGAGGAGAAATGAAACCCATGGAAACTGAGCAATTACATATGTTACTGCAGTCTCCAAGTCCTAGATCTGAAGACACTTGGTGAGCAGAACCAGCAGGAGGTTTATGCAGGATCCCTGTGCTTTCTACTTTCCTCCTGTTCTGGCAGAGACAGAGGAAGAGTTAAATCCAGCATCTGGGTAGCAGCAGGAGGCTGTTACTCTCTGTTGTCACTTCTCAAGGGTATAAGCAGAAGTTTGCAGAGCCCAGTCCTGTAGGAATTTGTGTCTGTAAAGATGAATTTGAGTGTCCTGCAGTGCCTCTGGCTAAGGGGAACTAAAAAAGACTTTTATTTATAAGCCCAGCCTTTGGCAAAGGAAGAAATACAAACTGATAGCAGTAGCAAAACAGACCTTTATGCTTGTGCCAGGATCACAGAAAAACAATCTGGTAGCAGCTGCTGCTGCTGGCAGGTAGGGTGGTATGGGAGGTGGCTCTGGGGTGGATGGCTCTTCCCATTTGCTCCCGAGACTTCTGAGTATGGACAATAGAGACAGCAAGCACAGCTCATCTTTTCCTCTCTCCTTTTCCCCAGCCATAACTCATAGGAGAAAAATTCCAGGTTTTTTGCACCGCTGGGAAGCCATGAGCCAGTTCTTCCTCCCTGTCTAACAGGTGGCTGCTGGCAGCCTTATCTCTCTGTGCCCTGGTGCCTAGAGATGGATCTTCCAGGAAAATCTCACATGGCTCCTCTCCAGCCACTTCAAAGGGACATGCCCTCTGGCATAGCAAAATTCAGATTCTGCCTGTCTTCCCTGCTCTCCTTCCAGAACAGGAAGGTTAGGTTATCTTGCATTCCAGAGGGAAGAGGAGCCTTAAGCAGAGAGAAAAGAGTATGTTGGGATCTGCTTTAAATAGTGTTTGACCTCTTGCATAAGAGTCTGATTGTCCCAAGATAAGTTTATTGCCTACATAGCTCTGAGATTTGCACAGATTGCTTGTGGGATTATGTTTCATGTGACTGTAGAATCCTATCTTTGTTTGTCATTTGTTGCTAAATCTCTCCTCATGTTTCTGGATAATCTATAATAAATATGGTTTGTCTTTAGTTTTGTTTTTTCTATTTCTTTTAGGTACCAGGAAACAAAGGTAATGTTTCAAAGACCAAACTTCTATTACATTGTTGATAGGAAAGCTGTAGAAATCTACAACCGTGTTGCCTTAGAGACATAAATGGTTTATAGCGAAGCAAAGATTTCCACTTTTTCTAGTCTTCCTTTTTTAATACAGCTTCTCTGTCAGCTCTGTATTAACTTTTTTTTTTATTTTTTTTTTTTAATTTGGGTATTTGTAATCCCAAATACAAGAGGAGACACATGGAGAAAACACGAAAAGTACTTTAGTGCTTCACAGTGGGTACAGTTGAAGCAGATTCTTTGTTCTATTGTGAACTGCAGCACAAACAACACTCGTCGAAACACACACAGTGAGTCATTGCAAACAAGAGTAATTAATTGGTACCAACATGGCCAAGGTTTAGGATCACAGTAACCCCAGCTATTGTACTTGCCTTGCTCTCTGTGTCTGAGGGCAGTGTGCTTGGAAGATGCTTCTTCAAGGAGTGAGTAATTCTCACTGATTTCTGAGCACATTTATATACCTTCTATTTGAGGTGTCGTGGTCTGTGGTAGAGCATTGGAAAAACTATTTAGGAAGTCTTGCCATTCCTGGGTCTGCCACTGACCTGCTGCATGACCTTCAGCTAGTTATTTATTCCTGTGGGGCTGGACCTGCATCTGTTGGATACCATAAATGGATTAAGGCCATAACTTCATTTGTGGCTTCACTGTGATGGTGCAGAATTAAATAATTTCTGCTTTTGGCCAAAAGATTTGGGCTAAAAAGAACACACAGAAACATGAGATTTTTAATAATTAGTAGTGCAGTCACTAATTCTGAGAGTGACAACATTTGTAGGAGCATTGCTAATAACCAAAACAGGCCTGATTGTGCTTGTTTATGGTGGGCTAAAGGTCTCTCTCATTCCAATGTTTCACAGGCAGTGCCAGGAACTGATAATTACTATAATGCACATTTTTTTCTTTTAGCTAAGAAAAGCTAATAAGCATCTGTAGTTTTGAAAATGTCAGATTGAGCCAAAGTGCATGCAATTAGATAAGGATAATGTAGCAGATAATAAGAAGATACATGATGCTGGATGAGCAGTTATCAGACTGTTGTGCTTTGGCTGCTAAAGTGCTACGTGTCATATAAAAGAAACTGGTTGTTGGTTGAGGGAAAACATGCCAGAAGTTGTCAGAAATGGAAACAAGATCTAATGTGGTAAAGTGACAAGGTTAGTCCTCAGGGAGTATAAACATGGATGTCAGGCTTTTGATAGATGGAAGGGTTGTCTGGGTTAAAAGTCATGTACTTGGGAGGTGGGAAAGGCCACTGGGAAAAAAAAAAAAAAAAGAAGCAAATGTGGAAAGGAAAATGGGCAGAATGGTGTCATTTGTGGTTCCTATCTCTAAGGTTTCTTTTTTCCCTTTTTTTTTTTCAAAGACTCTTTGTCTTGTGTGTAAGATGTCTGGGCTGCTCTGGCTGCTTTAGTGTGCTAAAAATCTTTCTGAGATAACTTCTTTGCCCAAAAGGAGATACATTCATGACGCACTGATTAAGTGAATTTTCAATCAGTGTCCTCAGTTTAATTTGCTCCTGGGGGAAACAATGAGGGAGACTCTGAAAGCAAGAGAAAAAACAATAGGATAAAAACCAGATGTGATACAATGAAGGGAAAGAAGAAAGAGGAAAGCTGCGATGCACAGAACTGAATGCCAACTCTGATACTGGAAGACAAAGAATTTTGCTTATATAATATTTTTTGCTATAGAGCAAAATATTTCTTGTGGCTGAGACAGAATATTCCACATTTGCTCTGTCCTCCTACTTGGCCTACTTGGCAGGAGGGCAGGTTCTTCATAATCTGGAAGAATAGGGGGTTTTTTGTCTCATGGTTTGTTTTTTGTTTTTTTTCCTGAAATGTCTCTCCCAACCTCTTGTGAAATGTTCTGATGTTTGCAGAAGGAAGAAATTGGAAACCTTTTATCCTGTATTTTCATTTTATGATAACTTTTACCAATGTTTTTTTACTCTTTGGAATGCACCAAGTATTTAATATCTTCATAAAGTACTTGACAGAAAAGGTGTATAGGTCTTATCCTCTCCTCTTTAGGAATGCCTCCTCAGTATTATTCTTCTCCACATGTTGGGCAAAGTTCATATTAGAGGAGAGGGAAAAGAGAGGAAATCTGTTGTCTTCTCACATGTTGGGTCATGAGGGAATATTTCCTTTCTCTCACAGACACCAGAGTGCTCATGACAACTGCACAGCTCTGTAGTGCCTCTCTCCTCTTTGGATGAGATAGAAATTTCTCATGGCATGAGACAAGGAAGGTGAAGGTTAAGAGCAAAGTTAAAGCCCAAGGTTTAATCCAACTTTGTAAATCTGCATGCGAAATCCTTCAAATTATAATCATGTTTTTACTGTTTCTTCCTGTCTGTATTAAGTTGAAGCTCTTTTGCGAATGGGCTTTTGGCAGATAGCACATCGTTATTGGGCTGGAAAGATATGTGAGAATGCCATAGTCAGCTTTTTAACTGTGCAATTTAGTATAAAATGTAGGCAGCAGCAGTGTGAATCAGAGGATTGAATTTGCTCTAAAAGTTCCACAAAAGGCTCCCCTTTTGCTAAAGACAGATTGTGCCAGTCCAACCTGAAAAACTGTAATTTAATTTGAAAGCACCGTTCTGCATTCCTTTCACCTGATCTCGATTGGTGACAAGCCATAAAATTTCTCTGTGGTCCACTGGAGTGCGATAAATGAGAATGTCCTAACTTCATAAAATGATTAAAAGCACACCAAATATATACTATTAGCAAGGTTTCTGTGAGACAACTCAATCAGCAGACTTCAGAGGCCTTTGGAAGGGTTTGGTGAGAACTGTTTGAATGGCAGATTGCTGAGATAGGTAATAACTGAGGGGAAGACTAATAAACTGCAAGGCTTTATGCTTGAAGTAATTTAAAGACCAAATGATAGTGCATGTGTGTGACAAAAGGTTTTTCCTGTTTGCCACAATGCCTTGAACATGAATTATAGAAGGATCAATGTTTCTTTCTAGCAGGGATAAGTAATATCTGTGGCTGATTTTGGCAGCAGCACATTCACGTGTTTTTTCTTTTACCCAGTGCCTTGGACAGCACTGGAAAGCAGAAAGAAGTAGATTGGTTTTATGTGTACTGCTTGTATCTCATCTAGAAAACTCATCTTCTTCCAGCACGTTCGATCATAAACCAAAAACTAAATCCACTTTCATCAAATGTTTGTAAGTAGTGAACTATTTCAGGGGCATTCTGTTCTGTTCAAACCATTTCTACAAACAGAAGAAGGATGATTTATCAACTCATTGCAAAATACATGTTGGGCATTAGGGACTGCCCTTCCTTTCTCCCTCTCTCCCTTTTCTTACAGGCCGGCTGTGACTTTGCAAACAAAAAAAGTGACTATTTTGGTTTTTTCTTCCGTTTTCTTTTCATGAATGCCAAACAGAGGCTTGTTAATGGTGAATGGGCAACCAAATATTTGGAATCCGAGCCTCTTAACATCAGTTTAGATACCCCAAATTTCTAAGATCAGATGAGGGAATCTGGTGGCTGCTTTAAGTCACGCAGTTTATTTGATATTTTGTCTATTGACATGGCTAAACTTTCTGATGAAAACTTAGGATATATGTCATGCTTAGTGCTTATTTCTCTTTTCTTCCTCTGGAGCTCAGAGCAGTCCAGCAAGGTATAGTACCAAAATCTCTTCTTTATATCACAATGACATAATCTTTAGAGTTTCCAAATCTAAATTCATGTGCTCACTGAAAGGTAAAGAGGCTTTTTATACCTAACAGGTGTTATCTCCTATGAAAGCAGCAGATTAGAATTTTCCATTACTTGGCGTCTCCCTTTTACTGGCAATGGTAGAATTTGAGAATCTTCCCATCCTCAGAATATCCATCTAGCAGAAAGTTTCATTGTCAGACCCAAGCATTTCCATCGTTTTTCTTGGTCAGCTTCAATAATCACTGATTCTCATTTATTCAGGTCAATGGACCCTTCTCTGGGGACAGTAGTTTTTCAGGATGAAGAATATTGTTGGAATAAGAATTGATGACTCTAATCTGGTCATAAATTGTTTTAGGCAGGAAATAATAACACTTTTAAGATCTTGAGCACTGAAGTGTTGAAATAGTCTTCCAGAAAGAGTGGGCAAAAATAGAAGTTATATCTAGCTTCAGAGTAGTTCTCAGAAACCCTACTTTTATGGGATTATATACCTGCCCTTGGGAGCAGAGAAAACACAGAGTCCACTTTTACAATTAAATCTTTTGAAATGTTACCTGCCTCCAGCTAGGTAACAGGGACTTCAATTGGAATTATTCAAGTTAAACATCTTTTCAAAGAATCTCATGAAGAGGTAAACCAAAAAATAGTCATAATAAAATAGTAAAGGCTGAACCCAACCTTTGCACATGTTTTTAAGACAGTTTCATCATGTTTATTTGAGAATCCCTTAATTGCTGCATTTTAAACAAACTGTGTCAGATGTATACAATATTTCTCTAAGCATTTCTAGCTACCTCACCTTTAGGCCAAATACCTTTCCGTTTCAAGAGGCAAGATGTTAAGAGGTCTGTCACTAGGAGACATTTATGTTGTAAATGGTCTGCCTGGGAAAATCTAATTCGGAACAATTCTTTTTCTCCTATTGTTGTGGAATTGTATGTTCTTTTTTAGCCAAAGTGCTTTGCTTTAGTGTTTCTACACGGAGTGTCAGAGTTCTTTACAGGAAGTACCTTTGCCTATCTCCATAACAAAGACAGATTGCAAAAGAAAGCCTATGGATGAGAAGCTCTTGGAAGAATATCAGGCAGGTTTTTTTCTGTTACAGGACCACTGTAGTGTATGAAAAATCTCTCCAGATTATCGGAGTTGCAGGTTTTGTATCTAAAGAGAATTTAGTAGCTCAATACATTTAGATGATTGAGAACACTAGCTGAGTTTTAACAGCCTTACTGGATATTTTCCTATTTTAATACAAATGATCCCTAGATCACAAGAGCAGCGCTGTTCATGTGTCAGAATTGCCCAGCTGTAAACACCCAAGTTCATCAAAGCCTCTCTATGGCTCAGAAACAGGCAGAGAAAGAATTGCCTTACTCTAGGAACACACCTGGTACCCTTCAATGGCTCACTGCACTCTGTGGGTTCAGAATGGGTCAAATATGCATTGAAAGGGTTGAGTAATAAAACATAAATTGTTTTAGAAACTCTACCTGGAGAAGAACTGCCCATTGTTACATGGCATATATCTAATGAGAAGTCTGGATTTGGACAAGCTCTTGGCAGTTGCTGTAGACTCAGGAGGGGTCTTGTCTTTCTTGTCCTTTCTGAACACAGGAGACAAACAGGAAAGCTGGAAAGCAAACTGAGCGAAAGTGAACGTGGCTGTGTGGTGGTGGAGCACTGAGATGTAGAGCTCTGCTCCTTAGCAGATGTTGACTGTAAAAACTGCCCAAGAAGGGCTACCACAGGCAATTCCTGCTAACTTCTTCCCCTCAGTACCCTTAGTGCTGATTCTTCAATCTCAGTGATTCAAAATATTGCCAGTGTAGGAGTGGCAGTGTCTGGCTTGTGAGCTTCTGTCCTTTACTGCTTCTGGCCCTAAGCAGTTTTGAAAATCTGACCTACAGCACAGACTTGTTTAATGCAGATACTTGTCAAATCAAGCAGTGAGAGGCATACATTCGAAGATGTTTAATGTAGCAAGAGTGCTCTAAGGCAGCAAATTTCTTACCAATTATTCCAACACTGGTAAAGGATAAGGATCCTCTCCCTTTTTGGACAGTGCAGGAAGGCAAGAGCAGAAGTGATGCTTTCTGAAATGGGTGCTGAGGGAAAGGGGCAATGATGGTGCTGTATCACTGCAATTAGAGGCCAAGGATGCATATGATAGCCTCTCTTAAGTGTAAAAAAAGTGATTTGGGTATGCAGGACAGCAGATACATTGATGTGGTGGAAACAGACAAAGTAATCTCTACATATGAGTAGCAAGTCAGCCAACACCATGGCTGTGGCACGTGACTGGGAGTTGGAAAGCTAGCTTCTGTTCCTGGGAGGCATTTAATTTTTCAGGGACATTTAAATCACTGTGTTCTATTGGGCAGATTTTCCAGAAGATTTTGGTTATGCAATAAAAGCCATCTGATATTGTTTCTACACTGCTGTTAAGATGAACTGTTCTTATTATATCCTATAATCTTATTTGAGCTTTCCGTTCTTGATGGTTTTTCTAAGCCCTGGGCTAAAAGGCATTGTGATAGAAATTATTCACCCAACAAAACGTCCAAACTGTGAAGCACTAAAACTCTTTCCCTTCTTTCCCTACTTCTCAAGACAGCTAAGATCAAGCAGCACAGCTTATACTGCTTGAAAGTGCTAATATGTGTTGAAGACTCAGGATTTTTATGGCTATTTCAGCTGGAATTTTACATGCCACCAAACACACAGTGAATCCAAATCAGTGCCTCCCCAGGGCCATGCCTGCCCAAGGGATGAGTGTCCCTCGTGCTAAAGCTACATGTACAGGGCTCTGTGGACAGGATGCTCTTGTGGAAGAGCTGAGGGAAACATAAACACTGTGTTGTGCTGATGCAGTGCCAGCTTTCAGCTGCTGCTCATTCATATTAGTCAGAGCTAATTTATCTACTGATTACTCACACTGTTGTAAACCTTCAGTTGCTGATAGAGGTTGTTAAGGCCTCTTTAGATATCTCTGCGTGGTATTACAATATACATCAGAGAAATCATCGCTATGTCAGGCACTCAGAACATACCAACAATGCTGGACTTCGCTTTGACAGTGAATCTGTAAATTCAACTTTTTTCTTCTATTCATTACTCAAGTTTCCTTGTATACCTTATGTTAGTCTTTAATTAAATGACTGTGTGTCACTGTGGTTGTGTTTGGTTTTTCACAGGACCCCTCTTTCCATGCTCACAGTGATTTAATGAAAAGCTCTTCAATGTTTCATTTCCCTCCCATTGTTTAATGTACTGCCCTAGGCCTTAATCTGCACTCTTTTCAGATGCTGTTCAATTTTCTTTTGGGCTCCTCTCTCTTGTATTTGCTGCCACAAAATTTGAATGCATCTCAAAAATTAGTGAATTTGTCTTTCACCGGACAAGTGCTGACCATGAGGAGGGGTTTATTTCCCTGAGCTGAGGAACAGTTCTTACTATATCCTAAATGCCTTGATATAGAGACTATTTTTATGAGAGTCTAAAACACATATCTATGACTGACCCCCAGCATTTCCCAAACAGTATCAGAAGTCCCAGTGGTAAACATTTGTGAAGTAAGTAACTCCAGTGCTCACTTAGCAAAATTCAGCTGAAATGTTTTGGCCAGGATCAAAGAATATGGTTGTATGAGAGACAGGGAAATTGTCTGTGTCTTCAGCATGTCTTAGTCATTAAACTGTTCTTCCTCCATTTTTCCAGCTCAGTGCTTCATTTACTGTATGCTACTGCTCTTCAGTCAAGCATGTCACCATGGGCCCTACTAATTCCCTCGTGAACCTCTGTATTAAAAATCCCTGGGCGCCTGAGGACAAGGCTAAATTGAGGTTACATTAGACTATATCAGTTCTATTTAGACCCTCAATATTGTGCTGTACTTAGTGGTAAAGCAAGACTTGTAGGGAAAAATCGTATCTTTTAATAGGGTAACTGGTCTTGTGGGTAGACTAAAGCGCATGAACACTTCAGATTCCACTTACATCAACTGACTTCCTCTTTCAAATCACTTCTCTTTTATATCTTCAGACCACTGAGTACAGAAGCAGCCCCATCTTAAAAAAAAGAGAGAAAGGAAACAAGAGGTGGCATTACAAGGCAGCAAATGGAGTTGCCAGTATCTCATCAATAGATTAAATGTAGGAGAGTGTGACCACAGACTGTTGAGTTAAAGGAGTAACAGAGAATGGTTTTGTTCTCATCATCTCTAAGAATCAGCTATTGCAGAGAAATAGGTTCTTCTTTTCTCTGTAGTCATAGCTTTCAGTGCATTGGAAATATGTAATGATTTGGGAATGCTGAATTCTTTTCTGATAGCAAAGGGCCTATTTGGTAATTTCTATGTGACACATTAGAAAATTAGATCAAAGTTCTGACACATTTCCATTATATGTTCCCCTTTTAGGTGCATGTGACTATCTTTTGTAACAAGAGATTATTTTGGTAGAACTTATCTTTCTGTTGCTATTCATACAGTTCTTGGCACAGAGGGGATGTTGTTTATGCTGGGGTAATTAGGTAAACCTAACTGAACTGTTCTTCAAATGAACTGTTGTTTTTTTTTCTAAACTCTTTAATTTCAGTTTACATGAAACTGGCAAGGTTGTCCTGACTTTAGGGACAGTTTTGACAATGACATTTTAACGTAGGCTAAATTAATATAGAAGAAGGGAATTGTAGCAATCTGTCCAGATGAGTGAAATCATCTTTCAGAAAGCCTCCTAATCACTAAGACATGGGATTTTATAGATCTGCCTTATAGAAGTCATACTGCCTTGTAGGAATAATTCAACAGTCATAGGACAAAGTTTTAAACACAAGTATCTGATTTCCCAAGATAATGTGTTAGACCTCCTGGTAGAGAATTCTCAGACCTCCCTAATCATTTAGGTATTCCATGCAAATTAGATCTGCTCACGTAGAAAAGAATGACAGTATGCCCTCCAAGCAAATTTCCAAAATCTTTAGTCTGGGATTTTGGAGGATGAAAAAAAGGATGAAATTACAGGAGGTCCAGCAGTAGAACAAAGAAACTAAGCTGAAGCAAAAAGTATCCAAGAAATATAAAGCACAACTATTTTGTTATGATCCTTCTTGTTCTGATGCATGTTTTTCCAAAATTTTATATTATTATAGTTGTTACTTCACCCTGTTTATCTCTACTGAAGCTATTCAAGAGATGTTTATCTTTTTGTATCTTCAGTGTTTTTAGTCCTGAGAAAGAATACTTGAAATCTGTTTCCCATTCATCTTCCTGCTCTGTGAGATACCACATCTGAGTTAACTTTAGGCAGAACTTCAGACCTGATGTAAGATACTTAGAGGATTTTCATACTTTTAGTAAGACAAAGCATCCTTAGGGTTTTAGAACAGTTCCTGGAGGAGTCAATAGGAGAAGAAATGTTCATCACTACTAAATGGAAAACAGGAGTCCTCCTGCTAAGAGAGAATGCAGAATCACAAAATTTTATTATTTTATTGCTTTATATTGCAAAAGATCTGCTTCCAAATTCTCTGAGGATACATAAACTTAAGGTACCTGGAAAATAGAAATTTTCATTGTCTTCAGTTGCTCAAAGGACTCCATTTGAGGAGGAAACTAAAAGAAAGAAATACAGTTTATGAATGAATACAGAAAAAATTGTGTGTGTGCTCTGAGGATATGAATGTCTTTTAAGAGAAAGGTTTGCATAAAATTGGTCACAAAGAAGAAAACAAGCTCAAAGTGTGATCTCTTTGGAAGAACATTTAGTAAGGGTGAGATTCCTGAGACTGTTGAGAATGTTTTATGCAAAGAAAGTTTAATTTCAGTTTGTGGCCTGTAAGTATTTAGTAGTTTTTGTTCAAGAACAATAAATTATGGTTTGAAGACCCAACAGCCAGTATTTGGTGTGATGTCCTGTGCTAAAAGGAGTAGTTATGAACTACTTGGAGAAACAATGCAGATGTCTTCATTTTTTTTCATAATTATGTTCAGTTCATCTGATCCCTTGATCAGAAGATTATGCTGTATCAGAATTGTAGTTTCAGGTGTGAATACTAAACGAATAAAGAACTTCAGGTTCTGAGAGCACCAGACAGTATTCAATATTCCCCAATCACCCTGAGCTCTCGTATTGGAAAGAAAAAGAGTTTGCTGCATTGCTGGAGAAGTGCTGACATATTTAATGCAAGCAAGGGCAGTTTGCACACTCGATGTATGCAACAAGCTTCAACCTACCTGGTAAGGCAGAAATCACAGAGTTTAGGGACATGAGCTGTTAAGTGGCAGCTCTCTGCTGCACACAGTAAGTGCCATGTAAAGGCTAAACTAATCCAAATTACCTTTCATTTGCCATGGGCTGAGAATGTGTACAAAGAAAGTTATTCCACATCAGCTGCCAAGTGATAGTTTTATTGTTTGCTCTAGCATGTCTGTTTGCATCTGAGCCCCAAAGAGCAATCCATCCCTTGGACAATCTGTTTGTGCCTCGCCTAGTGGAGTCTTGATCTGTGAGTGCACTATGATAATATAGTGATGCACTGGTAATTGTGGGTAAGAGCAATCTGCTGTGCTGCCTCAAATCTCAGACTAAACTTGTGATCTTCACTTGAATTTTTTGGTGCAAAAAGCATCAGTATCCCTGACCTTATCCTAGTCATCTTGTTTCATGCTTCCTAGCTATTGATGAAATATTGCTTTAATATTCCACTAACAATACTAGTATGTCTTTATCTTCTTCCCTGAGGCTGGTGGGAATCCCTCTCCTCTGCATATAATGAGCTCATATGCTTTCTACCCCTTCCCAGAAAAAATATCTGTATACCTATATGCTGATTATATCTGTGAGATATCTCCTTGACCTAGAACTCATAAGAGTACTTTCACGGCGTGGTGTTTCATCATAAACAGGAACATGCTTGCTCAGGAAATGTGGAAATGTTACACTTCCTTTGCCTATGGAATAATGGGAGATGCTGCTGCCAGGGTTGTGTGGCAGATGCTGGTGGAGCCAGAGATGCATCTTATAGCTTCCAGGAGAGGTCCAGCAATGCAGGGAGTATTGGTGCTGGTTATGGCTGGAAGGCACCTTCAAAACTGCAAAGTGGTACATGAGGTTGAATTGTCTGACAGGCACCTTCCTTATGTAGGTCATGAGCTTCCATGAGTTATGCCACCTTTTTGCTGAGGAACTGTTTGAGACAGAGTGTAATCATGATCTGAGCATGCCCTGGTGACAGAGAATCCATCAAGGGGTTTAAGTCATGCAGTCATTAATGACTTTGCTCTTAACTATGTGCCTCATTTTTCACCTGGATTTGTCTGAATTTGTCTGGCTTTTGGTTTCAAACATTGATCTCTGCTGGGAGGCTGAAAACCTTGTTATCATTCAGTCTGTTAGGTAGGAAAGGAAATTAGTGCTTTATAAATGTGGGTTTGTGTTAATGTCACCTCCTTTTTTTAACTTCTTTTCCTACATATGACATTTAATGTCAGAAAAAAACAAACACTTGATTTGCTTCTGCAAAGGCTTTGGAAAGAAGTTACTGCAACTGTAGAGATAGAGCTGCAACTCCTGTAGGTGTAGCTATGTCTGATAAAAGGTTATTTTGACTGGGTGCCATCAGGAGTTTAGTCTTGGCAACAGAAATCTCACTGTGGGCTCCTTATGGCTGCCAGAGACAAGAAGTTTGTGTTTGCATGGCTGACCTTGCTGAACTTGCTGCTGGGACTTAGCCGCTCCAGGGACCTGAACTTGCTAGAACAAAGAGAGTACGGGCTGCAGTCTCCTATCACTGGGCATGAAGATATCCTGTGTTTCTTAATTTATTTCTCCCTGATCCATATCTCTTGTCATGAAATTCAAATTAATTCTCACCACTTAGGAGTCAGCAAATTGCCTGTTTATGGGACTGATCAGAATTGAAATTCTGTGGAATGATATCACTGCATTTTGAGTAAACAAGCTCACTTCTAGTACTGTTTGTCCATCGTATTTTTAACAGGAGACAAAGATTTGGAATGTATTGCTCTTTCATGATAAAACATATTACAAATAATAAGAGTAATGAGCTTGAACTTTAGAGTCTGATTATGGGAAAGAACTGAGCTCATCAGGGTTTTGGCATTTAAATACCTCTGTGGCACTGGCCTAGAATCTTGCACCTTGGCCACATAAATGATGGCTTCATGGCTTCTGTGTGCAGAATGAACATGAAATGAAATTCAAGGATAAAAGAAATAAAATGGAGGAGAAGAATGAGTAAGGAGGGGAGCAGCTAGTTCTATTGCCCAAATATATTATAGATGTATGATGAAACACAACAGTGTATTGAGAGAAAAAGAAGAAATAAAAATATAATTATGGTAGAAAAAAAGACCAAGAGAATAGTCCTGGAATATGTGCATAAAAAATTTTGACAGGAGCCACTGCGGAGGGAGATACTAATTTCTCCATCCTGTTGAGGGAGTAAGAGGGTTGATGGCAAAAAAACTAGATGAGTTTAGGTGTGGTTAAATTGAAATTCAAGCTGCTGGAGAAGCTGATTTGCAGAGATCTGATGCTTCACCAGATGCATTTCTAAGGCCTTAGTGCTGGTTTTCCTGATGTGCTTAGGTCTTATTTTTAAATAGGCACTTCACAGGATGGCCCTATTGTTACTCCACTGGGAAAAACATCTTCCATCTGAAGTTCTTAACACACTTGAAGTTATGAGGAGAGAGATGAGATCGTGAAGGTTATCTCCTATCCTTCCAGAATGGGCTTTTCTGCATAATACATTCTTGTGTTTGTCCAGTTTGACTTTAAATTATTCAAACTATGGGCGTCCCTGAAGTAACCTGTTTCATAACTAGAATCTCAATGAGCCCCTCAGTTCACAGAACAAACCCTGCTGAATGCCTCTGAGACCTGCATGTGCTGATTTGGGATGAGATATGGGCCACGGAATATAAATTGTACATAGTCAGCCGTGGGGCTTGAGAATGACACTGTGATCTAAGCTTAAAACAAACCAGCTGACCATGTGGGCATTAATCTCTCTTTGTAGGCATTTTGAAGTACTGTCCTGTGAGGGCCATGGTGGATATTGGTTGCAGTGGAGCCTGGGTTATAGCTGCTATATCAAGTCACCACTGATGGAATGACACAGGATTTGTGATTTGGTATTACTTTGCCATTCCTCTCAACTGTCAGTTTCCAGATCAATGCACAGAGTGGTGAACTTCTTCCTTTTAAGAAGTAGAGTCAATGGAAATCCCCAAAGAAGCACTGGACTCAACATTGATCAGTTGGTGGTAGCCGGTTAGCAGGACTTATTTTTCAGCTTCAGCTGTGCATGTCTGTACTGCCATATGGAACAGTCTTGTACAGCTTTCTTTCCCTCCTGGGAGTGAAGAGCATACTTTTCTGCTCCTATGTTGCTGCTGGGAAGGTGCACAGGATATACAGGCGCTGGAAAGATTCCCATCATGATACCTGTTGCACCACAAGCCCAGGCAATGTATCACCTGAAAGGACAGGCATGTGACCTTCTATTATACATTTCACAAATACATAGGCTGAGAGAAGCATCCAGAACAGTGCATAACCCAACTCGTCTATTGCTGCTGCTTCCCAGGTTCTTTCTGGCACAGGATAGTAGGAGAAAATGTCTTTATGAGTTGAAATGAAGCAGGTAAGTATTGAAACAGAAAGTGTGCAACATAACACTGTTGATTCCCAGCATCTGTAAACTCAAGCCTCCATAATTTAAAATTTGATTAAGAAAATCAGGACATTAAACAATTCTAAGTCTCTTAAGGCCTTTTATGATTTGATTCTATAATTTCTAAAAGAAAGTTGAAGTCACAAAGTAAAATCCGGTGCTGAAACACGGCAGTGCATACTTGATCACAAAAAAGGTCAAAATATTTTCTGTTTTCGCCTCTTTGACAATTGTTGGTAGTGGTTGCCTAGAGAAAGAATATTAGGCTAGTGTAAACAGACTGTATAGCTCCCCCTGTGTGTCCTCCCTGCAGCCTATGGCTGAGGATGTTTCTGTGCCCAAGGCCATATTGCTGGATTTTTCATACAAACACTTGTAAGATTCTGGGATACACAGAATCCTGGGGCAATGAGCTTCACAGTTTAAGAGTTCACTCTCGGGAAGGGAAGGCAAAGAAAAGAAGGAGGTAAGAAGAGCATAAAGTAAAAGAATAATTGATGTTCCTGCACACTTGAGCCCTGATGTGCCACTTCACTTCTTGCCCTATTCCTGCAGTGTAACCATGAGTTCTGTGTTTTCACGTAGAACCTTGCCAGCCCCTATCCCCTTTCTTTCTGAGAATCCATAGAATAACTTTTTTCTTGAACACAAATGAATAGTTTTCCTCATGTCCTAACTCAGTAGATCAAGGAATAGGGCTCCCCTCTGCAGTCTAAATTACTGCCTAGAAAACAGAGAAACTGGGAAAGAGGCTGACCTTGTGTCTAGTCAGAGCAATCCATGGGTGTAATGCAATAAATTCACCAATCTATTCTAAGTAAGATGTGTATTATTATTTACCAGTGAGATGAAAAACTTGTTCAGTTTTCCTGAGTGGGGGTGACCAGTGAAGATCTGGATGTTCTGAAGGTCTTTGGATTCCATTATCAGTATGTTTGAAATATATGGCTTGGGGAGGAGAGATGGTGAGGGAAGATGGGATTACCAGGAAGCTAACATGCCACCTCCTAAGGTGTGTAGGAACCCAGATTGCTTGTGCTTTTGCCCTCATGCTGTGAGTTCATGCTGGAGTGGAGGGGGAGTACCAGTCTCTCCTAAGCAGTGTGACTCAGACTGACTTTTATTTTCAGTGTTCAGGTGAGAATTGTGTAAAACTCATGAGTTTCAAGCTGCTATAGAAGTTCTCAAAATTTTTAGGAAAAGAGGTGAAGATAAAAGAAAGACAAGACAAACTGAGAAAGTGAGTAAGGGACAAAGCACAGAAAAAGGAGGAAAAGAATAGATGTGTGACATTGCTTTTCATCCAAGTGGCTTTGCCATCAGGCTTGCACACTTGTGCATTGTAATGGCTTTTCAAGCTATAGGGTGGTTTGAAGCAATGTCTGGTATCAGAGACTGAAGTGATAGTATAAATCTCTCTTGCTTCTGCCCTGAAATTCACTTCTTGCCTTGGCTGTAAGCCACTAAACCACAATTAAAATAGCATGAACAGGATGTGTCACTGAAATGAAGTTCACAGTGTTCCTCAAATGCTCTGGTTGTGCCCTCCAGGGACCCTGCAACAGAAGGTAATCCCTGTGTATGGCTTGCATCCCTTGGGCACTGATGTACAGGTAAAAGACTTTACAAGCACAGCCAGAAATTTATGGCAAGAGTAGATGAGGAGAGAAAAACAAGAATATAAAACAAGTGACAGAACGGGAGAGAAGACAATTACAAGTAAATTGCCTCTTCTTTTTTCTCCCTCATTTTTCAGAATTTTAGTACTAAGAACAGGCTCAGTATTGTTAGCAATAAAGAAATGTTCTCTGTGTCTTCAGTAAATCAGCAATTTGATGATCATTGCAATAGCAGAAATCCTCCTTTACATTGTGTATATTACATGTGCTGATGGAGCCACACTGTGTGGACTCAGACTGCAAATTCAGGACTATCTGTTTTAGCACTTTCCCTAGGACAGTTTCAGTCCTAGTTGTTAGGAGACTGGTGCCGCACAGAAAAGATTTTGGAGGATCCTTTTTTTTTGAGTTGCTTTGTGATATTTCATCATCCTCTGGGCATCTGAGGGTGGCACAGCACATCTCCTTTTGCTAGTTAGATGGTTTATCCTCCTGCTGTGGAATCTTTCTGGAAAACTGTTGAACTCAATTGTTCACACTCATAGTGATGGCCATTTACATGATAGAATGCTCTGGCTTCTTCCACTGCTCCAAGTGCTAGTTGCGGCCCACATTTGCTAGTTTTATGGGACCTATTAACTGATGAGACCTCTTCAGCTCCATAGCAAGTTTGATCCTCTTTAGTGTCACATTGACTTATTTTGAATCTGTGCCCACATCTACCTTAAACATGCATCAGTCATGCCCTCACCCCAGAGACACACTTGACCCTCTTGTGCTCTACTGTAGCTGCTGGAGGTCAGCTTGCACGTGCTGCCCCCCCTGGCTTGGGGACAAGAGCTCCAGTCACTCTTCCCAGGGCTCTTGGCTCAGCAGAAGAGCAGAAGACCCGTGTTCTTACTACATACTGGTTTAAGCATGTGCTTAAAACCAAGCACATGTAAGACCTTTGCTGAGTCAAGGTGAGAGAAAATTCCTGTGCCATGAATAGTAATGAAAGCCAGAAAAGGTTTTCAAGGGCATCATCATCTTGAAAATCCCACTCTGCCTGAAAATCGTATCTGTTCTAATTAGCGGTAGCGCTGTGACTGAGAGAAAGTAGCAAGGCATAAAATGTCTCTCCTCTTATGTTGATAATTGTTCTCTTGATTGTGCTTTGAGCTCTATTGTTCTTACTGCTTTATTTGTTTTTTCATGCCTGCTTTGCCTTTGCCTCGTGCATTAGCAAGAGCCATAGATTGAAAGAATCATTAAGGTTGGAAAAGACCTCCAAGATCATTGAGTCTTACTACTAACCCAGAACTGCCATGTCCACCACTAAACCATGGCCCCAAATGCCATATCTATGTAGCTTTTTTTGCCCTTCCAGGAATGGTGATTCTACTACTTCCCTAGGCAGCCTGTTCCAATGTTTAAAAACATCCTTTCAGTGATGATTTTTTTCCCTAATGTCCAAACCTCTCCTGGTGCAACTTCAGGCTGTTTCCTGGCCATGCTCTTTCATGTGGCACATTTCTTGCCTTGAACTGTGCAGAAGGGCACATCCCTGGAGCAGCAGTGGGAGGACTTACACCACTCCTGTGGAGTTTGGTCTTTGCAGGTGTCCTGCTTTCCCAGTGAATCCTTTGAAGGCAGGGGAGCAGCCTTCTTGACTTGCATGATGGGCCTAGGGGTTGAGCAGGCAGCTTCCGTTGCTGAGCCAATAGCACCTTTCTCTCCCTTGCTCATTCTCTGGGTGAGGGTTAAGAATATTTTTAAGTGTTTGGGTCTCTCATGGCAATGATGGGGAATGGAAATGAGTAAAGCTAACTGCCAGCTCTGGTTCTGGGTGCCAAGGATGAGTTCTGTGGCAGGGTAAAACTTGTCTTTCATCCCTTTGCTGAGTTATTTCTAGATTCCACACTGTGTCATCGTGTGGCCCCACAGACATTTGTGTTCCTGGCAGAAGATGTTGAAGGCAGGGTGTCTTTTGACTGTGGTCTCCACTTAATACTTTCTCAGGACAGCTTTGTAGTAGCTATAGTGGTTGCACCCTGGGGCAAATGGATCCTGCCGAAATGATAGTGATGGAAATGCTCCCATTTAGCCAGTTTTCCCAGCTGTTTCCAGTCCTTCAACTACTGTACAGTCCCAGCTAAATGCTCTGTGGGTCACCTGGAGCCTGCATTCAAGACTTCTTTGCAACCTTGTACTCAGCTCTTCCTCCATGGTGCAGCTCTCAGCCCTGGACCTGGTGCAGAGCCACTGGGTGGGGAAGAAGTTGTAATTTATGGGCCTCTCCCTTACCTTTCTATCTGCCTGTCCAGATGTGTGTCAGCATGACAAACTTTGTGCCAGGCCTTGGTGGTGCCTAAAAAATCTGCAGTGAGGAAAAAAATTACTGAAACTTCTGGTAACTCCTCAGTTTTGAAAGAGAAACACAGTGTGTGCACCTGGCAACTCTCAGCAGAGTTGCCAGTGCATCCATAAAATCTGACTGCTCTAAAAATCCAGTGTCCTGCTGATCTCTGCCCCTCTAATGCTATTTTCATTCTGATGACTGCTTGGATTTTGGTTTATAGTAATCATAAATGTATCTTTGCTACAACCACATAAATCTTTGCACAGTGGGAAGGAGACATACACTGTTTATATTTCAGACAGAAGCAGAGTTGTGTGCTGACCAGATATCTGTTTGGGAAAATAATTAAGCAAATGGTTTGAAATATAGCTGTTGAATAGGAAGTCCAAAAAAAGATTTTTACCAAAGATCATGCACATATCTGGATTTCGCAATTTTCCCATTGTCTGTGGAAGGCTTTGATTTCTGATTGTACAAATGTGGTGAATTTAGGACTTCGACTATGCCAATCATTTATGGTCTCCTTAATTTTTTATTTATTTATTTATTTATTTATTTTTTACCAGCATTGTCTGATGTCATGGTGATTTCAAAGTAGCGATGCCCACCCAGTGTGTGAAATGTGTATCTCAGCTCTGCAGGTGTGGGGCCAGAGATGGGCTCAGGGATGTTCTTCTATACAGCAGCCTGACAGGCTGAGGTGTCTGCTCTTGGAGTGGCAGAAGGATGAGATTGGTCAATAATTGTGTAGCACTGTGTGATCAGTATGGAAAGAGTGGAGGTTTTTAAGAGAAGATAGAAGGGGTGAGTACAATAAGAATTGCTTATGTACATAGTGCACAGGGCAGGAAGCATGAACATTTCTCTGAAACAGAAAAAGAAAATTTTCTCCATTAATACCTTAAGAAGGAATAAATGAAATCCAAAGCATGTTGTTGAATGGATTTTTGGTTGCATTTTTCATTGCAATCTCAGTGCAAATAGACAAACCTCTGAATGTTTATATATGCAAGGCACTAATGGCATTTAGTCACCAGAGGGCAGGGTTTGCTGAGCAGAAATTCTTTCTGCTAAGAGAAGTAAGGCTCAGGAAAGAGCTCCAGAGCACCACTGCCAGTGCTTTAATATTCTGCACTAGCAATACTCCTCCAACCCCCTCTACTCATCCGGTCTAATTCATATATTCTCAGTTTTAGCTTTCTTACTTGAATCTGCCTGAATAAAATTTATAATTCTTTCTGGGTGTCCACCTAAAACTAATTCTTTGGTTTGGTTAACATATTTAGGATATATTTATGAGCTTTGTAGGTTTGGGGACTATATAACCTTGAAAATCATTGTGGGTCATATTCTGTTTTTTGGGAAATGTTAAAAAAGTGGCAGAGTTCAGCAAAGTGAAATCGTAATACAGAAAGGGTCACAGGGAATTTTTTTCTGGGCTGAGGTCAGGAAAAAGCCAAAAACTCTTGCAGGAAGACGTTTCAATTACAGTGAACAAGAATAAATTCTGGAGTTTCTTGTCCTAGCATGGTAATAAGCACCAGACAAAAAGGTTGGGGAGAATGTTAAGTATGTTGGCAGTCTTTTACCTGAATCAGTGATAAAGACATCTGAGGCTTTAAACCTTTCAGACTTCAAATTATTATCTATTTATGTTATCTCATGTTGATATGTAATACCTGTAGCAGCCTACTAGTAGGAAAGTTTGTTGAACTACATAAAAAATGGCAATCTTTTCCTTCCTATGTTAAAAATTAAGTGGCACAGTGCAAGGACTCATAAGCAATGAATAAGAAAGCCAATTCCTCTTAAAAATCCCATAAGGAAAAGCTGATTATATGTAGGAAGCTTTAAGTCTAGACTTGCTGGCTTTAAAAGTTTCCCTTTATTTGCTCTCATGTGTGATTAAATTTTAATCAGGTTTATGTGTGATGGCACATACGAAATGTGTGCAAGATTATTTCGAGGAAAATGTCACTGGGAAAAGAAGAAATCACAGCAACATCCATGAAAATGTGTTTGTAATGTCTGAAATACTTGAGACAGCTTAATTTTGTGTTAGCCTTATTCTCCTTTCATGAAACTCTGGAGCTGGTGTTACTGTTCAGTGTATATTATTGGATAAATTTTGTCATTTGTTGAAGCAGCTAAATTCTGTAGTAATCCAAGGAAGTGCTTCAAATGTGCCTAATATAGGAAGGATAAGAGAATTAGCTACTGTAGCTCTTTTAGTTTTCTTTCTTGTTCTGATGAAAGCTGCTCCACTGAGATACCACTGATCTGATTCAAATAAATAGTCAGAAATGAGGTAGTAGTCAGATCCTTGGAGGGGAATTAATATTTTGGAATAGTCATATCCTTAGTGTGGGGAATGAATATTTCGTCTAAGAGACACTAGTCCTTTTGAGGAGTCTCTGTTAAGAACTAGCAGATGTTCTGAAATTGGGATGCTTAACCAACAACATTCTCTTAATAACCCAAATTCTCTCAAGAATCTGGGCAGAAAAGAGTTAATTGATTTATCATTAATAGCTACTTCATTTGTTTCTTAGGAAAAAAGAAACAAAGGGGACAATATGATGTCTAAGCAGAGGAGTTGTAACACAAGGTGACAGTGTGGAGTGTCCTACCCTCTGACTGCCCTGATGTGATTTGTTATCTCAGTGCTTGAGATGAGCTCTGGTGAATTTATTCTGTCAGATAGGGAGAGCTCAAATTTCCCAAATAGATGCCACCTATTTTATAGTGGGTGAACTGAGGGAACAAGACACCAAGAGAGTCACCTGTGCTGTCCATGGAAGATTGTGGCACAAGTAGGAATTAACTCCAATTCCAGGTTAACGCTTCTGCCTATGTTCCATCCTTCCTGCAGATTTTACTGTTTTTTAGAAATAAAGGAATTTTTAAGTTTTTTTTCCCAGGTCTGACTCTTACACAGGCACACTCTTGGCTTTGCTGTTCATACCTATAATCTTTCACAGAAATATAAGCAGGTAAAAGACAAGCTAAAAAAGATATTTTTTTTAAACTAAACTTTTCTGGAAAGTTGATTTCAGAAATAAGTTGTGGATTTGTTAGACATGTTCAGATTAATGTGCACTGCAGTGCAGTGAATATTAAAGGAACTGTCAAGAAGGAAAGTCTGTGTATGGGATAAATTAGGACTCTCTAGGGATTAAAAAGATGTAGGATTTTTATTAAGTAGCTAGCCTACTATTGAAAAATAATGAGTAGTTTCCATAGCAACCTCACTTTCACATGGAGCAGACATACTGTAGCAACATATAAAAGAACAGTATCAAAGAAGGAATAAAACTGAGCTGTGCTATTTGGATTTTTAAAAATATTCCTCTGTCCTAAACTCTGTTTACAATGTAAAGTTCATTAAATCAGAGGATTTCTTTTCAGAGATTGTAATATTTTTAACTTTCATCCAAATACTTGACAAAAGGAAGCAAGGTGACAAATATTACTGGAAAGAGAACTGGAAAAGTAGCTTGAACAAAGCCAAGAGTATTTGAAGTTGTCAGCATTTTGTCATGGTCTTGTATCTTTGGCTCACTTCAGTGTGATTGGGAGGATACTGCTGTTATTTCCTGAATACATGTAAAGATGTGCAGTGAAGCATGATTTTCTCACATTGCTCATATTGGAAAATATTTGTGTGAAAAGCCAAGGGAAAGTCAAACTCTTATGGCTTTAAGTCCTCAAAGGTTGGTTCCTCTGAAGTTTGACTAAGGGTTGAAATTTCTTCAAGCAAGGCTGTATTCCTTATTAGTTTCACAGAGAAATCAGGAAGAAATTGCATTATCTCAAAAGAGAAAGGGCAAGCAACAGCCAACAACTTTGACAGAGGCTTGCTGTGATTTTTGCATGTCAGTTGGAGTCCAGAATTCTCAAAAACTACTGAAGGATGTGAACTTCAGAAACTGAAGCTCAGGAAAGTTTCAGACACCCTAACTTTGGCAAGAGGATCTCTTGCTGTGTGTTCTCCTCAGGAATAGTCCTCTAAATGACCTAAGCCCTTGTTCTAGAAAGAAAAATTACTACTTTTCTTTATAAACTATCTTTTAGAGAAAAAGGACAAGGAGATTTCTAAAGGCAAATAAAGAAGGGATTATAAATATAAAAATACTAAATCAGGATGCAAATAAAAGAGAAATCATTAGTTATAATTATTATAGTAAGTTAGAAGATTGAGTTTCTAGAACTTTGATAGGAAGAGACAAAAGCGATGACATCTCAAAATATCAACATATTCAACATGTGCATCCTGGTTAAGCTATCATCTGGCCAACAACTGTATCATAGTATAATTGTATATGGAGAACCATCTCAGAGGAAATGGACTTCTTAGTCCTTCATGGCTGGTTCTTCATCCACCATCTCAAACCTTGTGTAAATTAACCATAAGAAAGCATGAAGCAATGGCAGATCAACTTTTCTGATTATGTTATAGTTGTGTCAGTACTGAAGATAATGGGACAGATCTATGACAGCTGGGATCAAGAAAGTCACATATGACAACAAAACATATGAGTCTTATTTGAAGGATAAGGGAAGTAATGTCTGTAGAAAAATACCCATTAGTGTCATTGAGGGATATCAAAAAAGGACAAGCTCCCCAAAGATTAGTGTGTCTGAAAATTTGCACATGTACTTGACTTTTCAATAAGAGGGAAATTACAGTATATTTTGACTGATCCTTAACTAAAAATCACACGAATGACAAGTGTCCACGTTTCAAAAAGAGGGTTGAGCACAATGAAGAACATCCAGAGAAGTTGTAAGGGAAGGAAAAATATGCCTCCCTGAGTTGAGTTTGAAATACTATTGAAGTGAAAGTTCAGGGCTCTGTTGTGTCTCTCTGATCTGCTTGAAAAAGAGATAAATTGAGCAGAGCAAAGAAAACTGAAGGTAAGAAAAATTACCAGATGGGGCAGGTAGGTGTAGCCTCTGCTAGCTGAAAAACTTGCCATGAGTTATTTGTGATGAACTCCATCTTGGGAAAATTATAGTCTGGACTAATGAATTGTCTGATGCAAACAGAACTCACATTCAGAGAAGACCTGCAACAATCAGGATTTCTGGATAAATGACTATAAACATCATTTATAGCTGATGAATGTATTAATCCCTCTGATTTGTGAAAGCCTTGTCATGTGAACCTGTCATTGCACTACAGGATTTGCTTCAGGACAGTTGCTTCAGAGTTGTTGATACACATCTGTCTTGCTCCACCACCAGCTCCATGAGGCAGCTTTTCCTCTTTTGCTGCAGGTATCCTTCAATCAGCTCGGGCTTGATTAACTCAGCTTACCTTACATTTACCTCTGAGTGCCAGGTCATAAAAGTGAAATTGTGCATAGTTATTGCAGAAAAACTGGTATCTAGTGATTTCCTGTGCTCAAGTCCTTTAGAAATGCCAGCAGGTAATATACCATAAACTGTTCAAAAAGAACACAGTTCTTTTTCTATTCTGGCCCCAGCTTTCAGAAGTAAGAAGTAACTATTAATTGAAAACAGGTGAAAAAGGCCATAAAGATCATGAAATTTTCCTTTTGCAGCAAAAATTCTTACAGATAGTAAAATGTGATGAGGTCTGTCCTTTAAAATGTAGAAAGTAGCTTAGATTTTGAAACATTAAGTGTGATTCCAGAAGGCTTGGATCCTTAAAAGTTAGAATTTGCTTATATGATTTCCTGAACTGGGCTATTTATCAACATGGAAAAGTGCCATTTTCGAGTCAGAATGTTGCAAGTAATTTTCTTGATGATATTTTTCATCTTTCTCCCTCTGTACACAGAACTTCTTATGGCTTTAGTTTCATTAATATTAAAATAAAATTTGACAATAATTAAAAGATTCTGATTTTAACTCTACAAAGAGAAATTAATAAGTAAGACCAGCAGTCACCTTAACCTTTCATTAATACTATCCAACATTTCTAGTTGCACTACTTAGAACTGTGGCAGCTTTCTTGATAAAATACTTCCTAATGCCAAATGTTAATTATTCATGGGAATATGCTTTTCTGTAGCCCCAGGTTGTTGCAGAAAATGGCAGCTTTTGATATTACTAAATAAAATAATGTATTGTTTCCCCTGTGACATTTTATTGCATACCAAATTTAATGAAATGCAAATTTTTAAGGTCAATTCCTTAGGAATGAACCCAATAGGGTTCATTTTTGGTGTCTAATTTTGGTGTCTAATTTTAAAACTACTGTAGTAGTTTTAAAAACAGACTTCTGAGTAATTTTATTTTTCTACAGAGTCGCTTAGAGTTTCTTGAACTTTCAAAGTCTATTTTCTCCACTTACATCAGAAAAAAAAAAAAAGATTTCTAGGTAGAAAGCTGTGATATGAAAAGCTGAAAGAGATTCCAACTTATTTTGTTTCTGTGAAGATCTGAAGTGCATTTCCCCTTCATCGGTTACATGACTCTTCATCCCACATCACTTGCTTTTCAATTAATAATTTTTTCCAAATCCATGCTCTTTGGGGAACAGATTTTTATTATTTCAGGAATCCTCTGCTGCTTTTTACAACTGTTCAGACTATTTTAAATACTTTCCTTTTGAATTATGAAATCCTCTTGCTACTACAGCAATTCCTGCTGTTCATCAGAGAGTTGTTTTATCCAGTGCCTTCAGGCCTGATCCTGACCCCCAGGAATCAGTAGGGAATTTTTCCAGTAATGCCATGGAGATGTGTCCCAGCCACAAGGGCTCAGCCTGCAGCGTTTTTGCAGATGAAGAAAAGGCAGTGACTGAGCTTTTGTTGTGGTAGGAATTTGTTCCCTTTGGAGTCACTCAAGGCCATTGACCCATGTGAGGCCACAATTGGTGGCACAAGATCAGCCTTTGCAAAGTCTGTCCCCCTCTCAGTGTGCCCATGCAGGATATCTGCTGTTGCTCCAAAGGGACATTTGCACTCCCAATATCTCTTCTAAACCCCGCCATAGCACTGAAATGGTTAAACAGCTGCCCCTTTTTAGGTAGCTCTAGTGATAAAAAGCATGCTCTGGTCTTCCTTTAGCTTCAAGACAAGGCATACCAAAAGCTAATGGTGGTGTGTCTTCTTCAAAGGATGGCTGCCTTGCTTACTTCTCTGCTGAGAACAAAGAGACTTTGAAAGTACCTTCTGCCTCATCGGAGTAATGAGCGCTTAAAAAACCCGCACCAACCCGAGAGTCAGCTCAGTTTAGAATTTTGCTGGATTCTGTGTAATTAATTAAGATTTTTTTAAGCGTTGGTTGCTCTGCCAGTCTGTGTATCTAGGTTGTGCCAGTTTCCAGGATTCCCCTCCACCCCCATCCCCGCCCCTCGCCCCGGTTCCTCGCACAGACGTGAGCAGCTGCAGCAATGGAAGACTTCTTTGTAGAGGAGGCAGCTCCAGTGAAACAGGTAGGCGGGCTGGGGTGGACACTCCTTGCCCTGAGCATGATGTGATGGCTGGCAATATTTAAAGCCAACAGATCTAGGCTTCAACCAGCTTACAAACTTTTACTACCTCTGCAGGAGCAGGGACAAGAGGATCTCTCAGAGACACATTACCTGTAATTCTGGATGAAGATGCCATATTGTCCACCAGGAGAAGGCTAAAAACTTCCTTGTGTGACTAGAAACCTTTGTATTTTGCTCATGGGGGTTGGTGTTCCTGTAAACAGAGCACTCTTTCATGGAAGGAGGGAATTCAGTGGCATTGATGCTGAGCAGAGAAGTTCTGAAGTCTTATGGGAGTGGGCAAGGAGAGGAGCAGGGTGGAGGTTTCCTGTGCAGGCCTAGGTGTGATGAGTGTTTCACTGATCTGTGCTCAGATGGGCACCATTATTGCTTCTTTGACTTTTCCGTCTCATGATGTTTTGGAGGCAGATAACAGAGGACATCGTTGTAGCACAGGTTACATCAGGACTGGATTTGCCCCTTCTGCTGTATTTCGACACGGAATATTTTCTTCCTATATAATTTGTTTTTTGTTTGTTTATTTGTTTGTATTTCTGCAGGTTGTTTATTCTTTAGCTTATTCACACCTCTGCTAACCCTCTTGCTTCTGCCCTGCCCTTGACAGGCACATTTCTGGCCAAGCGGTACCCTTGGGCAAAATTATTTATAGCAATCGTTGGATGGTGCAGAAAAGTGAAACTGCTTGATACCATGGAATTTGACCAAAAGGATGCAGTGCTGCAGGTGACTTGCTAATGTTGCAAGTTCTTTACGCCAAACCTCATCTGAGGGCATTTTCTTCGTTAGGAGAAATGATGACTGCAGAATTTACTTGTTATACTTCTCTCATTTCACCACAGTGATGCTACAGTGTTTGAAGAGTTGTACATTAGTGTTGACCTGGGTTGCCTAAGTCAGAACTGTACAAACTGAGATGTTCAAGGTGGAAAATAGTATTAGATAAAAGCTAGTGATTTGAACTGGCTTTTAAACTGTTTGGCATATTTTGAAATGAGATATTCTCTTTACCACAGGGATTGTAGGCTGAGTTTTGCTGCTCTCTGAGTAACTCCTAAAACCATCTGCTGCATTAGCAGTTTCAGAATCTTTCACGCTTTTCCACTGATCTTAATCCAGAGGTTGTGTGCAGGAAATAATAGCTGAGAGCACACAGTACCCTGTGCTGACAAGTAAACCTGTGAGTGCAGGAGAACTCTAAAATGACCGGGAGTCATGCATCTGATGTTACCGGCGCGTGCCTTGGCGTGTGCCCGGTTGCCAAAGCAGGACATTGTGTTTGAGTGATGTTTCACCCCAAAATATGTTTATCATGGGGCTCATGGGCAGACTCAGAATGTACCAACTTGGGGTTTCTCTATCCCGAGCCCTTCTGCCTGAATGGACAATTATTTATTGGGCTTTCAGTGTGACAGTGGGATAATAGCATTTCTCACCTCCTCTGCATGTGGTGAGGGTGAGTACTTCACGAGTCCCCCAGATGCTATGGGATTGCAGATACATAAGAGGGCTTTAAATGGGCAGCTGTGTTCACTTCATGCCTGAAATGGTGTTTTGAGTCTGATGGGGAGATCTGTGTCTGTGATAGAGAAGTTGAAGAAGGATTTGAGCCTGCTCGGTGAATCAGAGGAAGCGTTCAGGACACTTGTCTGTTGGTAATATTTTGAAGTGGACAATTAATTTTTTGCAAAGTTAAGTCATGTTTCCCAACTTTTCTTTGAAGTGAAAGCCCACTGTTTCTAAACTAATCTGCAAGTAAATGTACACTGTACTTAGCAATTTTTCTTGATAGATAGCTGAGAGTACCTATGAGAAGAGTGAGGAGTTATATTCCTGTGTTATATAATGAAGTAGTCATGTCAGTAACAGGCTATCACTTCTTTAAACAGATTTATTTGAGCAATTCAGACAAAGGCTTATAAATCAATCTATATGGGCAATTTTCTTGTGCTGGATAACTCATTTTCATCTGCATTTATGTGGGTGTTTGGCTGATGAGCAGAACAGAACTCCACCTTAACATTAGTGTCTATCTGGAATTTAAGACTTTGCAAGTGCCCTCTTTAATTTCCTCTTTTCCCTGGAAATGGTGTGTCAGCATGTAAAGGCCACTGCAGGACGCCTACAAAGGGTTATGTTCAGCTGCTTCTGTTACAAGTATTCCTGGAAGAAGGTACTGGGGAAATGTGGATCTGAATAGGTCAAATTCCTAACCGGAGAATTTTGTGTGTGTGTTTTTCATTTAATAGAAAGGCTATACTTACAGTTATTCCATTTTTCTACAGATTTTCACATGCTTGCACTCATTGTAATAAGGCTGATATTTTAATATGCTGAGGAGAGACTGAGCACTATGTCTGCATATTTGTTCTGTAAGCATTTTAGATAATGGAATAACGAGTACAATTAAACTGCAAAATTGGTAATTGGTAATTCCAAGCACTCTTGAAGAGGACAGAATTTCAGATGATCATGGTAAACGTGAGTGATAGTGTAAAATCAATAAGATAAAAGTCAAGAAAAACAAATGGTGAGTATTGTAGTTAGTAAGGGAAGTTGTACGACACCAGGACAAAATGAGGAATAACTAGCTAATTAGGTCCCTATGCAGAAAAGTGGTTTTGTGGCTTATATATGTGGTTTATGACAACTTAAATATAGATTCAAAACATGTGCAATTGCAGAAGTGGTTCTGCTCATTCCAGAGTATATTGATGGATATGTTGTATTTAAGTTATGGGAAATTAGGGATACTGGAAGGAGTCCAGATGAACTCCTTTGTCTGAGGTTAAGAAACATGACAAAAGTTTGAAAAACTGTATTTGTTTAGTTGAAAAAAAGAGAAAACTGAGAGAAACAACATTAAGTGTCCTAGTTTTGCAAAGACTTTTTTGTAGTAAAAGTTTCTGCTGGGAAATCTTGATTTGCAACAATAATACATTGATTAGATTTTAGGAGAAACTTTATACATAGCTTTAGGAAAGAATATAGGATACTTTTTCCGGAGAGAATGATTCAGAATGGAGAATACAAACATCTGCCAGTGGTAGTTGGGAAACGATGCTCTAAGGGACTGGAAATTCTCCTGGGCATTCTACAGCAGTGTCTTTCTGTGGATTTTATTGCTTTGGAAAGTACAGGCTATGTGTTATGACTGAAAAAAAAAAAAATTTGTTGATCACTTCAAAGGAATTTTGTAGTGGCAATAGAAGAAACGTGCAGAAACAAGACCTATGCACATGCTACCAATGAGGTCCCAAGGAGTCAGTTACAGGGTACAGCATCTACAACTGTCATGAATGCTTCTCACAAACAGAGAAGTGCTGCTGTTATTCTCCTTTAAGTATCAAGTAGGCATTCCTATGCACCTGCAGATGAATGGCTTACTAAAGAAACATGAGTTTAAAAATATCCGTTTTGCAAGAAATCTGATTCTTTAAACGATACAAGTGATTGATCCTACATTGCTCGACACCATCCTCTATCATCAAGTAATAACCTGTCCTTACTTCAGAATTACCTACTGAGACATTTGCTTGCATAGATGATCATTATTTTAGAGTTATTCCAGCTTTTAACTAATAGGAGGATATTTCACTGGATTATATGTTGAGCTGGGAGACATGTGAATAAGAGGATGAATCAGAGAAAGCTTTCAGGGTAGCTGCTATTATTACTTTTCTGGAAATGTCCTGTTTTACTGTTGGGATAACAGAGAAAGAGCTAAACAGGAAATGTTTTCCCCACGGGTTTCATTAAACAAAATCAGGGACTGTGAGTTGTCATCTGCCTTGCCAATTCTAGGAGAAGATCTATAGCTCTTGTGTAGCAGGCAAAGAGTTTTTCTGGTGAGTCACTAACTAGCAAACTCTTCAAATGAAAATCAGCAGAAATACAGTCTGGGTGGGAAATGAGTTGAAAGCAGCCCTGTGGAGAAGGGCCTGGGGTTGATGGCTGATGAGAAGCTCAACATGACCCAGGAGCGTGTGCTCACAGCCCAGAAACCCGACGGTGTTCTGGTCTGCATCAAAAGCATCTTGACCAGCAGGTCAAGGAAAGGGTTTCTCCAAGTTTACTCTGTTCACATGAGACTCCACCTGGGGTCTCCAACATAAGAAGGATGTGTTCGTCTTGGACTAAGCCCAGAGGAAGCCATGAAGATGCTCAGAGGGCTGGAGCACCTCTGCTGCAAAAACAGGCTGAGAATTGGGCTTTTTCGGCCTGGAGAGGGGAAAACTCTGGGGAGACCTTGTAACAGCTCCCAGTTCCTTAAGGGGCTAAAAGTGAGCTGGAGAGAGACATTTTACAAGGGTATGGAGCAAAAAAGGCAAAGGATAATGGATTGAGTAATGTTAGATTTAGATTAAATATTAGGAAGAAATTCTTAACTGTGATGGTGGTGAGGCACTGGCACAGGTTTCCCAGAGAAGTTGTGGATGCCCCATCCCTGTAAGTGTTAAAGACCACATTGGGTGGGGCTCTGAGCAACCTTGTGTCCCTGCCCTTGGCAGGGGAGTTGGAACTAGGTGGTCTTTAAGGACCCTTCCAACCCAAACCATTCTATGATTCTGTGATAAATAAATGAATGTCCTGCTGTCAGCTTGATATTCTTGGATTTCAAAGTCTGGTAATATTTAGCAAGGTTATAATGCAAAACATGAACAACTCTTAAAGCTTTCTGCTGAGAAAAATGTTATTACAGGTTAAGCACGATTTAACAGAGCAAACTGACATTTTAAGAAGCACGCTGCTATGTCATACATTTTGATCACTTTGATGAAGTTTTTCAGGATTATCTGTTTCTGTTACAATCTAAAACTCTAGTATAAAGCATGAAAATGGCTAAACCCATTAGAATACAGCTAGAAATTTTTTTTTCCCCTGAAGGGATAAAACAGCCTAAGCAGAAACTTAGTCCCTCAGTGATCAGGACAGTACATCAGACTGAGTTTCCACAATAAATGAGAATGCTGTACTGTGTTATTGCTAGAGCTGGATCAATGAGCAATTAAAATAAATATATCCAATTAACTTGGCCCTTTCATCTACTCTCAAGCTGTTTGCAGATCAGCCTTTTCTCCCGTGTATTTGTCTTTGCAACTGAGTACAAAACACATTTCTGTATCTAGATCCTCTGCAAATTATGATCTCAATGTTTTTTCTGTTCAGTGACTGATTAACTTATAAATTCTGAAAGGAATACTGTAAAAACAACATAGATTTTTATAATTTAGTTGTTTAGATATTAAATAAATAACTTGAAATTCATATATTTTCAAATTTCAGGAATATGCTCTTAGCTATTTCTAAGAACACCTTTATAGCTTCCAGCAGTTTTATAAGCCAGAGGTCTCCATCCATTTTAGTAGTTCTAAATGAATTTTTCTTCTGTGAATTTGTCCATTATGTTTTGAATCCATGTAAACATTTAGGGCATTATATGCAATGTTGCATAGTTGTTGCATGTTTTTTCCAGTTTGTTCCATATTTCCTTCCTGATTGTTCTCAGCATTCGATTTTCTTCTTTGACTGATACTGATCACCAGATGAGATTTTTATAAATTTGTTTATTTTAACCCAAGCTCTCCTTCCTGAGTGCTAATTGCTCAAAACCCGTCATTCTCTACATAAAGTTTAGGATTATGTCTCCTTAGTGCATCACTTTACATGTGTTTACACGGTTCTTGTGGGACGTTTCATCCTTCCCTCACTCACGAGGGTTTAGTCTCAAGCTAGTTGACAGCTATTTGAGCATTTGCTATGCCACATACTCTGTGACATGCTGGCTTTTCTGTCTTTGTTGTTAGATTCAATTATTGCTATTAATCCAGGTTCCATTGGTGGATATATTCATGGGGATTTCACTGGGGGAGATGGGTGCCCCACACATGCCGTGTTAAATTCCCTTTCCACATGGTTTCTAACCTGTTGGTTTGATTTAGTAGTTGATAGTATTCATTTTCTTCCTAGCAGCATGACCAGAGATGCAGTCATTTTGTTCAGGAAGATAATAATTTTGTTACAAGTTAAATAATAAATCTTAAAATAAACTGGCATTCTGAGGTTCTTCTCATGATTCTTGCAGTTTTGCCACTAGACCTTGGGAGATTGTGCTTTCTGAAAAATTTAGTCACTCTATGGAGAGAATTTGTCAGTGGTTTAAAAATTGGATATGTGAGATTTATGGTTCTGAAAACCTAATGATTTCTTTTCTCAATGCTTTGTCAAAATCTGCTGGCTTTATGCTGCCCATAAGCCAGTCTAAGCCTTGGCGTCTGTGAGGAAATGTGTTTTTTATGATTAACAAGTTGTTGTTTTCATTGTATATTTCTTACACTGAATTTTGTCAGAACAATTTTGATTTAGCACATTTATTAGTTCGTATCTCCTCATGGCATTGATGCCACTGTGATAGCTTCCTGTTCCTGGTTGCAATAAAATTAAAAAAAAAAATACCTAAAGAGCAATGTATATATTTGCATAGATTGCTGGAAAGAGTGTCAGATAAATTATTGCTGTGTTTTTATGTTCTGCGAATGTCTTGAATTGCAACCTTCCACTAGATGATAAATTCCCTAGGTCAGGTATGACTGAATGAGTTTTTTACCTTGATAAGTCAAAATAAAGACATGTGAGCTGTTGTTTGGAAAATTCACGAGGTGAAAGGAATATGAAAGTTGGTTGCTTTAGGAAATGCATTGAAGGTGGGAGAGTGTGTATGCTTTCAAAGCCTTGGACTGTTCTCACTTGTTTAGATTGCATCTGTGATGTGATGAGAATGCAGATTCATTTCACAGTAAGAAGAAACCGAGAAAACTCTTTCTTATAACAGCAATTCAGTTACTTCAAGGGGTGTCTGTGTCCCGTTTTCCATGTATTTAATGAAAGTTATGTTAACACTACCGCTCACTGAATCTTGCAGTTAATAAATTCTGTATCCCTGCAGAATTATAAAATCATTTAGGTTGGAAAGAACCTCTAGAATCATTAAGTCCAACCACTAACCCAGCATTGCCAAGTCCATCGCTAAATCATGCCACACAGATAAATCTTTTAAATACCTCCAGGACTCAATCCCTTCCCTGGGCAGCCTGTGCTGTCCTAGGCAACCCTTTTGGCGTAGAATTTTTTTCCTAAGATCCAATCTAGTACAACTAATATCCCCTGGTACAACTTGAGGCCATTTCTCCTTGCCCTGTTGCTTGTTACCTGGGAGAAGAGACCAACCAACGGGGTGAAGACACTGACCCCTCCCTGGCCACACCCTCCTTTCAGGTTGGGTAGTAGAGAGCAGTAAGTTGCAGGCAGCAGTGAGGTCCCTTCAACTCTGCTTTTCTGCAGATTAAACACCCCCGACTCTCTCTGCTGCTCCTCATAAAAGTGCCTTGCTGTGACTTAAGGGAAGTTTTTCAGGTGCCTGATGCTCTTTGAAAGTCAGCAGAAACAGTTGTCGTTTTGTGCTCCATGTGATCCCAGACCAAAAAAACTTTGGGTGCTGTGCTTGTTTCTGGGCTTTGGAAGTAGCACAGTGTCATTCTCCAGTGACACATGAAAACAAATTAATTTGGGCTTTGAGGGTCATTTCTTCTTTTGAGCATTGGTGCCCTATATTGTGATTTATCTGCCAAGACACTGATACATAAGCACATGAGCCTGCTTCTTTCTGAGCTGGTAGGATAGCATGGCAGTTGTTATTACCACAATTAAATAAAGCTACAGAAAGGGAATAAAGCATGTTACTAGTGGTTGGGCAGTATTTTATTTATTATTTTATTTTTCTTTTACTTTTGCTGTAGACAGTATTTGGGGCTGCTAAAAATGGCTGTTAATATTGTCCCCAAAGAAAGTGCTTTACAATTTATGTTTTAAATACTTTACAAAAAAATTGTTCCTCACATACATTCTACTCTATCTTCAAATGTCAGTGAAAAAGTTTTAACAAACCTAGTTAATATCTGCATTCTTGTATCATATTCTGATCAGGCTTTCTGTTGGGCAGATTTTTCTCGCCACTTTTCAGTGCATCTGAAAAATGTGTTGCACAATTTTTTGTCCTTCCCTGTCTCCAGTTGCTTTCAGGCCACAGGCTTATTTAGTAATTAAACAATGTCACAACATCCACTTTTTAATAAGGGTATGAAAAACCTGGCAGTGATTTCCTGAGTCCTTATTAACAAAGCAGACCGGAGAAATACAGAGCGTTTGAACACATAAGGACACATAAGGGCTATAAGGACTATATAACAAAGGTCTCCTGGAAGACCCCTCCTGAATAAGATGCAGCTCAAAATTCAGCAAGAGCTTTCTGTCAGTGCAGCCAGATGACCTTCTACTAGCAGAGAACAAAGTGAGTCCTCACAGAAGGCACATGACCCATTGGTATGGATTCATAAGCAGGAGGAGTGAGAAAGTCAGTGTGGGGGGAAAGCTGTTGACTCCCCAGTCTCACCTTTCTGTGCAGTGAACACCTTTGCCTTATCAAAGGATTACTGGATGAACTCTGATGCACTAGGCACTGATGTGACAGTGCAGTTTACTTAAGGCTTTCTTCCATATATGTGGGAATGTTGGAAGCTCAAGACAGACTTCTGCATGGTGAGATGCTGCAGGAGGATATGTCTCAGCAAGGGCATGTACCATACACCGTAATCAAAATCAGACACCTAATGTCAGTTCTCTCAGTTATTTCATGCTGTCCCTGCTGTGACACTCCTTCCCTTTCAAGTGTCTGTGTAATCTTAAGAACTGGTGCTTATTACTATTTCTCAAGCCAAAGGTTTCCTTTGAAAAATCTTTTTCTTGAAGAGTTGTGAAAATTAATGCAATGTTCAAGTCTTTCTCCTACAATGAGCTCCTTGCCAATGACCTCTTCTGCCTGTTCTGCAGAAAGGTTTGTGTCCTTCATCAGCCTTGCACTGACTCTGTGACACGTGTCCCAGCTGTATCCCATGCCCACTGCGTACAGGGATTCAGCTGAATACTGAGTGTCTGGAGCCTTTAACAATGAACTCAGGAAAAAGAGCAGCAAAGATTTGAGAGGCGTTTCAGGAGACATCTAAAGGGCAGCTTGAGGAGCTGTGATTCATGAGAACAAGCCTCATATGGGTGTGAGATAAACAGCAGTTTTAGGCACACAGCAGATACTGTCCTGCTGTATTTACTCATGGCATATTACTCAGGTATTAGATGCTTCTGTTGCATTTCAGATAATGATTGTTCCTAATTAAACAGCAGAGACCAGGCGAGACTTTGAGCTGGGTAGGTGTTAGTGTTTCTGTAGGACTCCCTCTTGTTGCCTATTGAAGAAGCTCCATGTTTGAGTGAGAGTTGAGGCTGTACCTATCAGGAGAGACTTTGTGTCTGGTTTTGAAAGTACAGCTACATTCATTCATGCATGCATTCGTTCATTCCAACTTGCAAAACTGTCATGGAAATTTATCAGCTTAGCCACAAAGAGTAATCTTCCAGCTTTAGCAGAATGGAAATACTAATGGCATTTTACTCATCCGTCAAAAATAATTACTCGTCCCAGATGAGTGGGAAAGTAAAATTTGCAAGACTCAATTAAATACCTGCATTGAGGAGAGTTTATATGATGTTCTTGTTGTACAGCACTTTGATTCTTACTTGAGCTGTATAAATTAACCACTTCAATGCTTTCTAAGAAACCTCCTACGGGTCAGAACTCAGATTCCTTGACACCTTTTATGTTGTTAAGAGTGGCTTACACTGAGAAGCAGGTAATGGAAAATGTCTACAGCAGGTAATAGGAAATGTCAACAGTAGCAAAATAATTGCCACCAGATGCACTTGAGGCAAATACATAATCCTAAATGATACATAATAATAGATGAAATGCCACAATATGAATAGGAGTAGTATTTTCTATGATATTTTAGTGCTAACTTGGTCAACTAGGAGCAACACATGGAACTGAGACTCACTGAAGCAAAGCCCAGCAATGAGGACTGGTGATCCACTGCTTGTGAAGAGATCACCAATCTCTTGTTGTTTGTGAAGAGATTCATTTCATGGAGAAACTGGTCTTCTCACATCTTGGTACTGTGCCTCCAGTGTGCATGCCCTGGTCATCCCTGCTATCTGCCACAGGCCAGCCTTGGGGAAGATGGTGAGATTCTCTTTGCTTTTGCTCTCCTTTGGGAGAGTTGAAGAGGAGGTACTGTGCTGTCCTGAGCACTACAGCGAGGAGCTGTAGATGGATTATAGAGCAACCTCTAACAGTGTGATCTTATCATCATCAGGGTTGTGATGAGACAAGTTCCTGGATTACAAAAAGGCAATTTTTCTGAGAAATAAAGCACAGATTTATCCACATGCCATGGGTCTTCCTGTGAATTAGATAGTGATGTTCCTGAGCAACAGAGGACAGAGGTGGTCACCACCTGTGGGGACATCGCATCAGATACATTTGTGCCTGCCTTAGAGAGAAAAATTCCTTGAGCTGTTTCCAAGGACCTTCCAGATACCTTAGCAGCTAAAAGATTTCTTCTATGTAGCTGGTTTCCACTGATGCAAAGGCAAATATTCTCCAGATAGGTAGTTCAGGGTTTAATTTCTGGCAAAGAGGAGATTAATTCAGGATTTGTGTCATAAAGTCCTGGATGCAGGATGAATTGAATAGCTCCATTTGTTCAGACATAAATCACAAAACACCTGCAGCCAGGGTGACTGTTCCTTAAATGTCATGGGGATATGGGTCATTGTGGAAATATTGCAGGTTTGAGTCACACACTTAAATAGAAACATGAAAATTGGAAATCAGAGAGGGCTGTCAACTCATCAAGCTCATCACCTCACTAGTATTGAACATGCCCTAGGACCCATCCAGAGCAGTGTCTGGTGGTTTGGCTGATACTCTCCCATCAAATCAACTCAGTGCAAATCTTGAAAGGTACCAACTAAATATAACTGTGAAAGGCTCTGATGTCACAGATGCATTCAAAAATGCATTTTTTTTAAGTATGCCTGGCTAGGGCTTTGGATAGAATATTTCTGAATAGTGTAAGAAAATAAAATTATTATAACAAAAAAGATCATGACAGGAAGATTTCAGTGTGTTCTGAATGTTTTTATAGTCGATACTGAGATGGTATGAAAAAAACAGGGCAAACAATAAAATATTTGCTTCTTAAAAATCAAAAAAGCTTCCATCTGTATTAAAAACCGTAGACTACCCACCAGTTAATTAAGCCTACAATGACATAATGACCATTCAGCAGCATTAAGCACTCTGAATTAGGTAACAAATTTGCTCAGCTTCTAGTCAACTAGTCAATAAATCAAAGCCACACAAAATCATTACTCATTTTTCTGCATGTCTTTTCTTCTCTGCAATTTCTTCTTTCTTTCCAATAATTATGCACATTAAGGGCTTTTCCAGAGTGCCTATTGGAAGAGCATCAATGAGATGGACAAAGGGCGGGAACAAGGGCCAGACTTCTGAGGAGCAGTCTGCTCAGGTCACCGTCCTACAAAAAGGGGCTTACAGCTCAAATGCCTCTCCTTTGTACAGGTAGATAGGTACTCCTGCAGGCTGGGAAACTGCTAGTTAAATCTGTTGTGAGTAAATTAGTCCTTGAGCTCAATTTCACCATTTTTAGAGATGGTTGGTCAATGCACTTAGTTTCTCTGGTCCTTGTTTTCCACCCTTCAAAGAGTAAATATCAGTTCCTTCCGTCTTGGGGAGAATAATATGTTGCAAATGGTAAGACAGTCAAATAATTGCCTTACATTATAGGACTTACTAGATCATGACCTGTGTGTTACAATCAACCCGAAGGCCTCCCCACAGGGACCCACAGCTCATCTGTCATTTTCTTCATGGAATGCTGGTTGTTCATTGCAGCTCTCATGAGCAGGTACAGGGTGAAGACTCCTTGAGAGTGCATCCCATTGAGCTTATCTTACAGTTGCATGGTTTTCTTAAAGTCTAGGAACTATCTTGTGTTGTTGTATAATGCAAACTTCTTTTGTTTGAACATGTCAGGGTCATCCCACCAGTGAGCAGTGAAGTTTTATCATGGAAAGATACTTACTGGGAGGCAAGCTGTGACCTGGAGAATTGTCCTTGCTGCCATTGGTTTTTCATTGTTCTTAAATCAGACATTTATTCCAAAGCCTTTCCTTGAGCAGATGTCACTGGAGATTGTATGTCAATACGTGAAATGTGGAGTGACAATGTACAAGAACTTTCTCAGAAAAAAAATCCTTAAAAATTTCCAGATAGTTCTGTTGAAACTCCAGAATAAACTTCTACCACTTCTGCCAAAAAAGAAATACAAAGAGATCAGTTTTAAAGGTTACATCTAAAGAATTAAAGCAATAAAGAAAAATGGACAGGATAAAGATGCAGGTAGGGACCAAGTTAGTGGGAAAAGGAAGGATGAAAGAGCTGTAAAAAAAGATAGAAAATTATCTGTCTGTAGCAGGCAGAAAAATAACATGAAATGTAGAAATATTTAGAGATAAACTCTTTATGAATATTGATCCATATTATTCATGCTTTCTGAAAATGGGCTGGGGAAAAAAGAAGAGCCATGTCCTTGTGAAATTCACTGTTCAAAAGGGGAAATATACAATGGAAGAAAAGTGCTTGTTGTATATATAGTTGTGTTTCCTGCATTCTATTATGGGAAACGAGTCCCTGCTTATTTCTCCCACTTAAAATTACCAGTTTATAACCATAGTGTTTTATGGATTAGAGAAACAAGATATTTTGTGAAAAAATCCAAATGCAAAATCGGGTACCTGTAGAAACAAAGATTCCACAAGTCCTATACACTCTGTATAACATTCCTTGCAAATTAGACAAAATGTAGCCATTCCAGATTGCCAGTTTATCAGGTCAGATGAAAAGTACATCACTCACCCAAGCTCCATCCAGTGCCAGCTGGATTTGAGTCTCTGCCAAATCTCTTTAGACAGTAATGGTATGTGAGCAAAACCCCAGCTGATCAGGTTTGCAGCACAAACCCAAAATGAAATTTGTCACTCTTTTAAATTCCCACATACACTCGTGGAAAATTGCTGGAAAATGAAATAAAGAAATGGCAGAAGCAGTTTAGTTTCCTGTCAGCTACAAGGTGCAGACAGCCTTACACAAATACAATACACAAGAAATCTCTTGTCAGCGTGTCCTGGTTTCAGCTGGGATGGAGTTCTTGTTTGTTTTTTTTTTTCTCAGTAGCTGGTACAGGGCTGTGTTTTGGATTCAGCATGGGAATAATGTTAGTAAGACACTGATATTTTGGGTTGCCAAGTAGTACTTACCCTAAGCCAAGGACTTTTCTGTGACTCGTGCTCTGCCAGAGAGGAAGTGTACAAAAAGCTGGGAGGGAGCATGGCCAGGATGGCTGACCCCACTGGCCAGAGGGATTCAGTTACCCTTGATAGACACTTTTTTTTTTCTTATTCTTCTTCCAATCCCACCAGGTTTGGGGGAAAAGTGAACAAGTGGCTGCAAGGTTCTTAGTGCCAGCTGGAGTTAAACCATAACATGATATAATCTGGATGTGCTTGCTGGAATCAAAGAGAAGGGCCATGGCTGAAGTTCTGTTCCTGGGTCTCAGTAGTCTCATCACAGCAATGGCTTTCTCTGCTGTGTTTCCTACCATTTGTTTCTCAGGCAGATTGAGTTCAAACTGCTCATACACATATGAAAACAGTGGGAACCTGCCAGACTCCAGGCCTGTCAGACACATGCTTGCCATTGCAGTGGTGGAGCTTCAAGTTTCTCATGGCACACAGTAGCTGGTGTGTCTAAGTTTGTTTAAATGTGGGCCCAGCCCATTGTGGCAGCGGCTTTTTCTGGACCTTAGGGTAGAGTCCAAATTTTGTTTATAGATTAGGAAAAAAAAAAAGGAAAAAGGAAGAAATCAGGGAGTTCTTTTTATGCTTATATAGGATTAGGTGGTCCTGCTCACTTTCAAAGTGGGTTCAAGAGTCATACCTTGAGACACACTTTATATTTATACACTTATGTGTGTGAGACTGTGCACATGATGAGTTATTTGGAATAGCTGCTCTGGAAGCACTGTTTCTGGAGTAATTTCTGTTTTTAAAATCCCTTGTTACTTGCTAGATTTCATTCTGCCATACCTAAACCTACGTTTCCACCAGCCTCCTTCTAGAAGCCAGGTACAATTGGAGAGGGGGCAAAGGATGTAGAATCCAATGGATTAACATTTCAGATACTCAGTTTTAGTATTAAGCTGGTCTCCAGGTGCTGTCTCAGATCTCAGACACTGGAAAGAATGTGGAGAGCAGAAAGTGTAAGATAGTGTTTTCACATCGGAGGCGTTCTCCCGAGAAGTGCTGAGTATTTTATTATTTAATTCCAGAGGATATGTTGAGAGTTAAAGATGCAAAGTGTCTCAGATGATCAGGCCCTTAATAAGAAGTAGCAACCTCAATGTGACACAAACTGGAACAGTGTGTGGGGTCACACCTCTCATATGGTGGAGAATGACTTACATAAGGAAACCCCTGTGATTACAAACAGGTGTCGCATCACTTTTTCTATTAAAGTGATCAAATGGATTGAAATCCCCGAAGATGAAGTTATTGAGGTTTGTGCTTGGGGCTGCATAGCCCAATTGTCTGCAATCTCAGGGGAGATGGAGCTTTGCATAGGAAATGAACCTTGGCCATCTGAATTTTCTTTAATAATTGCCTCAAAGTCTATTATGTGTGCACCACATCAAATAATTACAGGTCTTTTTTTTTTTTTTTTTTTTTTTTTTTAACCTGTTACCTAGGACTGTTTTGCTTGGAAAAATAAAGCTTAATTATTTAGTCCTTTAACTGTTTCTTCCTCTGCCTTTATTGATTCAGGGACTTATTTCTGGTCAGAATGAAACCTCATGAAGTAGTAGTAGTTGTAAAAATATAGTTATATTTGAATTGGATGAACAAGGTAAAAGAGCACTGAAGTCAGATTGTTTCCTGCACTGTGGATTAGTGGAATAAACCAATATTTCTTGTTCACAAGTTTTAGAAACTTCTTTTGAGCTGTTTTCAGGTTCATCTTCCATTTTGCGTAGGCCAAGGCTGTTTATTGAAGATAAAGTGTTTTATTTCACAGTGATGAATTGTCAGGCAGCGAGTTATTCCTGTGAACCCAATAAAATTTTGTAATCCCAGGGAACCCCCTTTTACATCCTCAGGCTGCTGCTCCAGACTTCTCAGTGAATAGGCTTCCATCTACTTCCTTGTAAATGAAGGTCCAGGTCATGTGGTTAATTATCTTATTATTTTTCAAAACTTATGTAACCCAGGAACAGTTTTAAAGGTAGGAGTTGCCCTTCCCCCTGCAATATGTCAGTGCCCTTGTCTGACCACACCAGGTTGTTTGGGAGCCCAGTTTAAAAGCAAATATCTACCCTTGAAAGCAATCCCAGGCAACAGCTCCCATTAAGCAGTGGGTGGTAAATGAGGCTCTGATTCACAGCACTGCTGGGTGCTATTGCTCTGATACCAAAGGGTGGGAAATAGCAGATAAGCACAGGATTTTCCCTTGCAATCAAACCCTTTCCGACTGACTCTAATGGATATGTGCAGGTGCAGTGAAGCACGTGAATGCTTGAAGAGAGTTTTCAACTTCTGTTTCTTTTCCAGGCTGTTTTTTTTTGGTCACAGTGTGTGGATGTGGTACAGTAAAAACCACCACCACCACATTAAGCAGTCAGAGTGATTGCATTGCATTTAAAGTAGCAGCACTCACCTTTTGGCATCAGGTAACATCCTAACTATCCATGAATGCCCAATCACAATTCCCTTGTAATTAAACCGTTCCACTTCAGCCATGAATATGGTTAAATGATGGTATTTTGCAGCACTGCAGCCATCGGACTGCAGTCCTTCTGCAGGTGTGCTGCAGAAAGCCATGGAAATGCAGCTGCCACAAAAGCATCTGAGAGCAGGCCCCAAATTACTCTGGCTGCATAGCAATCAGCCTGAATTGCTGTTGGTTTGATCGAAAGGACAAATGGGTTGACAATAATACACGGCTGCACTGACAGACAACCGCTTGCGACAGCTGTATAAGCTGAATAGAGAAAGGTAGGACAGGACTCCAGTGCACAGCCTAACAGTTAGATTGCCAGTTTCTGTTTTATTTCTCCACTAACTGCTATTATACTTGACATTTATTCATGTTCAACACTATAATTTTAAATTGTATTATTGAAATAAAGAATGGTATGTGAAAGCTGCAAATGATAGCTCATTTAGTGCTTTCCTTGTGGCTTTGGCTCATCATGTTTTTTGACTTACAAAAGACTTGGCAGTTGCACAACTTGGCACAGTGAGGGGGGGAAAAAAAAGTACAACCAACACATTTTTGGACCAGATTTTTAGATTAGTTGAATTTTCTTTGCAGGAGATGTGTGTGGTCTGGTAGGGCAGATTCTCAGATTGGTCATTTCTGTGGTCATAAGTCTTTGTGCATCCAAGCAGAATGCTTGAATGCTGTGAAAGTTTTCTGGTATTCCCTGGTTTTAGCAAAAATTTGCATAAGGTTCAGTTCTTAGAGATCAGACTGTTTCAAAAGGTAATACGAAAGAGTAACCCAAGAATTTGGAAGGAAAGGAAGCTGAGCTGAGGCACAGAAGTTCCAGCAAGCGAGTCACCTAAAAGACAAGAAGAAAAGGTACTATAAACATACGAGGAACATATGAAAGGCAAAAGAAAACTAAACCAATTACTTAATGTGGAAAGGAAACAAAATAAATGGCTGAAAAAATCTGAAATTTTTATTGTTCTTTATTTCAATCTTGTAGAAGAAATTTGTGACCCTTTAATTAAAGCAATTAAATTTAACAAGGAGACAGATGACTAAGTGAAAATGGGAGAAGAAAACACTTCAAAATATGTAAATATGTCAAACACGTTTAGTTTAGGAGAGTCTAACTAAAATTACCTGTTGGAATGAACAATACTCGGGGAACAAACTACAAAGAGGGAAGAAGAAGCCTAAGAGAAGCCTAACCTGCCTCCAGTAGCCCAAAGGAGGATGGATCTATTAATTAATAACCCTGTGGAGCAAAATAAATAGATAAAAGTAGACCCTGTGGATTTGTCAAGTCTAAATAGTGTCATCCCTGTAAAAGGATAAGATCTGCCAAGTGGATAAAATTGGTAGATGTGACATATCTTGAATTTAGTAAGGGTTTCGACATCATTCCAAATGACTTTTCCCAAGCAATGTAGAGGAAAATGCATTAGGGTACAATCATCTTGAAGTCAGCAAGGAGCTGCCTGAAAAGCAATAGAGTAGCCTCTTCATGGTTTGCTGTTGAGCTGGGAGAATATTTCACTGGAATGTACCCAGGCTGGGCCTTGTTGTTGTCAATATTTTCAGTGATTCAGATGGTGGGAAAAAATCTACCCTTCTAACATTTCCTTTTGATGCCAGCCTGGGATGGGTTACAGACACTGCAAAGTACAGGATTAGAATACAGAGTGACACAGATATGCTTGCCAAATAGCCTAAAATCATTAAAATAAAGTTAAATAAACAAAAATACTGACTGCTTGGCTGAAGGAAATTAATTGCAGAGATATAGAGTGGGCAATATTTCACTGGGCAGCACGGAGGGAACTGGCGTTAGATCATAAATTAGATAGACATTGTTAATGCTGCTGTAAAGATGTAAGGAATTTCATGAAGGAAGTTTTAATAAGGGTAGCCTGAACAGGATGTGGGGGATAGTTATTCTGCTATAAATATCTTTTTGTGCTTTGATTCACACTTTCAGAATTATAAGCACAAATCGAAGAGAATCCAGGGGAAAGCAAGAATGACAAAATTTAAAAACTAAACTAAGCCTGTTTGAAGGCTGAGTTTGTTTGATTTAAAATGAGAGGATTTCAAGGCATTTTCGGTGCAAAAACGCTTCTTAGAAAATGGAGAGCAGTGATTCAGAAAGAGAATGAGAGTGAACAGGCTTTATTTTCAGTAAGAAAGATTCAAGTGTATTAGCAGGAAGAAAAAATTATGATTCTAAGAATAATTAAGCATTGGGACAAGTTTGAATTGGTTGATAGCAGAAATAGAAAATGTGACCTTGTCTGATTAAGGATATTGTGATCAAATTGGTGATGCTCCTTAATGCCAGTGAAGAAACTTAGTAATTATTTTCACTATCCATCAGTCAGGAATTATCACAGTCATTGAGGCTCTGATGTAAGGACAAGCCATTGACCAAAGCAGTTTCCATTTTCTATGACTCATGCTTTGCCCATTCTCAAATCTGATGCTCAGTGATTTTTTAATGACTGGTAACTAAACAAAATCAAAACACAATGCAGCTATACATGTTATAGTGCATGGAATATTTGTATATACTACTCATGCATAATAAAAGATATTACACCCAACATGACACTTGACTTGAAATAACTTACCAAGGGCAGTTTGCATGCACGTTTGCAGATGACGCTTAGCTCTGTTCTGTGCCATTTTCCCGTGAGCCTTAGAGTGGATGTGTGTGAGTAGAAAGGTCAGCACTTGCAGTCCTGGCCTGCTGAGATGTGTAGAGGTCACAGACAATAGTTCAGTGAAGATGAAGATCTAACCTTCACTGCCACACAGGGACAGAAGCCTTTTCATTCCTCCCCCCCCCCCATATACAAGGGAGGTATGAGACTTAATGTAAAGAACATTGCAATATCTTTATGCTCTTAGTAGACAATGTATTATTAATAATTATCAGAGAAAACCATAATTTGCATCTTCCAGATGTTTTACAAAGAGAGCTTCTCTGGGAAAGGTGCATCACTAGTTCCTGGTGAGTTTAGTGTACACTGAAACATTATTGAAAGTTGTCCTGATCCAAAATTGGTTTGAATCCAAAAGTTTTTATTTGATCAGTAAATGAAAAAAAGCAAAAATCAGTTTTGTCATTCTTTTGATCCTAGACTCAGGCTACAATATTGATTACACTTTTTCAAAGTGATTGGGTTTGTGACATTTTAAAGAAAGAAAACTTATTCTATTTGCACACCGTCTCTTCCTTAACATTCATGTTTATGAGAAAACAAATGCGTAATGCAGCATAAACCTTTGCATGGTAGAAATTCTGCTTGAAATTGAAATGCATTACATTTCAGAAATGGTATGCTGTTCTGAAAAGTTGAATATGAGCTGAAAATACGGAAATAAATTAGGCCTTTTAGTTCTCTCACTAGTAAACTTTAAAAAATAAAATTTAATACCCTTGAAGGACACACAATTCAGAGCACTAGAAGCAGAAAGCCTCTGTGGATTTGGGTCATGCACTCAATCATTTCTTCTAAACTTAAGCGTAGATATGAAAAACACCCTCAGTTCTTTATACATTGAAGCCTAAATCTAAACTCCATACTTTTGTCACAACTTGATATTGAGATATAAATCACTAAACAGAAATATCTATAAAGCCTCATTATGGAAGGGACTTCTGTTAGTATCATTGATTGAGTTGCTGATTTACTGCATCCTGATCATTGATCATGAAGTTCTCAGTCAGATAAATATATTCCACATGCAGCAAGAGAAGCTGGGATATCTGAAATCAAATATACTGAAACTCGGGTAGTTGTGCCTTTCCCAAATGTAGTTTGAGCTTGATGCATCATGAAATTGTAGCATGCATTTGTGATCATAAGCCCAGATAAGGAAATTACTCACATTTGAAGATGTGCTTCTGTCTCACTGAAATTCACCGTGTTTAAACTCATGCTTAATGCTATGTAATTTATGCTTTAATTTGCATGGTTTAATAGTAAGTTTTAGTATATAATGGAAAGATGCTTTCTTGTGTGCAGTGCACACAGTAAAGCTTTTGTGTTTCTATGTCTATGTTCTTCTTCTTCTTCTTCTTCTTCTTCTTCTCCTTCTCTTCTTCTTCTTCTTCTTCTTCTTCTTCTTCTTCTTCTTCTTCTTCTTCTTCTTCTTGTTCTTCTTGTTCTTGTTCTTGTTCTTGTTCTTCTTGTTCTTCTTGTTCTTGTTCTTCTTGTTCTTCTTGTTCTTGTTCTTGTTCTTCTTCTCCTTCTTCTTCTTCTTCTTGTTCTTCTTGTTCTTGTTCTTGTTCTTGTTCTTGTTCTTCTTCTTGTTCTTCTTCTTCTTCTTCTTCTCCTTCTTCTTCTTCTTCTTCTTCTTCATGATATTGATGATGATTATTAGTAGTATTATTTTTAAGCTTTGGAGCCTGACAGATATTTTAACACATCCTTTACCCCTTAGCACTGATGTGGTCTGAAGTGTCCAAAACGGACTGAATTACAGAGGTTGCAATCTCCTTTAGTAGAATAAGTAATAAAGAATGTTATTTCACAGCTTTGTCACAGAAGGAAGTTGATTCCTCTTTTATTGTATTTTCTTCAAGGGCATTCTCAGATTAAAGGAGGATTTTATAAGGCTCTTCTGTGCTATTGATCAAAATAAATGCAGACACTGGCATTTTTTCCCCATCTGCAACTAGTAAGAAAAGCACAGATCATATTGGAAGCACTTTTGCCACAGTGATGTATTTATTTCTACTCAGGTTTGACTCTTGTACCTCTTATATTTCAGTAGAGAAAAAAACTGGAGAAAGCTTAAGAAAAGGTAAATGAGGAAAAGTGTTTTCTTGATTCAGACTTGGAAGTCCTTATTTTCAACATGAAATTCCTATTGTGTTCTGAGCAAGATAAGAACCTTGTGCCTCCTCTAAAATAGGAAGGAGTTTCTTTATTACTGTTTGCAATCTCTTTTGTCACTTGAGGTTTGCCACTCATTGTGGAGAGCATTCTTAGACCACATTTTTATGACACTTAATGGGCAAAGTACAGAAGTGGTTGCAGAACTAATATGAGCACATAGATGTGGTTTTTGATGTTTCTACTGTAAGCACAATAAAAAATCAAAAGTAGTTAAAACACAGATTATAGCAGATACTTAACTTGGAGAACCATACTTCATGCCTCATATCTAGATGAGGCAATATTTTTCATAAAAATTTCAATGCAGTCTTATTCTATCAAGAGTAAAAAATTCCTTCTGAAAGCAGAAAACAACTGGGAAAACCACAACAAACCACAGCAGGTTCCACTTCAGAGGAGCAGGCATTAAGAAAGGCTTCTGAAATTCATACAGCAGGAACTTATGTGGGTAAAATGTGATCAAAACACTGTGTGATAGGCTCATCTTCATGCACTGCACACCTATCAGTTCAGTTAGCCTCTCTCTGTCTGATGAAATAATTATGTTGAAAGCATGATGATGTGCTGTTTTAAGCCTGCCATTGCTGATGGCTTATTAATTTGTCTACTTTGACTTAAAAAGGTGCAAAGAATGTGCAGCAGGAATGCACAGACCTCTAGTCCCTCAGGCAAAAAGTCTGACCTACCAGGTTTTCTCTAAAAGAAAGAACAAGTGTGTCTTGGAACCACAGACTGAACCCTTGCTTTCTCCCTGTGCAGACAGCTCATTTGAAGCCTTTTTTTTTCCATGTGTGCCAGAGGAGCCTGGGCTATCCCTGGGCAGCTGCTCAGAGGAGAATATGACCCCTCTAGCTCCACACCTAGTCTTTTAGTAGATTTGCTAAATATGAGACTTTTTAACATGTCTATCTTCACCCAGGCAGCTCTTTTTGCTTACATTATAACACTGGCCCTTTCTGTTATACTTTTTTTCCCTTAAAACTATAATCCATTTTCAAAGTTTCATGAGAGCACTCTGAGCGTAATTACTACATCTATTCCAAGAATTGCGGTGAGACAAGTTCACCCTTGTACCTTCTGTTAAGATGTTTGTAACCCATGTTGCGTTTGTGGTCAACATATTTTGCACTTTGTAACTTCCAAAGCCCTGAAGATACCTGATCATCTTTAAAAACAACAACAGAAGGAGGAAGTCGCCCTTATTTGAGGATTTTAATTATATTCCAACTCTATTATAATGCACATTGTTTTTAATATCTTTGAATGCATTGAGTGATGCTAAGCATCTGTCTCTATGGGGGGAGATTAAGATAAACTTTACAGCATTTCTGGCAGTTACCTGTTAAAGAGAAGCAATGAGTCTTAAATTCAGATTGAGACACTGGAAGGTCTTTTCTTCCTTTCTTCTTCCTCTGGAAATGAACATGTCCCTTGTGCCACAGGGCCCAAGTGGGAACTGCACTGAGAAAGTCTGACTTTAGTGAAGGGGATGTTTAAGAAACAAAACCTTCAGCCCCAGTTCGGTGTAAATGCTCTGAGTGAGCTCATCAAAGAAGCTGGCAGCTACATAAAGGCATCTCAGACTGTACAACACTTCATTTTTTCCTCTATGGTTCATAGATGTCAGATCTTGTTTCTTTGATGATTTTCTTTTAGTTCTCTTCATCTCTGGTAGTAACAGCTGAGAAGGATGAAATCTGCAATTTTTTCTTGGTTAGACAAGATGCTTAGGCAGTGGTAGTTTAATTAGAAATAGAAAAGAAAATAACACAGTTGTGCTTTGGGTTGCATTCTTATAGAGCATTAAAGTAAATGCCCAGTAAATAACATGTCTTTATGTTAAATGAAGATGTTTCCAGAACCGGAAAATCTTGGCTACCAGAACCATTAGCCTATGGGAATACTATCTTAATAAAGCAGCCAAGGTCACTGTTTACATATCTATATTCCCTAAATTGCCTTCAACTAAAAGCCTTTTTTTTCCAAGTTTTTGTAACAAAGATCCCACCAAGACTGGTTCTGTACAAGCTTAGAGCAGACAGATGGTCCCTGCCCTGAAGAGATGGACTCTGAGACCTCACATTTCTCTTGGTGACTTTCTATGTTTTCTCTGATAAGGACATAAGCACTGTCAGGCCAGGAGACCTTGTTACAAATACTCCTTCCCCCAACTTCTTCCATATGTATGCAATATTCCACAGAGATTGTGACTTTTGAAATTTTTTTCCTGTTCTTTCCCAGCTCAGAGCTACATTATAAATTCTTTAGGACTCTGAATGGGTCTGAGTCAACATAATCTTTCTGCATCCTCTGTCAATTGTCTAGTGTATTATTCCTTATCTACAAGCAAACTGGCTTTTTGGATTGAGGTAGAAACATTCAATACATAATCCACTATTCAAAATTATTCTTTGATGTTGAGTAAATTGTAAGATCTGCAATTGTACTGCTTCATATTAATAAAACACAGATATATTATTAGCATACTTGCTATCTTTTATTAATAAATTAAGTCTTATTTTTGTCTTCAAATAGACTACTAGATCATGTAGTCTGGAAACATATAAAGGAAGAAACTTGCATTTTGTTGTGGAGAAGAAATTCCCTTGCCTTCCCTTTCCCATCCTTTTTACTTGAATGTGGCATAAAATTTTATGCTTTTTCAAAACTAGCCACAGCATTTTTATTCCACTCTTCTGGTTGTGTTCAAGTCATCAGCACTTGTATACACTGATAATTAAAGGGTTAGTACAATAATACACCGTTAAATTCAAATGATGTCAGATTAGAGGTTATGAAATGAACTCAATTAAACTAACAGTAGAGAGCTGGGGAGGCAGGAGTTCAATTTCTTATCCCAACTGGCAGTTATTTTACCTCCCTATCTATCATTAAAGAGAAAAAAAACCCAAAAAGCTAAACCCTAGAGACATGGCTAACTGCCACTGCAAATGTTCTAATGAAAGTACAATAAAATCCTTAGCATGTAGATAGGACTTATATCCTCTAAGCAGTGTACTTGACAGCCCTTAATCCTGTTGACTTAAAGCATTCTCTCAATATTCATTTTACATTTCTGTAAGAATGTCTGGAAAATGGGACAGGAGATTTTCTGTCAAAAATGGTACATCAGCATCAAATCAGTTTTGCAGCTTGCAGATGCAGATTGTCCTGAAAGTAAACAGAGGGATTTTGTAAGATAAGAGGAAACACCTTCGATCCAATTACATATAAAAGAAGTAACCTCAAAGTCAACCACTTTTTAAAGTTGCAAACAGTATGTCAGCTCTTGGCCTCTCCATGCTGTAGCTGACCACATGATTCACCATGACTATAGTCCCATCTGAATTCCTTCATGCAGAGGTCATTAAACTTTCCCCTGACATCCCTCTATTCACTGAAAAACTTCCAATAGAGACATGGATTTTCAAACATCCTGGAGAAAGCAAAACCAAGGAGGAAAAATGTGGGTGCAGTATAGCTCCTTTGCAGTGGCTTAAGTATTAGTGTTTTAGAAAGAGAAATGCATGTAATTCTGGTTTGTGTTTGGACTAAATATGTGCCCTTTCCATGTAATGATGTGAATAAACAAAAAGTGTTGTATAGAAGTATTTTAAACACAACTTTTTTTTTTTTTTTCCTATTTTCTTGCAGAATTTAAACAACTGGAAAATAGAGTAGTTCTCTGGTCATTGCAACCTTCCTGTCTGCCTGCTCTGAACAGCCAGTCCATGCCATGTGTGTGTCAGCCCATTAAGTAATATTATTAGGTGCTGGAAGGGGGCTTCAATTCATAGATTAACACAGCTAAATATCAATGCCTGTAGGACTGTCTAAACTCCCATTACATCCTGTGCATATCTAGCCAATACAGTCTATTATACCTAGAAAAATAAAGATAATTAACATGCTAATATAGGTCCTTAATTTTGAGTAGTTTAATATGCAAGTTGAATCCCACCCCTAGTGTCCCACTGCCATCTCATGACAGTCCCTAACAACCAGGTACAGATTTCCTGGAGGAGCTCTGGGATCTTTACCCTCATTTCCACTCTACGGTGCCCATATGTGGGTCTGGGCATTTGCCATGTCTGTGTCAGGTGCCACATTTAGGGAAGATATGACTCTGGGAAGAGCCTGCCAGTCACATCAGGGATAAGAAGATGTGGAGTTAAAGATTTTGAAGCTCTGCATCATGTAAGACCTGCCCTCATCAGCTGTAGAGTTATTTCCCCCTCTAATGCGACAGATCATTAATTACCTCTACCCTCACTAGTGTCTGGCCACCTCCTCCAGCCTGTTCCTCTGTATGAGTAGACTGCTATTAAAAGTCACGTTGCTCCCCACCCTACAAGAGGTGCCGCAGCACAAGTGGCATTACCAGGAGATCAAGGGCAGCATCATATCACTAGCACAAAAACTCCCTGTTCATGGAGAAGAAGAAAGAAAATGGAGAATCAAACTGTCCTTGCAGCAATTTCAATGCTATTTCATAGCTCCTCAGAGGATGCCAGGCATCTTCTAGCTGTGAAATACTCAGTCTTCATTTTCAATAACTTCCCATGTAGACCTAACTAGACATCACTGTAGCACATAATTTGTCAGATCACAGAACATTTCCCTGTGGTTGAAGACGAGGGAGCCAGCTTGCTCTAGTTGCGTCTCAGCCTGGTCCTCAGACAGCCTGCCTGTCCAGAGCCATCCTAATGGCTAAAAAAGGACTTCTGGTATCACCATTCATCAGGTTGGAGGAAAGTAGCTGTTACTTCAGCTGCTTTCCCTGAGAAGTTACCACTTCAACTGAACCTATAAAGAAAAATAATCTCTAATTAAGATTTTAATTTGTCTTTAATATCTTTTGATTGAGTGTTTTTTAGGCTGGTAGGGCCTTGACATTATTCTTTTCTCATGTAAACTGGATTTCCTTTATAAGAAAAGTGCCAACATTACTAACAATATTATTATATATATCTGAGGGGTTCATTAAAAATCAGTATAGTTTAACAATAACTCTTTCAAGTATAAAAGCCAATACATTTCACATACCATCTGGAACTAGGAAGTAAATTCTCCCAGTTATATCAGACATATAATTAAACATTTTAGAAAGAATGGTTTTCTAAAATATTTTGGCGACAGTTCTGATGCATAAAAATTCATGAGAAAGTCAAAGTTATTTATCATACTTTTATCTTCTTTCAAGCGATGTCTTTCTTTTTGATGGGCCCTTGATGGGCTTGTTTTGCTCTAAAACCAATTCACTCCTGTAGCACCTTCCTCTGGTTTCTTTTTCAAAGTGATAACTCTGAAACAAAAGTAAAAGCAACCTATACTCTTTGCACTGCTAAAGGTGGAGTATATTTTTGTGGCATTCCTTCTCACAGATGCTGATTTATGGTTTTCCAACACCTTCCATATTCCTAATGTGATGGAATAATGCAGAACACATTGAAGTTAATTTGGCCCCTACCAGTTGCCTGTGGTAACTTCTGATCCTGGGAAGTCCCAGAGAAGAAATAAGGCTTTGCTTAGGAGAAGAAAATAGTGTGCAGTCAGCAGGCCTTGACAGTAGGTCTGTAAATATAAATTAGCCCCTTACCTGTGAAATCTGCTCTTTTTCTTTTTTTTTTCCCCCCCAAAATTTAACTTTTCTCCATGTGCTGTTAGAAGAAGGAGGTATGTCTTTCCATTCATGGTGTACTTGATGTCCGCACCTCAGTTAAGCAAACAAATGACAGCACAGCATGACTTGTTCTGTGGCAAGACAAGAATAAGTGACTTTTAAAATTAGCTCTGATTCTGAGGCCCAATAGGAGCTACTGAAGGTCAGGGTTTTTTTCAGAAGTAACAAGTTCAAATAAAGCAATGAGATACCCAGAAAGAAAGATGCCTGGTTTTCAAAAACATAGGCACTGACTATGCTGTTTCTTTCAGGAGTCCTTAATGACTGCATATACTTTTGTAAAGGATGATGGAGTTTAAGTGACCATGTATCTTTGCAGTGATGTAGTGACATTTCTTGGGCACATCTCCAGACAAAGCGGAGAGACAGAGAGCAGCAATGTCATTGCAACCAGACAAAATGTGTTTTATCTACAGATGTTTCAAGAAGAACTCCATCTGACCAGAGCACTACCCAGAGAATACAGTTAAAACATTAAAACTCAGAATAAACTTACCATTCAATGGGTGGGTACTGTTCCTGACAGTCATTCAACAGGATGAACGTGCCTTTTTTAACCTTCATAATCAGTGAGCTTTTATTCCATGTGTTTTCTTTGACCGTCGAGGTTAACATATTACTAACCCTTTCTTGATATAGAGCACTATTTATAGAAATATACATCTTTAAAAAGGTCGAATTCTCTTCCTCAGTTGCTGGAGAAGCATAGAGAGGAGTTGTTTTGGGGTTTTTTTTGTTTTTCTATCAGAATTAAGAAAGAGCAGTGGTTTCCAAATTTAGGGGTCACTGACATACCATACTTCTCTATTAAGAACCCTATCAAAAGCCTTTAATCTCACAGACCTAGATATTTAACAGTGAAACCTCAGACCATTTGCATATTTCAGATGTTTGAGAGTCACATAGACCTTTATTCAACAAATAGTAATTCTGCAGCTCATACAAACAACAACACAGATGAGTCACAAAGGTGAGCAATGCAACTTGTACAACAATACAGGTACAAAACAGGTGTAACACAAAGTAATGCTAATATACTTTTTTTTTTTTTTGTGCCTCAGTCAGTGAATCCTGCCATTGACCTTCCCTGGAATTGACTTGTGCTCCACAGAGAAGCTAGACTGAAAATTTGACTTTTGGCTTTACTCCACCCAGTGGAGAACATTTGCCTACAGTTCCAAGAGTGATGAAAAAGGGGTTTTTTAATTAAATAACAAACAGATGAGTTTGATACTAATGCACTAGGAATGTCATAAGATAGTTAAACAGTGCAAGTGAATACTAAAGCCCATCTTCCAAAAAACAAGCCCTTCCCAGGAGACAGCTGGAGCTCTGCTAGTACCTTACAGTTTGTTGGGTGGTGCCATCACCTGCATTTAGGCAACTGAAACAAACCCTAAGGATTGAGTCTAAAAACTGTAGGCACCTAAATGTGAGCCAGCTCACTAAGTTTCCATGACAGTTTGTTGATTAAATTAGTGAAATCAGAAGAATTCAGATCACTGTAAGATGGAAATCTGTATCTCATCAATCAGACTGTGCCCAGAACTCCATTAACTGCATTGACTCGTTCTCCATGGTCTGTAGTGGGAACTTGGAGATATGGCTTGTGTGGTCATGCTGAAGTACCACTCTGAAAGCCAAATCTCACCCTAAATGCTGCCTAATCCTCTCCATCCTTTTCGGTTTTAGCATTTCATGTGGCTCTGCATTGTGGAGGTTGTGATAGTGGAAGTAGCAATAAATAGGGCCTTTGGTCCAAAAAAATGTACTCTATGATAATTATATCTGCTGTTTTCATGTAAAATTCATCAAAAGGGAAACAGTTAATGAAGTGATTGTCGCAGTTCAGAGTTTATTTAAATTTCATGTCTAAGAATCTATTAAGGAGACCAGAACAGATATTAGTCTTCCCCTCACTCTGTTGTCTCACATCCATCTATACATTGAGGATATATTTTGTGGTTTTGCTTAGCTGACACATTTTAGGTTTTCTTCACAGCTCTTACAGCTGCAAACAGCACCTCCAAATGAAAACTGCAATGCAATTTCATGCTAATGAAATAAATGTGGCAGCAACCTGAAAACGTCACTAATCACAACTCTGCCTAAGGATATAAGCCAGGAAAGTACTATTTCTGCCCTGATTGGTAGAGTGTTAAATACTGATGTGATGCCAGTGAAAGTAACAGGTATAAGAGGGAAAAATGAGTTATCCCTGTTTCAAGCAGCACTTCCTTTTGTTGCAGTGGGTAGTTTAACCTGTTTAGGATGTATTTTTCTAGCTATAAAAATGTCAGCAGATGATTGAAAATTATTGACTCCACAGCACGACTCTACACTTTTGGATCTCTTAGCCTCCATTAGTCCCAGTTCTGCTCTTCCTCAGAAACCCTCCTTCTTTATCCTTTCTTTCCCCCCACTTTCGCAAGCAAGCAGGCACTGCCATCCTGCTGCTCTGTGCACCTCATCGTTGTGGCTGCCTCTCAGACTTTTCATTGTGAGGCTTAGAAGACTTTTGGAGAGAGGGGAAACTCCTACTCATCCTTAAATTGCCCTGATAAGTGGCAACTGGGTTTCTGCTGTGTCCTAAACTGTTCACTGCCTCTCTTGCGAGCTCGGTTCAGCCTGAAGAGTGAGCAAGTGAGGAACTCAAAGGTTGTGCATGATGCTTTTCAAAACATGTTTAATAAAAACGTGTAAAAATGGAAAGAATGGATCTTTCTGTCTTTATCAGATCCTTTATAAAGGCCCAGTTTTTAATTTAAGTTTAACCTCATTGATCCTCAGTCGTCTCTTTCATTTTTTCTGACACTTTCAGGCCATCTATTAAGAGTACATCTAGTGGCAATTAAGGAAAGTTCAGTAGGAACAGATTGTACCCTGGGATTCTCAGCAGTTTTCAATAATGATGTTAGAATGAAAGAACTGCTCAAAATCCAGAATGCTTATTTATGTAGGATACAAATAAAGAATGCAGTGAAGATGAAGGTTTAGGTTGTGGGAGGTATGTGCTTTGCAGCTGTTCTGGGGAAGTCGCTTTGTTTCATGTCCCTTTGTTCTTCTCTAGTCCTCTGTCTGAATCTTTATTAATATATGTATGTTTTTTAATGGTAGGAGTTAATGGCAAGTAGTGCCTCCTGGTAGATATTTACATGACAACTAGTCCACAGGCTCTAATTTCAGAAAGAACTGTGGGCAAAATTAGAAGGATCATTAATTATCTCTTCTGTAGGTAATTGCAGTTTTTTTGGATGAGTACCTTGTTTGCAGAACTATCAGTCTGCTAAATAATAGCACATTTGCATATTAAAAAAATGTAAAGAACAAGAAAAGTGTCTTCCCTGGAGCACCAGAAGGATACAGGAGTTAGTGCAGGATCCACCTAGTTCCATGCTGCTTTTTCTACCTTTCTTAAGTAGTGTTGATTCAAGGGAAACTACGATATTTCCTGAACTCAGTCCTATTTAAAACCAGCAGCTTTTTTGATGGTATTTACAGTGTACTGAGCCTCTTCATCTCATATTCATTGCAGCTCAGCAATGAAGTGGACAGTGGGTCTTGTGAGATGTAAGGGATTAAGGGGCTTTGAGGTGATGTTAAACACTTATTTAGTATTTCCCACTAATGGAACTTGGAATCCAATGGCCAAAATGCTTAAGTGGATTTAAACATCACGATGAGTATCAAAGACTTTTGATTTGCATGGGGCCATTATGAAAAACAGTTTGGTTTTTTACTTTCTAGGTATAGACGAATTTCTAGTAGAGAGAGGCCACAGCGAGGCTTACATGCTCAAGCAGTGCCTGGGCCTCTAAAACAAGGATGGCTCGGCCTCGAGCTAAGTTGAAGATAGAACTTAGAAAAATAATCAGACAAAAATAGAAAGAATAAGGTAAGAAGAATGTAAACATAGGGGGTGTGCATATGCAAATGTATAACCAATTAATTATTAGTTGGGGCGCATGCTTTGTGTGTGGGAAAACGAACCATTATTTAAACTGCACCTTTTCTTCAATAAACGAGCATTTCACCATTACTTCTGTGAAGACTTCTGATTTGACTCGGAACCGACCCCGACTACATCTAGGTCCTTTGTTGTTCAGTTGTTTGGTCTGCTTTGAGGGCTGTGATTGTTATTTTCAGACTGTGAGTATTGAGGATGTTAATCAAGGGACCAAGATGTTTCTGGTTGTTTTTGAAATGCAGGCTAGAGGAGGGTTTGTGATGTCACGCTGAAAGGTTCCTTCCTCTGGCATCTATTGTTTTCATACAAAGGAGAAATAAAACAGAATTCTCAGATTAAATACAATGTTTAAACCTATGAGATTATTTTCTTTGAATGTCAGGTAAGCAGGTGAATTTCTAATACCTCTGAGGTAGTTTTGAAGGCATGAAAAAATGGAAGTGGCTTTCTGTCATGCTACCCAATGACATTTATGTAAATGGCCATTGAATTGGTAGGCGCTTGGGAATTTTGGAAATGCATGTTTGAGGTACAGAACTTACTTTTATACATTGTTAAACAATTTCCCAATCCATCCTGAAGGTGATGCATCCCTTGTTTTAAGCAGGGGGTGGACCAGGGGTGGTAGCCAGAGCCTGCTAACAGTATAGATCTCTAGACACATCCACAGGTCCACAGTCAAGTCAGACTTCAAATCAGCAGGTTGGGACCAATAGGATATATGGCCAGGCTCAGATAGAGATACAGCATCACCCAAGGACCCAGGGCAAGGGCTGAAGCACAGGCAGCTCCCAAGTGAAGGGGTTGGCCCCTGATGGAGCCTCTCCCAGGTTGTCTCAGACAGCCCCTTTCCCAGCAGCCTGGTCCCAGGTTGCAGCCACATCACATCCAAGCTGTCCTAGAGCACCAGCAGCCAAACCCTTAGAGGAGGGACAAGTTTTGGAGAGGCTGTTGATGCACACAGGGTCTGGAAACACTGGCATCTGGTACTGACTGTCCCAGCTCTAAGGAGACTGGAAAGGGCAACCTGTCCTTCCTTGCTGAATTTCCTCGGCATGTCTCTCAGTTATCTACAGGATGGCCTGTGTCTGGTGTTCCCACTGCAACATGCTGGATCTTATGGACTCTGCTGAAGCATCTGCAGTGAGTGTCTCTTGCAATGTCCTTTCTCAACTATGGCTTTTGGGTGTAGCTTAAAAGTGATGTCTTGGCCACTGTGGTTACACTTCTTGCATGTTAAATAAAAGTCAGCATGTTTCAGTCTGGAGAACTTGATGAGAGACAAACAAATCACTCCTGTGCTTTCTATGCAGAAGGTGATCTTTTTGGTGTCTACTGCTGTAATGGTTGAGTCAGAGATGATAATGTGTTCTCCTCTGTGGTCAAGCCATACACATGTTTGTTAAAGGATGCTTTCATGGAGAGTGTGCATTAACTCAAGGGAAGTTTCCATGTGCTGCAGTTCAATCTCTTGTGTCAGCCCAAATTGCCTTGGTTTTCTCATATGTATGTGCTGAAGTCACATTCAACTGAAAGTTAGGCTGGTGCATGTGCTGTGCTGCTCTGGAAACACAACCTTTTTCTTGAAATGCAAACATTTGGTGAAAGTAATTAACTATAAAATGTAACTGTAAGATATAAGAATTCAACTTATTTGTGTGAGACACTATACAATACTATTTTTGTATATATCAAAATATATGAGAACTCATTTTTACTCCTGACTTCTGCAAAAATCACTGTACAGTTATAAAAGAAAGGTGGCTTGAATGCCTTACTGTGTCTTCCTGAGACATGCAAACAACAACCTACGAGACCAGATGGCACAAAATGCCACACAACATCCTCGTTCCACAGTAGCAGCATTGCAGATCCATTGTCTCGCACCAGGGCTGCTCTAGTATCTCATGAGAGCTAAACTGAGGGGCTCACAGCAAGACCTAAGGTGCTGTGATTGTTACTGCTGTGATTCTAGAGATATTCTGGACATTCTGTTGACACCATGTGAGATTACTTCATGTTGTCTGTTACTTGGCACATCCGACTAATCAGTTTTTACTCAGCACACCAGAAGCTCAGTAACCCCTTCCCTATTTGTTTTGTTTGTTGAGAGTAAGATGTTGAAAGCAGGCTGCTTTACAGAGTACAGGATTCCAGGGTCCAAAGCTACTGAAGGCTCACATATTTGGGGGTGAAAAAGAAAGTGTATGTGTATGTTAAAGACTGATGTCCCGACACATTTGCACCTCTGCATACAGAGTAAATGTTCACAGTCACACGGAATGATGTAGACAAACAGTGGCATGCCATGGTTGTAGCCAGCTCAGAAAAGTTGGGAGGTCAGACAGTCTCTGTTCTCCAAGTAAAGGACTTGGGCAAATCAAGAATATGGCAAAAAAAGCTATGCTATAAAAGCAGGCTCATTTTGTGATGAGCTTATCATAAAAACATAATTTTTTCACAGCAAAATTATTTTCTGCTTTGCTTTCATAGGGAGAAATGGGAGGGAACATTAGATGAAAGTTATTCTTAAGAACTTAAATAGGTACTTCTTCCCTGAAGTTCTCAGTGTTGCTTTTGGTTAGAGGGACTCAAGTTGAAACGCCTTTAAATTAATGAAGACTGTCTGCTGGGCTTTCTTATTCAAAAGAGAACACTGTGTCTGTGGAGGGGAGAAAAGGAAATGGATGTGGTTAAACTCAAGGAAAGCAATGACAGTGAATAGCAGCAGAAAGTACTTTCCTTCTAAACACTGACAAGAAAGAGGAGAAACCTGGTGTGACATTGTTTGTGTATGGAGCGGGCAGAGCTCTCCTTTTTAGTCTGGAAAACCTGAGCTTTCAAGAAGTTAAAAATGAAGTTGAATGAGATATTCAACTTTTAGGAAAATGATACCTGGAAGAAGAGGCAGAGATTGCACAGGGAAAGGCAAACAGAACAGCGCATGAACTCTGCAGCAGCTTCCAAATGGCAGGAAGCTCAAAATCATAGGAGTGTGTTTAATACATGAAGAGATCGTGCCATGTGGTAATGACAAAACAATCCAAATCCATCTCTTTTCACAGTAATTTTAAGAACTTAAATTTGTGTTCAGATAACTTGATAGTGAGTAGCCTAATGAGCCAACTACCAGAAGAGATAAGATGGCTGGCCAGGAAGTTTCAGGTTTATGATAAAAGCTTGGAATCTTGTCACTCTGTTTTCTCATCACCCTAGAATAAGCTCAGTCACATTGTAAACCTCATTTAAAAAAGCATTGTGTTTCCTTGCAGGCTGTTTGTGGTTCCTGTTTTTTCCTTATTTTGATGCGTAGTGCTTTACAAGGTGCTATTTTTGTAAGATTTAAATTCACAAAACACCATGGGATCCCGTAGCTTTTTATTATTTTATTTCACCTGTCTCTGGGTAAAACCCTGTAATTCTTGCAATTTGTCATCCAGGAAGACATCCTGCCTTTATCTGGAGTTATAAACAGCAGTAAATCTTTCCATTCCCTTAGCAGTGATACACACCTGGTTGGAAAAATCAGAATCTCTGGTATGTCTGATTTGACATGCAAGACATTTTTGTATGACTGAAGGAAAACATCTCCGTGCCCTTAATCCAGTTTTGTTTGAGGTGCTTAAATGAATTATGATGGGTGCATTAATTTCTTTCAAAGTGTTGCTGAACATGCTGTTCTGAGGCCATGTGCTCCATCCCGTGCCCAGACACGTCTTTGGCGCCGGCATGACACATAAATGGGTGTTGTGGTTGGTGGATGTTGTGTTGTATCAATCATAGGCAAGACTGTGACCCCTGAGAACCAGTCTGTAATGAAACCGGGGATACAAGATATCTAATCTGTGACAAACTATCAGGATGAGGACAGACTAGGATGTAGCTAATCTAAATTAATATGTTTGCCTTCATTTTAACAAACCAAGACGTTCTTTTTCAAGTATTGCAGCTATGAAACAATTAAAAATGTGAGTGGAACCTTTCCATGGAAAATGTTGATTTTCCTGGAAATCGTATTTTCTACTGAAAAAAAAAAAGTTATCTGATTGGTGATATATTCTCAACTGACTCTAACATAGAGTCTATTTGGATCTTAGTATTGCCATCTGGCACCCAGTTGGAGAACCCCAACAGCATATGCTTCTTTTATGTTGCTATTTGATATTTATGAGTAAGACAACTTGGTAATATATTTGGCTAATTACTTTCTAAAATTTCATGTCCAGAAAATCCATTGGAAATGCAGTTCAAAACTTTCTTGAACACAAATGAGCAAGAAATTCTTTTCAACCTGCAATAAAGAGGAAATATAAAGCAAAGGCATAGCAGACAAGCACACTGCAACATGCAGTGTTGATGGTGCAAGGCTTCACTTCCCAGGCGGGAAATAAAAGCAGTCAGACAGTCAAAATCTTGAACTTCCAAATCAGAAATATTGACATTAATGTTCTAGTTGAAAATCATTGCTTTTAAATGTAATGGGTATGGCCACCTTTGGATTAGCCCCCTCTCTTCCATGCTCCTGAAAAATATGTCTGCTTTTTAAAGCAAATACAAAATACTGATTGATAACCAATAAAAGTAATTTTAGGGCTCGTAAGTGTGGACAGCGTGGATAATGTCTCACATTTAAACATGACCTGATCATGCCTTTCACAAGCTGCATGTGGTGAACAAGCATTTGGTGCAGAGAAGGTTTAATTGGAAATGACTGTGAGGGGAGAGCACCAGGGAGGGGAAACATGAGCTCCCCTATCTTCTGTACCCTAGGTGGGTGAGAGCTGTGGAGTAGTAAGAGGCAAAGTTAGATGACACCTACACTTTTTGGGATGGAGGGGCACACTGTTCACAAAGCAGCATCCAGTCCTACTTCCCTCTCCCATGAGGTGACAGCTTTTGTCCTAGTCTCTCCTCCTTCATATTCTGAGGAGAATGATCCATAAATGAATTACCTTTCCGATCTGTTACTGTTTCTGTAACTGAAACGCAGCATCACCAGGCATTCCAGGCTCTGCAGAGCCCCAAGTAGGCTGGTTGAGGACAGCAATTAGGAATGGGAATGGACATATTTGGCCTTTTCCATTGTGCAAGAAGCTCTTCTGGGTGTGGCATGAGTTCCTGTTGGTTTGAGAGCATAATGTTGGGGAACAAGTGCTCACTAGATGTTGGAGGACTTCACAGTCCAGTGCTTTGGACTTCTGTGCTCTCTGTAATAGCTGGAAAACATTATGTGCACTTCTGGAGTGGGTGTGCCAGCTTGGTTTCATCCAAAATGAATCTATTCATTATGCTATACCCACTTCTAGCCTACACCAAGATGTAGTAAGTGATCAAGGGTTCCACATCAGAAGTGCCCCACTGGGGGCTGAGATGAACCAGTGTTCTTTGTGCTCTCTCTTCTTGAAGAGCCAAGATCATGAGAAGTTGTTGTCATTGTATGTCATGAGAAAGTCCAATATATCTGGGATGGGAGGCAACTGAACAACAAATCTCCATTGGCCCCTTAGCAGTACAAATAACTGTAGGTAATTTGGATTCCCACTGCTGATCTGATCAATAATTCAAATAAAAGGCGGGCATTCACATTTTTGATACACAAATTAGGATCATTTTGTTCCAGTCCCCCTACCACAGGAAGGGACACCTTCCCGGATGCTCAGGGCCCCATCCAACCTGGCCTTGAACACTTCCAGTTTTCTGGAATTGAAAAAAACCAACCATCTTCCATGTAGATGCTTTTTGACTGAGGAATAGCCTATGATTCTCTTTAACACACCAGAACTAAGAGCTGTGGAGGGTGCTACAGTATTATGTGGAAACCAGTAGAGTTAACTGGGTTGTTACTGGAACCCTGATGTAAGTTGTGATTAGTTAATAACTGCAGATTTTTTTTTTAAGTATTATCAGTAACAGTCTTAGACACAGAAATATGAAAACCTTATTCTTTAAACCTAAAATCAAATTAATAGTTATTAAAGAAAGAACAGCCACCAAATTTGCTGGAAGTTGGCTGAGCTTCTGAGACACTGCATGAATCTATATATTACTTTAATAGAGCCACATTTCATAATGCAATGTAATTTAACAGATTTAAATTGCACAACAACAAATGCACTATTTTCTAAGAGCAATATAAAAACTAAAGCTACCTTTGGTAGAGTCTGTGCAGAGAAAATGAGAAAGGAACAGATGGGGAAGCATTTACATAGGAGATGGCAGGCAATTTCATTTTTTCTATTGGCATGCTAATTAATGATCTTTCCAAAGCAGGAATGGTGTATAAATCTCCTAAAGGAAGGATAATAGCAAGGTCAGATGTATCTGCTAAACTATGCACTAATTTGAATGCACAAGTATTGCAAAATCCTGTGTCAGATTAATAACCTGTTATAAAGAAAAATTTGAAGTACTTGGTAAATACAATTTGAAATGCAGATAGGAGATAGAAGGACTATACATTGGAATTTCAAGTTGCAAAACCTGAACTCTTAAGCTGTCCTGGATCCTTAAATTTGTTTAAATCTATTGCAGGGGGTGAATGTTGAAAAGGGGACTCAGATCTGTCATTTTCTCCTGTTTCCAGAGTCTGTGGATGTCTTTGAAAGTCTGCATAGTTTAACTGAGAAATAGGGATTCAAAGACTTCAAAGCATTCTGTTTAGTTGAGATAAACATTTGAAATAGGGGAGGCTTTTCTATGGGTTAGAATAATATTCATAATATTTGCAGTATTTGATGTAACTAAAAGCTGTGTAATACTCCTGGTGCTGCTGTGCTGGTAAGTGAGCAATTGTCCTGTCTGGTCCAGAAGGAGCACAGCTGACAGCTACCAGGTTGTCCCAGTTGCATGTCAGGGGTGCTGCTCATCTGGGTGTCAAAGTGCCTTATGCCCACTAGACCCATGGCAGTGTAGGATTTTCTCCTTTTTCATAAAATAAATGGAAATTTTGTCTAAGGTCACTCTGTTAGGCCGTGCTAGAGAATTGTAACCTGGGACTCTCCACATTCAGCTTTGTCTGACTCCAAGGCTCCACTGACTGAGCGTGTTCCTGCCTCTCTCCAGCCTCATCTCTCTCTTTATTGCTTCACCTCTGACATTTTTGGATCTCTTCCTGGCTCTCTGCTGGCTTTCTGCCCACACAGCCAAGTCCACGAGAATTCAGGATTCTAGCACCTCTGGCTGTGCTAAATCATATTTTTATAACACCTAAAGTTATAAACCTTAAATACATCGTGGCTGAGACCACTAAGAAAACATTTTGAATAGCATAAGGAGAGTTAAAATAGGTACTTTGTGGAAAAAAAACCACAAGGCCTTGCTGTGCCTTACAGGATGGCTCAGGACTGCAGTTCTGGGAAGAGTTTGATCCATGATGTCTGTAGGAAGTCACTGTGCTCATTCAGTGCCCAAACTGCTGGATGTTAGACTGAGTGAGGAACTGCTTGTTCAGAGCAGGTATTTGATCCTCACTTTGAATCAGTTCCATTTTCAAATAACTCTGGGCTAAATTCACAAGGCAGATTGAGATAAGCTCCAGACTCCAAATGCAGAGGGGGAGCAGCCCACTGGCAGCCTCCTTAGAAGCCTTACTGATGATCTTGAGCAGGGCAATGGACACCTTGGCAGTGTGGAGCTACATGGTTTATGTGTCTCACATTACAGGACTCATGGTCTCCAGCCATTCCACTCTTTGTTGTTTTTTCCATGCTAGCTCAGGCTTTTCTGCACTGGGAATTTTAATGACTCTTCATTAGCCTTTAGTGGGAAGCTGAGGATGTGCATTTCATATCCAAAAATTATCTCTGAAGCAGCAGGGCAAAGCTCCATGTATATCTTCAAGTAAACCTCAGGGAAACAAAGGGAAAAACTCAATATGGAGTTTGAAATCAAGATCCTGAGCAACAGTAGGGTGATTATCAGAAGTGGTATTTGACAAAATAATGCAGGAAAGTCTACTAATGAGTATTCACACATCATTGAGTGGAAAACAGTCCCCATCTCAACATTTAAAAAGAAGAAATTTAAGTGGAAGTAAACAGTATCATGATACTGTTCTGCACTTTCAGTAGTAGATGAGATGCAATAAAAAAATGTGACTTAGAGGACTTGACAAGCAAGTGGGACTCAGATGAGTATGCCTACACAGAGAAAAAGAATAAATACAGCTAGAAATAAAACCAGGCAAGCATTAAAAATTAATTTTAACCTTGACATTGCAGAAAATGTTAGATATCATGTATCATTACATTTATGTATATAAAAAGTTCAAATTCTAAGCATTGCATGGGCAAAAAAGACTCACATTGCCGGCAATAAAGTTTCTCAAATGTTTAAAAAAAATGGAGTTAAGGGTGGCTGTTACCTCAACTGGGTTAGCATCTAACTTAATAGAAAATGAGGCACTGGCAATAAAATAAATAATGCTGTTTAATTACAGTTATGACCTTTAGTAATTGCTGCATTATTGCTTGGTTTTGTAAGAGATTTATTGTATTTGCTGGAACGATTGTTCCTTTTCCTCTTCCAAAACCATCAAGCATTGGAATTGGAAAATATCTATTAGATTATCTGGTTTGTGTATCCCTTGCTGTGCAATGCCTTGTCCAGTTCTGTAATAAATATCTTCAAGTGTTGTTTTGTGTGAAATGCTCTGGAATGTTATTCTACAGCCTGAAATACTGGTTGTTCTTACCATGGACATATTTATGCCTCTGATGAGATGAGGTACAGGGTTACTTCCAACTCCTTTCTGCTGGTCGATTTTTTTTTCTTGCTTCTTTTCATTTAATGTTTTTATTAACCCATTTTTCTTCACTGTGTTCACTCTTTTCCAAGTCTTAAACCCTTATCAAGAGAGATTAATTTTTATCGACTCATATGGTTGTTTTTCTGATATAGAAGAAAATAGGAGACTGTACATCCTTTTGTCAAATCTGTAGAAAACTCCTGCAATTATTTGGGAAAAAAAAAGGCAAAAAATAAGCACAGTAGAGCTGGTGTTCTTTGAAACTTCAGACTCAAAGAGATTCCCTGCTGCCCCCGATTTCACAGTGTCCTAACAACAATGGAAGAAATTCCTAAGGCAAAAGGTAGTAGTATAAAAGCAAATAATCAAACCAAATAAAAAGAAAGACAGACCTCACCCAAGCATATTTTGTCTGTCCAGGCCTATGAAGCACATTGGAAAGACTTTGTAAAAACTGCACTACAAGAGAGAGAAATAAACACAAGGAACTATGGCTAATATTAAAGGTATATAACCAATATATTATAGGCTGTCACATGTAGTGAGTCCCCATATTCTTCCCTCTGATCAAACTAAAAGAATGCTCAGAAATCTGCAAAGATCTGCCATTGTGCCAATCAATTTACAGCATTTGGCTTTATTGAGTGGTCAGGTAAAATATCAAAGTAACTGAGGGCTCCTGGGTATATGTACAGAGGCTGACATGGGATGCATGTATGTACCTTCAAAAGTAGATTAAAAAAAATCACTTAGTAAATATATCTAACTCATGCATCAACTACACACAGGAAATTAATGCCTGAACCTGAGAAAGAAAAAAAAATAGGAAAGAATAAATCGGGAACTTTTGAAAAAAATGCCAATTTTTAGAATAAATTAGTGTTCTCAAAAAGTTAGTGTTGAAAGGACACCAAATGGTTATTCTGCACCCTCTACTGTCACTCATCTGCAGTGCCCTGCGCCTCAGTTTCCCTTCAGAGCTGTCTTCTCACCAGTTTCTTTCTGAGACAGGTGTACATCAGTGAAGACAAGGGTCATTTGTACAACAGAAGGCAAATTCCAGCCTTACTGGAAGCTTGGGGACTTGAAATTAAGTAATTTACCCATATGAATAAAACATTGAGTGTTATTTTTAGAAGCTTGACTATACTGGCATACTCAGTACTTTTTTTCAGCTAATCTCACTGCTGGTCCTCCTGAGCCCAGGGCTATCCCCTGCACTCCAGAATTCAGAGAGTAACATCATTAATGATTTTGATGGAATTTGCTACCAAGCACATTCCACTGGGGCCTGAAGGCTCATTTCAGAGGCAGTCTCCCATAGATAAGATGCCTTGGCTAAACTTTTAAAACTCACTCAGATTATTTAATTGAACCGCTCACTCTCACAAGTAGATATTGCTTATTCTCAAAGACTTAATAAGTCTCTTGGTCCAGATAGTTCCCTCTCTGATCAACACAAGAGGTAGGGCCATTAATATCAGCTCATCAAGTTTTGCTGTTCTGTCATATTTTCCCTTCTTTTAATTTTACTGAGAGTGTTATATTAACACACTTCTTCTGTGATATGAATACTTTTGGCCTAATTTTTCTCCTGGCTGTCCATATTTTCAAGTTAGGTTTTTTCTTCATCAGTTTATTGCAGCGACAAGCCTTTTATTTGCTCTCAATGGATGGGAAATATCCTTTAGCTGTGATGGCTGCCACAGGGTCCTCATTGGAGTCTGATGGATGCAGCCAGATCTAGAAATTCTTCTGACTCCCCTATTTAAAATTTAGACCTTGCATTGCCACCTGCCACTGCACTGAGCTGACCTGGGGATATCACAGCACCCCATCTCCCGGCTTCATAAGCCCACATTGCTACAAGGGATAAAGCTATATTTCAGCTGTTTGCAAATCTCTGGTGTTGACTCTTTCTAGGTAAGGAATCACCCAGCCTTTCTGGCTAACATCACTGTCTGATGTTCTCTCCAGGAATCATGGGCCATGTGAGTCAGACTCCGCAGGTAGGAAAGCTCTTTGAAGAAGCCCATGTCCACTTTGTCCTGCTGAGCTCCAGAACTTACCTAAATGAATCCAAGCTGAGCGCATATTGGATTGTCCAATATTCTGCACGCAGTATAAATTTGGGGTTTAAACAGAGCACAGACGTCCCATGTTTTTTGGAGCCTTTCCGAAAATCATTATCCCCCACTTATGAGGGGAGAGCAGTGTGGGATATAGTTTCCAATGACAAAACTCTTAGGATTCTCTTTTTCACTGAAAGTTAGCTGGATTGGTGATAACACTTCAACTTCATCGCTAACAGACACAGGAAGCTCTGAAAACCTTGTGCTAGTTCACTTAATTCCAGTGGTAACAGAAGACAGGCATCTTCAAAGAAACAAAAGGGCCAAGAGATCCAACAAGGAAGTTCTTTTTAATCATCCTGCTTACTTACTGAATAGATTGCATCTGTCTTTTGACACCTGTAAAAATCAACAAAAGTGGTAAAAATTGCCCAGTAATGCTCCTGGTATTATCTTTTAAGAAAAATGAGCTGTATACCTTTTCAGAGAACTCAGCAAGACGCTGCCTTTTTCTTTCTTTCTCTTATTGTTCATTGTATTCAGGATGGAATTAATGATTTTCTCAAAAGCTTATTCCTTTCAGAAATCAGTTCAGAAAAATCATCTGTCTTGACAAAACAGCCAGTACTCTTCCAAACCAAGCCTTTCTCACTAATGGATTGCTCCTTAAACTTTGGTGACCTTCACAAGCACTTCAGCTCAGAGGATATAACTCATCTCACACAGATGTTGGTCACAGTGTTCAGGTGAAGGTAGTGTTACAAATGTGCATTATCCCACACACAAATGATGAATTTTTCATGTGAATATTAGCATAGTCTTGAACTTGCTTAATGTGACTTCAAACAGTTGAGGTTTTGATTGAGGCAGTGGGGGGAAGAAAAAGGAAAAAATGTGGAAGTTGTTAAAACATCTCTTTTGATAGGAATTACCATTTCCTACTTGAAATAGGGGAGAAGATCATATTCTATTTTGGGAGCTACTCTGTCCCAGATAGTAACATTTCTTCTATCTGTCCTCACTTTGTCAGGACCAGGTGTCTTTCCTCTTGGCACCTCTCTTTGGCTTTCATCAACCTCCTGCTCCCGTAACCTTTGCTTATTCACATCCTCCTCACCAGGCTGCTTTATCACTGTTTCCTTGAGATTCTCTGTTTCTTTCTTCCCTGGCCTTTAATCTTCTCAGATATGCTCTAAGAGGATCTTTCTTATCCCATATCTTTCAGCTTCAGGCTCACCTTCCTATTCCTCCTTATAAATATCTTCTCTCTTGGCTTCCTTGCTCTCTCAGCTCTATGGGAAGGCTCAGGTAGAGGCAGCCATAGAGTGGATGGTTCTTTGGCTCCAAAGAGTACCCAAAACATCCCAGCCTGGACTTTGATGTCCTCAGGAGCAGTAATCTTGGAAGGTTACCTGCATGCTTGTGCTGCTGGTTTAATGGTCGTGGTGGTACTTGGAGAAAGGTTGGATTTGATGATCTTGCAAGACTTCTCCAGCCTTAATGATTCTATGATTCTGTGATTGTAAGAAATGTAGGCTCTGTGTGTGTTTGCATCTTCTGACCCTTCCCTATCCACAATTGCTTCCGTTGCTAATAGGTGGGCTTGCTATTGAATCTGTGAACTTACAGTGTAAGACTGTATTCATTCAGGCCTTTATCTTAAGCCACTTTAATTCTTTATGTGAAAAAATGCACCCAAGGTATTCCATTCAGTGTAAATCAGGCACTTGGCTATTCAGGTAACAGAAACAGAAAAAAAATTCTCCAAGTGACATTTTTCAGATAAAGAATCTCTCACATACCATTCCCCTTCTCAGGACTGCCCATGCAAATGTACTCTCACAAGACTGGGCTTAGTCCAACTGCTTTCTATTGTGAAGCAGAAAAACAATTCCGGCAAAGGATTGTTCAGGAAGAGAGACTACACAGATGTGAGGGGTGAGCTGAAAAAGAGAGAAAAGAGGCCTCTGTCTGAGCTCTCTTAGCAACGAGTCCCCCTTTCATAAGGTGAACAGAAATTCCCTAAAGCTTAGCTTCTCCAGGCACTGGCTGTCATATACAAGTGTAGCATTTGCCCCTGGTGGCTCCAGGGTGCTCTTATATGCCTGTACAGCACCATTTGGGAAGGACAGCTCATGTCTGATGGCACCAATAATGGAGCAGTTTTGTGTCCTCTCTACTCCATGCGATGCCTTACTGGCACAAGCCCACCCCAGGGTAAGTTCACGCAGCATGCTCTGTTCAGTCAGCGATGAACATGTGACTTCTGGTGCAGCCCTGCGAAACGCACTGGCAAAGTCACCACTTTGCTATTTCATCACTGTAACTTAAGGGAACAAAAACCAGCCAAAAAATAACAAAGTAATTTTCCTATCAACCTTTAAGTGCAATTACAGTATGTATTTCAAACGTCTGTGCAGAAACAAAGAATCCTTCATGAACTCAACTGAAAAACAATGGATCTATTTCTACTGGGTGTTTTCAGTCCTTGTTCAGTTTACAAAAAATTAACAGGGAAAAATTATCTACATTCCTGTGTTATTAAAAAAAAAAAACCAAACCAAAAAGAAGAAAACCCTAATTAAATTTCTCAACTTGTAGTAGCCTGTTCTAACAGAAACCGAGGCAGTTTGCCAAAGGCTAATGATTCAGTTTTATATGATTAGTTTCTTTAGCCAGATCCAGCTATTTAGGGGAACTAATAATTTGTTGCACTGCTAATCTCAAAAATGCCTGCAAGGACTCACATCTAACTAGACTACTTCAGTAATTACTTTTTTTTTTGTTTTTACTTTTGTTTGGTGTTTTTGGAATGAATATGTTAATGTAAGAAAAGGACAATGACAAGGCTATATGACACATATAATTTTTCACAGCTTGACATTACAAGGCTGTATAAGCAAAAACAACATAAGGGAGAAGCACCTAGATAGAAGCTGGAGGTTTAATTAGAGAAAATTATGTGACTATAAAATTGTCAGTATTATTCATAGCTGACCTTGACCAATCAAACTGTCCTTAAGTAGGGACACAGTCAAACCTGGCTCTGTTTCTGCAGTTTAGATCAGCCTTCTCTATATCAGGGTGGCATTTCAAAGGTGCCTGATAATTTGGGATGCCTTCGTTCTTAAGTGTAACACGGAAAGAAATATGATATTCAATAATGTAGTGAAAATCAGTTCCTTTTATCATCGTTTGTGCTGGACGCTTGGACTCTGATGTGATCAGGGTTACTTATCATCTTTGAAAATGTAGCCTTATTGCAGGTTGTAATATAGTCCTTTTTTTCCTGTATCCCTCTAAGTCAACACAACTGGGATTTGTAAGAGAATATTCAGGCATTTATATGATGCTGACTGTAACACTACTAAACACTACATTTACTGGTACACATCATGCAGTACTTCAGCTTGTAAAAAGTTAAAAAGACATCTGCTGAATCTGAAGATAACAACTGTGAAAAATGTTCCTCTTTTCATTCTGTATCTGAGGCAGCAGTGGGAGCCCAGCTCTTAACTCCTGAAATTTGCAATGCCTCTTTTTTTCTCTCCAGGTGCTGCGCTGTGAAAATCAACATTAAAAAATAAATAAAAAACCAGCTTTTCAATAGGAAAGGAAAAGGGGGGAAGGGAGGGGGAAGTTATTCTTTTCCTATAATAAATTGACTTAGATTGGGCCCTGCAGCCAATGCTCATCTAAATCGTTGTAAAAATTAACATAAGAATTACCAGATCAGAATGTCACAGACTGATGCTCCATCTGGTCCAGCTTTCTGTTTCCAGAAGTGACTTATACCAGATGCTTCAAGGGAGGAATAAAATATTAAACATTTAGAGAATGCTATAAGTGCCCTAACCAGCCACTATCATGGTCACTGGGCAGCTGCTAGGAAATCTAGTGGCAGAAGGAGCCTGCCAGCATTTCTGCTTTCCAAGTAAATAGAGCAAAGAAATGCACTTCCCTGTGGGATATCAGTGTCTGCTGTGTCCAGCCCCGTGTGCATTTATCATTCTTCCTGTCCTGGCAGGCACACATGCATCCAGATGCACACACAAATCCTGTTCTTTGAAGTGCAAAAAATGTGCAAGGTTTGCAAAATGATGGATTTTATCAGGGGTGGAAAGTTCTCGGGGGACTCACAGGTCAGAATTTGTTTTAATGAAGCTAAGACATTTCCATCTGATCCAGTCACCTTAGAACCCCTTTATAATCAAGAGAGCAATACCAACATTTCCAGGTCCTGCCTCTTCTGTCCAAGTTTAGACCCCTGCTTCATGAGCCAGTGACTCCACTGACTTGAGCTCCAAGGACTGCCAAAGGCATCCAAGAAGGCTTAGCTCAGACCTCTACAGGGCAGATCTGTGTTTCACCAAATGAGTCCCATATTTAGTGGCAAAGCTAATATTGTTAGAATGATAAGGGGCTTTAAGGAATTAAGATCCAAAATAGTTAAGGCTCTTGGGGACATTTTTCAGTCTGTCCCTTTCCTTGGTCTCCCTTATCGCCTGACAGTAATTACATCTAACAGAGTCTAGATGATTATGGGAGTGGGATAAGAAGCTTTTTACCTTTAACTAGCAGCTCAAAATGATCTGTCTTCATAATGTGTTAACAGTAGATGACCATGAATGGGTTGATTGCATTGCTAATGGCTGATCACCCAAAATGCCCTCTGGATTAACATTACTTGGTCACCTTGGTGGAGACTTGAAATGAAAAAATCTGTCTGAACAGAGACAGTGATTGGGTTTTCTTTCCCCTGTAGAGTTTGTCCTTTAAAGGAGGTGGAAAAACCCTGAGGGAATGGTGGCACAACCACTAGGTGTGCAGAGTTACTTGCCTTCTCCACATCTGTCATCTTCCAAAGTCACTACATCTATGTCTGTTCTAATTGCTTCATATTCATATTGTTTATAATTATAAACATCTAAATTGTATGTTTAAAATTTTTATTTTTTTTTAAAATCTAAAATACATGGTATATTCTTAGGGGTAGAAAATAGTTTTCCATGTATTCTCTTTGATTCTAATTTATTGATCTTTCATTTCTTGATTTTTTGCCTCCTGTGCCTGGGGATGAGCTGACTTTAGGTGCCTGAGCAACTCTACTAAAAATAATACCAGGGCTGCTAACCCATTACTGTTTCTAATAACCCAGGAATACACAGGATAAATAAACGAAAGCAGAAAACTGCAAGGCATGGTGCTGTATCACCAATCAATGTCAGAGAGCAACATAATTTAGAAAGACAAAATGCAGTGACCCAAAGAGCAACACACCATTAAATACTGTGTAGAAAAATTTATCTGTACCTAACAATGGAGAGAAAAAGAAAGTGCCTCTATAAAACATCATCTATTAGGTCTGAGAATGAATTTTACTCCACGGATAGAAAATTAATTTTTAAAGTGTAAACCCATGTATCGTTTAATGCCTTCCTTTACAAGGACACACAGTGGCAGTTTTTATTTATTTAAAGAGCAATTACAATGGGGAAAAATTGTCCCTAGGTCATGATGCAGACATGGCATAGAATAAAGAGCTTGGAAATGTAACTTTCCAGCTCTAGAGACTGGGCTAGATTACCTACAAAGATTGTCAGGTCTCCATCAGTGGAAGTTTCTAAACCAGGGTTGGATGAATATCTGTCATGAACTGCTTAACTCTTTACTCCTACTTTGCAAATTTGTTTATTTTAATTTAATTTCAGAGAATCAGGACTTTCCTACAACAAGGTGACTTACAATATAAGTCACTGTAATTTGTTATATGTAAAACAGGCTTACAGTGAGATATCAAAATACCAAAATTAAGTGGAGGACAGCCCTGGAGCTGCTTTTCATGAAAGTTACTGCTCAGGTGGGCTACCCCAGGTGCAGGGTGCCTGGAAAGCTGAGATGCTTAGAGAGATCTGGTAACTGAGAGAAGTACATCTTCTGATGGACCCTAGATCTATTATCTATTCATATTTGACAATTTTTAATAAATTTAGCATCTCAATATACTTCCAGGATAGTACAGGTTTGAACTGGTTTTTGTGCTTCTGTCTGGGTTTTGTTTGTCCACTTGTGTCTCCTACTCGCTTTCTTAGCCCTCTTGCTCCCAAGCAAGAAGAGGGGTTTCTTAAAGAGGAGAGGAAACTCCACAGTCCTAATTGTCTTTTGCAGCTCTCAGTCCCTCTGTAGTCCAGAAGTTCGAAATGTTTGGAACCTGAATGCAACAGATGTTATGGAATGTTGTTGTTTCCGGTGAAGGAACTGGGACTCACTTCACAGTGAGCCCAGTGATTCAAATCAGATGTGAGTGTTGCTCTCAATATGTCATGTAGGTAAGAATGGGAGCTTTCAGGGAGTTGATTTAGAAAACAAAATTAAAATCATCATTAATTTCTCTCTGCTTTTACCTTCAATATGAGTAAGAAGGTTTTGATTCTTGGGGCAAGAAGGTGTTTGGTATCTTGTATACCGTGGTCTAAATACACTGGTGGAGATGAGAGAATGCCATTGCTTTTTCTTCTCAGCAGATTTTATATATGTTTAGATGCAGAACATATGCAGTGGAGGGAAAGAAAACCTGTTAAATGCCTCATACAGGGACCCTACAATCTGTATAGCTGAGTTTGAGGAAGACACCGCTCATAAAAAGAATAACATCTATAACACATGGGGCCTTTTGTGAGAGACAGTGGTGATGGCAGGTTGTCTCAGATTATTTTGTTCCATCATGCTGCTTTCAAGGCTTCTCTCCCACATCTCCTGCAGACTGGAAATCAGCCACTGAGTGTGGCTTGGAATAACTAAGCAGCAATGGGTGCTGCATTTTGCAAAAGCTCCACACCTGCAGGTGTGCACACCCGTACATGAGGAAAGACTGGGTTTTTTTATTTCATATTTCTCCAGCAGAGTGTGTGGATGTGGCTGAAGTATTCATTTGAGTTAATATATATGCAAATAGTAGAGACCATTAAATATACATTACTTCCTCCTGCTAATGATCTTCAGTATTCTCACGCTGCTGCACTGTGGCTTCTTCCCAGTGATTTTTGCTTGAAAACAGCTGATTCTCGGCCTGCAATGGCTGTTGTTTCCAGGGTGCTGGGTCGGGAGTTCACTGCAGCTCTCAGCAAGAAGGGCTGGAAGTCAATGCCAGAGAAAGGAGCTCCTTGTCCTCAGCTTGCCAATACAGTGGCTTGTACAACCATGCTGTGAGCCAGATCAATGTGCTGATAAATGAACTGATCTGCCCTGAAAATAAACTGTTAAAAAAGATGACTTTTCTGATCCACTTCACAGCATGACCCCACAAACAGTGGTGCTGCCACAACTCAGGTGGCCGCACACTGTGGTGTGCTACATGTTCAAGGGAGGAATATCACTAAAAGTGTCTCCTGGGTTTGTCTGTTATTGAAGTAAAGTGAACAGGAGTTCATGTTCAGACATCTTTGTGGCTGACATGAGCACCATCTGACAGGGCAATGTGGGATAGAAATGGGCATGTTTTTCTTCATCTCCTGATAGTGGCAGTCATCAGGAAAATACTGGTTTTGGGCGACTTATCTCCCTGCTTCAAACAGGCAGACGTTTGCATCTAAATCCCTGCTTCTGAGCATGCAGTAGAATCAGTGCTGTCGGTGGCAGAATGAGTAAAACAGTCTTGGAGGCAAAGGAAGAACAGAGCACATCAATTTTCTGTGTTTTGGCCAAAAGCTGCTGTCATCTTTGGGGACAGCTCAGGATGGAGAGATAGGGAATAACTGTAGATGTGAATTTTTTTCTCCCCAATCTTCTTTTCATGAGCCACAACTATCTATGGGCAGAGCTGGGCACAGCATCTTCCAGTCACTGTGACTTTCATTGTGTGCTCAGCTATACTGACACGTCCGAGCCTCAGTCATTATAAAATCTTCATGAAATAAGATGGAGAGCTGGATGTTTCAGTTCCACTCCTTTTATTTCTGGCAGGTGCCTCTTGTTGCAATGATACTTTGGTATTTTTTGGTCTGTATTTCTTCATGCATTTGGCATCTCACTTTCCCTGTTCATTGGTTTGAGCTGTGGCTCTGGGAACCATACCCATTTCCAGAGTCTGTTAATGAACTGTGATGGGAATCAGTGTGTGACTCTGCTCATTTCACTCATGAGAACATCATTTGCAGATTGCCATCTTTTCTTCCTTGTAGCTTTTCTTTGTTGTTTACTTTTGTTTCGTTGGTTGGGTTTTTTTATTTTTTTATTTACTTTACCTGTCAGAACGTTCTGCATCTTCTACCTTAGATGTCACCATGGTCTTATGCACATGTGGGTTCTATTATTTATTAGAGAAATCATGTTGTCCCCCAAATTTCTCCTATTAATTTTAATAGAGTATGTTCAAACAACTAAGAAGCTGCTCCTTTCTGCAGTCAGGAATCCAGGAAAATATTTAAAGGCTGACAAAGTCTAATAAATTAAGAGTGCTAATATAATCCTTAGGCTAAGGATGACACATTGAGACTTGATAACGGACAAGCTTTGAATTTTGTCACATCTGTGAACCAAGAAAGTCCTGTTATTTCTTCAGCTTGGGAGCCTACCACCTGAAATGTAGCTTTAAAAAAAATGTTGCTTTAAAAGCAAAAGTTCAGATTTAGATTTACAATGTGAATGTATCGTGCACCTAAGTTGCTTGCAAGGACTATCTAATTCTGGTGGAAAGTAAAGCTTCAGCTTTAGTATATTTTGGAAACTGGGCAGCCCTGAGTTTGAATCCTGTTTTTGTGGCTGATCCCCAGTGCAGGTGTATGATCAGATCATGGCCTGATGAGCAGGTAATACTTTGGTGGCACATAGATCCATGGGTTTAGACAAGTAAATGGTGAAATTTAGGCAAGTCCTAAATTCATGAGGCAGTATGTGCTTACTGGAAGAAGAAAAAGGTCATAGCTGGTGCTCACAGTGCAGCTGAGCATCACATCCAACTTGCAAAGATATTTGCCTAATTCTGTCATGAGAGATATGTGAGGAGTAGGAAATTGGTGGTGGCTTTTCAGAGTTTCTTACTGCAGGCACTATTGTCCTCTCCTTTTCATAAACTACTCATCCATGGTCTTAGAATCATGTAATATTTTTTCCTTTCTACTTTTATTAGGAAGATCCTCTAGAGTTAAGTTGGCACAAACCATTTCTGATTTTTAGCTTACATTTGTCCTTTCGTGTTTTTATGTATCTGTATTGTTGTTGTCAGTGTTGACTTAGGGTTTAAATAGCTCCTCTTCCTCATTTCTGCTTCCTTTCCCAGTGTATTTATAGAATGCAGCCTTATTTTAATTAGGGTCCCATAGTTTCTTTCACATGACAATGTCTTCATTGCCCTGATCATCTGCCAGCCATTATTTCAATCTGCTCCAGTTTTAATTTCATTTCTCATGAATAGGTGCGACCAAAATTGTACCCACTATCCAAGTGATGTGTCAGGGTTAGTCTCTGATTTCCTCCTAATATTTCGTGGTCTTTACTGGAAAGTAAAGACTTTCCCAGTAACTTCTTGCAGTGCAGATTTGCTTTTCACTCCCTTCCACACTGATGGTTTATAATCCTGTGATTGATTAGTACAATCAAATCTTCTTCCTCTTCTGTTAATTTGAGAGCTGCTATAGGAACCTGATTATACTTACAGGAACACACATAGCATTATTGCTCTCAGTAAATGCAGCTGAGGTGAGATTTTTGAGCTTGCAGTAAATATTCGGGGATGATTTCACTCCATTATGTTTAACTAAATTACTGCATGAAAGCTGAGCATTTCACTTTACTGGAAGCAAAGCAGCAAAACTCACAGCAGCAGTCATAGCTGGATGGCACAAAATGCTCGTTAAGGCATAACCCAACAAGGAAGCCAAATAGAGAAAGTTAATACCAAAGTATCATCTGTAAGAACCTGAGGAAAATTTGATAGTTGCTGTTACTTTTTTTCCAAAACATTGATCTGACTTCTTTATGTACCTGTGTTTGTCTCCTTTTCTTCATCTGACTCTGTTTCTTAACAAAGTGCTGGTCATGTAGGAGAAGTTCTATGATTCAATGAAGAGAGAACAGGGGTTACACTTACACCTGATATTTGCATAACGAGGTTTATTTAGAAGTCAGAGTTTATGGAAGGAGTTCAAGGATATGAGAGAATAATTATGTCATTAATAACTGGGCTCTATTCTGACCCCCTGAAACACCCTCACCATGTCAGCAATAACTTGGAAATGCGAGTGCTTTGACATTTGTGGGCTTCAGACTCCCTAAATCTGGGGAGAATTTGTTCTCCCGAATTGCACCTGTCAGTGTAATGAGTGTAGTGAATGAACTATGCCAGTTTATTTCTGAATTAGGGCGTTACCCTGAAACTATGATAGAAATGTGCTGGAAGCCACTATTCAGCACATTATGATGTCAAAAGCTCTTAAATTGGTGAAAACATTTTTAATGATTCTGAAGTGGTTTTAATTCAAAAGAAATAGTTTCTATCACTTTTAACCATATGATTCAAACACAAAGGAGAAAGCCACAAAAAAAGAGTCATGTTTGGCTTGTCCTTACCCTGGACGTGTAGTGTTGTTTATAAGCCCTGATCACAGCAAGCAAAAGGAATGTCCTGAACATTTTCACTTCTTATACTACAGAAATCCAGAAACTCATGTCCATTGTTGGGAGACAAAGGAATATAAATTAGACTCTCCTACTGCCTAGAGGAACCATTTCAAGGAATAACTCCATTTTATTTTGAGTGTCACTGGAGTCTAGGAAAATGCAGCTTCTTCTGTAGGTGTTCAGTAGTGCATGAACAAAGATAGGAAAATGAGGAATAACACGAGATACTGACTCAGCTCTTACTGGGCAGGCACATGTCAGTGTAAAGCTCTAAGTCTTGTTTTGGTCAGAGGCAAAATTACACACAGAAATCATAGAACTGCACCTTAAATGCAATTGCAGTCAGAGCATGTACTCCATAACAGCACTTGCCTGCATTGAGCTTGACTGCAAGTGCTTGGGGCCTCAATACTAATTGCATAACATCAAGTAAAGTTTCTAGACATCCTCTTACATCTAACTAATCATTAACTAATCTAACTAACAATAAATGCTAAGAAATTGAAATCTTCTTATCTGTCTTTTCAGTGGCAGGCAGATTAAGGGTGCATTGTCAGAATGACAGAAAATTATTTTCTGTTAAGAAAAATTTTAGAATACTGTTAGATAATTGAGAAGCTGATTACAGAAAATGAGATGAGGTAGAGCTAGTCCTTTTAGGAAAAAAAAGAGACATGAGTCACTTTTATTCTTTATTGAATAAAGGTCAGATTCTACTGCCGTTTAAATAAATGGGAATGCTTCTCATGAAACAACATTAGGATTTTGATATCAAATGTGAGAATAAAATAATCAAATAGATCCCTAGGACCAGTGTGTCACTTCTAGCACATAACAGTTCTTGTTGTCAGTTAAACTTAGTCTCCATGTTTGAAATGAAGCTTTAGATTTGGTGAAACATCTTATGGCCATCAAAAAGTGTGGGTCAGATCCCAACTTAGCGGTCAATGCATATCCTCATGGGTTTTCCTGTACTGTGTGAATAATGACACATTGCACATTTAGAACCTTGCAGCTTCAGACCTGCAGTGCTTCTGTCTAGACTTTTCCATGCAGAGAAAGAATGCACAAGTTTCATAAGGGCTGTGTCAGTATTGACTAGAATATCAAATGTGACCTTAGATTCAGTGTAACCTGATCAAGTGCGCACTGTGATGCTATAACATGGAGATCCATGGTAGCACAATGTGGCAAAGAATGTAGTGTCATTCCCATTTTTCTTGTCGAGAGAACCAGTCAACACATCAGATATACAAAGCAAACCCATTTTATGTATTTCTGCTGGATGACTCCCTTCCAACACTGGGTTGTTACCCACCAGGCTTTCAATTAGAGCTGACAATCCAAAAGAGTGTCTTTTACGTAGTCATATCTTTAGAGGTGCCCTTTAACACACCACAGGAGATCAGCTTTGGAACTGTAACTGCCTGTAATAAATCACTGTTTGTCAAACAGACTTTTTTTCTCACTCTAGAAATGGACTTGAAATATGGTGGGCGTTGTAGTGTTTTACCAGAGAGAGAGATATTTCACACACTTCCTGCTTTCTCTTCCATTTCCTGAAATTACAAAAGGGAACATAAGAAGCACAGATGTATGAACAATAAAACCAAATGGTCCTTCTCTCTTATAGTATCTTATGAGCTGGATAACATGGACTGTGATCAAGATTTTTTTTATGGTTAGAACTTTCCCTGCAATCTCCCTCCCAGATAGATTCTCTCACTGACATCTTTTCTTTAGAATAAGAACTGATACAATTTCCTGATTCATTCACTGATTTTCAGGAAACTTAAAATGAGTTTTCTATTTTATATGATATTTTATGTTTTATCTAAAGGGGGACAAAGCATTAAAAATCATTTGGGAGAAATAACAGGTCTGAATTTCCGCTATCATATAAGTCTCTCATCCTTAAGAAACCATAAAACTAAAGTAGAAAACACCACATGAGGTATTTCTCAGCTTCAATCCATTGCTGCATATTGCAGATATTTTTGTAATGTCATGTGATTTCCATATGCCTTAAGTAGCTTGCTTTTTAATTTTTTTCATTTCTTTTTTCATATGGGATTGAAACAATCCCTTTGTAAAGACTCATCATGACGGTGCTTTAAAGTGCCGTGCCTGTCAGCTCACAAGTCATCTTAAAGTTGGATGTCTGGCATAATACCATTCTTTTCTTTTTTCACTGACCTAAATCAAGTATTGGATGGATCAAGACTTCTCCCTATATGATCTCAAGTAAGGGATTTTGGTTTTCTTTTTTTCTCTCCCTGTGTTCAGCTATTGGTTACTTTATGCTGAGCTGTGAACTGTGTGGTTACTGGAAGCTGCACTAAAAGCCAGGGTGTGCCTCTGTTTTCAAGAGTATCTATCACTGTATTGTTTTAGGCTCCTGACTAGTTGCAAAATATATTTACAGCCATATAGGATACTTATTTGATCTGCAAGCATCAGAGATGAACAAATCCAAATTGTCCAGAATGAAGAGATTTAAAAAAATATGGAGGGTGAGTGAAAAATATGCATTAGTCTATTAGAACAATGGCAATGGTTACAAATAAATTACAGGGAGATAATTTTGCTGTTTGTGGACAAGTTGTCTGGCTGTATGCACATTGTCTAATCAGAATTTTCATTGCAGGGTTTCATTGTGTGTCTATTTTTGTGTATATTTGTTGAATTTCTGCAAATTTCTGGAGACATTAGGCATTCAAGTTTGTTTGACTTTTGAGAAAAGTTTTGGAGAATTTGCAACAACAACATTTATTCAGTGAAAGCTCTTGGGGAAACTAAGCTAAACTGATTTCCTCTGTGGCTTTTAAAAATGCCGTTTAAGGGTAGATGAATATAAAAAAGGCATTATAAAAAACAAACCGAAAACCCAAACAACCAAGCCTCTTTTCTCCTCAGGCTGTATTTTAGAGCTGAGATATACTATACGGAGCATGATTAAAACCCATGCAGCATTGGAATCTAGCAAGAAGGACAAATTAAATAGAGGAGCAGATTTACTTTATAAACAATTTCACATCTTAAAGGTTGCAAATAAAAACAGAGAAATTGAAAAGATGATTCTTTACCAAATGTGAAGTTAATTTGGTGCAACAAGTGAAACTGGTATCCCTCTGATGTCTCATAAAATGGATTTCCTTGAAAAGTTTAGGGTTAGTTTTTCTCATTATCAAATTTGATGCAAAGAGTAGACATTTTAAAAGGAATTTAAAAGTCATTAAATAGATTTTTTCAGATGCTCTCAGAAGATGGGGCTCTGATATCTGTTAATTAAGTTATGTAAATTATTTTACATTGTTATTTAAAGAATGTGTATTTTCCCTGACCTGAAAATCCTTTGACTTGCTTATTGACAACATTGATTTGGCTATTTAAAAGTAGCTTTGATTTGATATTCTATCAATGATGAGAAATGATTAATTTCCATAATATACAGCAATTTGTAGTCAGGGTATTGAGTAGTAGAGAATATTCACATTTATAATTCTGTCTTCAAATAGATGTAATATCTCTATTTATGGTTTTGTTTGTTGAAAAGTGTTATTGCCAGAGTGAAAATTATATTTTAATCATCACACAAGTTTCATTTGTGCAAACAGGCAGTTTCCTTAGAAATTAAAACATATCCATTAGGCATAAGTGTATATTATATCATATTAAGTGACATGAGATAATTGCTGTAGTCAAAGCATGGTACTTAAATTGACTCTGGGAGCAGTTTAGTTTTAAGAGACAAAATGTCCTTCTTGGACAGAAATACTGTATTTTCACATAGCTGTGTGTGTTGTTGTGCAGCTGGACACTTTGTCCTTTACCCCCTGTTTGTGAAAGCTATTTGACTGCAGGCTATTAGGTATCCTTCAACCGATGTATTTTCTGCTCTTCTCCTTAAAGCGTTTGTTTCATCATTGTTGTACCTGATATTTCAGAGTAATATAGCTCAAAATTAAATTTTGGCATAATCAAATGTCAGTTTTAAATACTACTTTTTTTTTTTTTTTTCCTACTTCAAGCTATTCAGGATAGAAGCACTTGAAAATCTCAAAGAGGGACTTTATGGTTTGGATTCAAACGAAAGGGTTAGACCTTACATTGTGCAGAGTGTGCTTTTATAATAAGCCATAATACATTTATGTAGGAGATTATGTGTCTATGATATGGCACACACTTTTCTCCACTTAACTCTCGGCATTAACTTGCTCAGTATTTATGGATATATCAAAATTATGATTTACACTGTACTTATCATTAACATCCCTTGCAATAGCTCTCCGTAGTTCTTGCCATCCTTCAGAATCCAGTCATAAAATGAAGAGATTAACAGATAATTAAATTAAATCCTTAATTATTTGGGGATGATGAATGCACTCTGCGATTCCAGAAAGGTATAGAGAGCCTTTTTCATAAGCAGTATAAATTGAAACCAGTGGAGTTATGATGATTTATGTCTGCTTGACAATCTGACTCATACTGTTAATTTTCTGCTCTCTTTTTAAAAACATATTAATAAAAATTGGATGTACGGACTGTTTATTAAAATATGAAGCTTTCAAGATATTTTTGAAATATTATATACACTCCAAGATAGCACTGCTTGAAAAGTATTTGTCATTTTTCACAACAAATAGAATGTCCTTTGGCAAAAGGCAGAGAAACTTCACTTTTGTTTCTCTAGAGGTTTCTGCCTTCCATGGGAAGCCTCTCATTGTTTTCAATTAATCCTTGATCTGGCATGTGTTCCATGCTGATCTCCAAAATGTTGGCATATATCACTGACAGTTAAATCTTCCAAAGTATTCGGCAGCTATCCACTCCTGGTGGTGAAGTGGCTGGTTACTAAACACTCCTGAAGATACAGGCAGCCAAGCTCATTGAGGACAGAAAGCCAGACTCACAGGAAAAAAACTAGGGAAATAAATTATAGGGTCAAATCAGACAGCAACAATAAGAAATCGATCTTTCTGTACTCAGTTCTCAGTACATTTGCTCAAAAAAATCTTCCTTCAGTCATTGTAAAGCAGATTACAGATTATGATATTTACAGGGAATGCTGGGCTATCGTGAGGGCTGAAGGTTATAACATTTACCTCAGGTACTGAGCTGTTTTGAGAGCTTGTTAGCAATGGTTCTTCATGATGCAGAGATATCTGGTTAACACTTGCCCCAAGCCTGGAAGAAACACTGTGCCAAGTTCTGTTAGTAATAAAAGAGTAAAGGAATTGTCATGGAAACATGAACATTGATATGAGAGTATATAATGGCTACTTCAAAGCCACTGATTCTCTTGTGTAAACCTTTATTTAGAAACTGTTTAGAGTAGACATTATTTACTCAATAGTACACTCTATTGTGATCCATCATACCTGTATGTATTTAAACTCTGGGGGGTTTTAGTGCATTTTTGACCCAATGGACTATGACAGCTATATAATCCTATGATGGTATTTCATGCCAAGTATTTGAAGGGATGTTTGGAGTAAATATGCCTTTTTTAAAATCCCTATAATTTGTTCTGGAAAATGCTTATGGTAGTGGGCTGGAGCAATTTGTTCTCTTCAGGAATAGCTCTTGGAACTGTCACTGATTCCATCAGGAAGCTGTATTTTCCTCCTTCATAATTTGTGTATATTAAGTTGTAAATTCCTATAAAATAAGAAATTTTGGAGAAATTTCTCTAGCTGCTTCTCAAATACATATCTTGATAAATATTATTTTAGGTAGCTTGTGTTACCATGTGAAGGGACTGAGATGAAAAAATAATGTTTTATGTAAGTGCTTTTAAAATACATTGTCTTTTAAAGAATTATACGCTGAACCCTTACCCCTGAAGGCAACAAGGCTGAAATGCTTTAACCTCTGAACAGAGTGTGTATCCAGAATATTAGATAAAAAGGCTTTTACCTTCACTCAAGTGGCAGTGATCTGCACTTTCACTGATGAGGAACGGGATAGGAGTGCAAGTTCCGGCTTGTGTGGCCTCAGATACTCTCCTTGCTCGCCCTGGCATCCATCATGCACCAATATGATGTAGCTTCAAACTTTTTTTGAGAACGCCATTTCCTCCTTGCAGTGTGCAGGACAGATGCTTCTGGGTTGTGCTGCGTCAGAGCATCCTGCAGCAGCTCTCTCTGTTCTGCAAAGAAGTAAAGAAGCCTAAGCTCATAAGAGCTGATGGCATTGTATTTGAATGAGCAAGGATGGATTCAGAAAGGGAACAGGCATCTCAGGCAATTTCTTGATGACTTCTTTTCTGACTCCCCCTCTGGTAGCTTTTAAAAGTAGACTAATGGGTGCAAAACTCCATCAATTAGCCTCCTCAGCAGACATTTTCAAGGATGCCTCTCCCATCCTCTGCAGCAGGCACTAATAGGAGAAGAATGACTGAGAGAAGAGTGGGAAAGAGGGAGGAAAGCATCTGAAAGTCTTCAGATGACCCTCAGCACAAAGGAGGAAGGGAAGAGCTTGGGCAGCCTCTGGCCCCTGGCTGGGCACATCCTCCCTTCACGCAGCAGAGGGTGAGCATGGAGCACCCATGGGTGCCTGTCCGGACGGAGCTGGAGAAGCCCTCCTGCAACACAAACTGCGGGGACCTGCCTGATGATGACCTGGTTAGTGCTGGCAGCTAGGAGGGGGATCTGAGAGAAACAAAGATGACAGACACCCCCCAAAACTGAGGTACAGGGGTGGGAGGTCGTTGGGACAACTGCTTATTATGTTGGCACAGAGGGCAACAGGGGAGTCACGATTTCTCCGTGTTGTTCTCCCTTTGCTTTCTCCTTTCCTCCCTTCGATGGCATTGTGATCAGCTGCTGAAGGAAAGGAGGAGGAAGGAGGAATTGAGATAGAGTAGCTAACACCACCACTGATTCTGCTGGGACCAACTCAGTCTGAGTCCCTCAGACTCCTTTGTCCTCAAGTAAGGAGCAACAGTGAAAGAAGGTTGTAGGCAGATGGGAGTTGCTCTTTTATCACAGGTAACAAGGACAAGAGAAAATGGACTCCAGTTTTGCCAAAGGAGGTTTAGATTAGATATTAGGAAAGATTTCTTCACTGTAAGAGTTGTCAGGCTGCCCAGGGAGTGGTGGAGTCACCACTCCTGAAAGTGTTCAAAAAAATGCTTAGGGACATGGTCTAGTGGTAGACCTGGTAGTGTTAGGTTAATGATTGGACTCAATGATCTTAGGCCTAATGATTTTATGATTCTCTGTAGCTTTTAGTTTCCATGTCTGGGGATAGATTTGTTCATGTCCCCTTCAAGTCCTTCACTTTCAAGGACTTCCCATGGCTGATTCAGAAGGATCCACTGTTCTCTCCTCTGGAGATTCGTGTCCTGGCCCAGGACTCAGCCATGGTCGAAGAACTTGTCTAGAAAGTGCTCAGACAAGTGAACCAAGACAACTATTTGACATCAACCAATTGCACATAAATGTGAATCAATCACTTATAATTCTGTTTATGAAACTGAAAATGTCAAATGTTCATCTTGAGGAGGCCATTTGGCACTGTTGTTCTCTGTGTGATGCATTTTGCTAATGAGGGTGTCTGAAAACAAACTGCATTGATTTAAAATAATAATGGAAAACGATTTAATATGTTCTTGATGATTAGTGCTACAGAGGTCTTCCCTACAAAAATGAGCTTGTTTGAACAGATCTTATTTATTCAGGGCCTGTCTTTGTGTTGTGAAACTAGTGGCAAGCTCCCTATAAATCAATAGAAATGTACATTACAGATTTTGGCCTATATTGCTCCTTTTAAAACTCTGAAAATGTTTCTAATTATACTTAACTATTAGTAACTGGTGTATCGGTTCAAAATGGGAAGGGCTTAATTCACTATATGTTTAAGTGGTAAATCATTCACTGCTCATTCCCCAAGGTCATTAAGGGACTCCCAAGTGTGATAAACCTGTTAAGTGTAAACTGCTTACACATGCTTACAAATCTCAGTGACCAGGCTTTAAATTTCTTGATTTAATTTATGGACTTGGTAAAGCAATTTACAAATATATTGTTTCACAGCTTTAGATTTAAATTGATATTGCACATTATCCTAAAATGTTGCTTCTGCTTTCTATTTGAATTTCTCAAACACCTATAGATAAAAAGTAATATTGAAATTTAACACACTAATCCTGCAAACCCTCATTCGTGTGATAGATTTCACTCATGCTAACAGTTCTTTTAATTTCTATGGGAACTGCCTGTGAAGTTAAACACATCTATAAATGTTTATTGGGCCATCAGAAAAAATTAATGAATTGTTAAGAAATGAATGGCATTAGGTGTTCACTATCCTGACGGTGTTGTGAAGTTTTGTATAGGGTTGATTGGGATATAGCTATGATATACAGACTAGGAACTTGTGCATTCATCTTCCTTACCTGTGGGATGTATGATCTTGACAATAAACTGTGAAGGAGACCTTCCTTGGGGATAAAAGGCATCCCCAACATTTTTTCTGCCTTAGCAAATTCTTTTCAGGTTATTTTTTTAAGATATCAGAGAGGTTTCTTGTTTATTAACTTGTTTGCATCTCAGTTACACTCATACTGGGGATGACATCAGAATGTCTGTAGTACAGGGAGAGCATTTTAAACAAATTGCAGAAGAAAATATTCTCTCAGAATATCACACAACAATTCAAACACCTCAGCAACCTAAAACCTAAAATGGAAAATTGAGCAAGAAAATGAACATTACAACTTTTTTACAAGTATTAACTTTTTTTTTTTGATAAATCTCTTTTCACCTATGATCCTGATTTCACAATAGAACACACTAAGAAGTTGACTGCACATCTATTCATAAGATGCTGATGTGCTAATAGCTGTTTGTAGTGACTGTTAGCAGTGTCTGCAGGCTGTACAAAATTTACTTTAGCATTTCTAGTCAGCATTTTCTCTGTGAATTATGAGATCTGAGTAAAATCCTGGCCCTCTTGAAGTCAGAGGCAGAACTCTGGTAGTTACTATAGGTCAAGACTTAGATGCTGAGGTTCTTCTGGATGAATGCATCTCATTTAACAAGCCATGTGGCATGGGGGCTTAGCTACATTGCTTGCACAGATAGGTAGCTTCAAATATTCTGCTCTTATTTAAATGAGATACACCATATTAATAATTGATTTAATTTCTTTTTAAATTATAAAGAGAGGGGAAAGGGGAAGGACAGCACTAGAATTCAGCTCTCCTATCCAGCTACAACAGGAACAACTTCTCCCATTTTGCATTCACAGAGTTATAGAATGGTTTGGGTTGGGAGGGACCTTAAATATCATCATTATTTACCTCTAGGATGGAGGGACCTATTACCATCACATGTCTGTCTCATATTGCATTCTTCTGAAAGTGCACACATGGGCTGCATCAGCACATCCTAAGTCATAGGGACTGAGCTTCTTTGCACTGGCAAAGCAATAATTGGGAGCTTATACTTGGCCTTTGATTCCTTTTCTACAGCCACGATGATGCTCTTGATAGAGTCTTGGGGTTTACTGAAATAAGGGGTCCATGTGCCACTGTTGGATGAAGGAGCTTGAGTCTAGCCTTGCTAATTTAAGTTCCTGAATAGTACTTAGCTTTTTCCAAGCAGGGAAAAGGGGGGAAGCTGTGAACAGGTTTGTCTTCCCAAAAGTTTTTATGAGGGAGAAACTGAAATGTAATGTATTTACATTCAGCAAAAATAACTTTTTATTCAGAAAATTTGGAATTTTTATTTCCTATGCTTAAAGGACTATCAAAATGCTAATGTCAAATGAAAGTTCCCATCTTACACATTTTTAGTACTATGAATTCGTTCCCTGCCAGAGGGATGCACTCCTTTCTTACATTTTTACTTTTTACATAAGCATGTGAGCCTGGTCCAGACTGGCACCTGAGGAGACCTGCTACTGGTTAATTTGCACATGCTCTGCTAAACTGAACAGTTAATCTGAAAATTTTATGGTTTATATTCGTGTGAACAAATGTGCATATTTTAATGGCAAATAACACAGTCAGTGAAGGCCTACTCATAATAATATTTGAGTTGTTTGCTTGTTTTTTTTAAAGAACCACTGAGATTTACCTGGGACTCTTCTTGACCCTGTCACCTCAGAGGATAATGGTGACTTCTCTTCCTTTGCCCAACA